>CM077822.1:13471348-14071348 GCA_039720395.1 Liquidambar formosana
AGATTTAAATCAACTGTAAGTGCTCTAACCCTTCTTCTAGTTAGGGTTTTATGTTTTGTATGAACTATATATAATCAGATTCATGGGCTTTAAGGAATTGTATTATGATTTTTGTTTATCATTATGTTCCACTTTGTAGTTTTTCTCTACATCAATTCCTTTCAATGGTATCAGAGCCATGATTGTGCTTCATACAAACACCATATAGGCTGGAATTTATGGTACAATTAATTGGTTAAAGGTGTTCTAATTAGTTTTAAGAAAACTAGGGTTTTATAAAACTATTATGAACAGTTTTCATAATAGTCATGAAAAACCATCATCTTGTTTTGCATGCCAAAATCTGATTTCTTCTCCAAAATTTTTGTGCCATATATGGTTAGAAAGCTCTTCGAATCAGCTTTCAAACCCAACAAACAGTTCGTCGATCCGAGTTCTGTAGAGAAAGTTATGAATTTTTTACTATAGGCTATCTGGAAAGACAGTTTTATGCGGGAATGGAACTCTAGGTTGTTCTTCATCATCTTCTTCTATTAATTTGATGTATGTAAATCATGTGATGATTAAACATAATTATATATTCTGTTTATATAATTTTTATATGTATTGGATGCATTAAAATCAAATTAAGGTAAGAAGAAGTTAGGGTTCTTCTTCATAGAGGCTGAACCTAGGGTTCTTGAAACCTTGGGATTGTTTGCATTGATTCGATCAATTTCCTTCATTGAAAATTCTGTGATTTGATCATAGATATATTATATATATTGTATATATGATATTCTTTAATTTCTAAAAGAGTCTTGGAATAAAAAGAATCAAAAAGTTTGATTTTTACAAGAACCTTCATAGCAGATTTTTCTGCACTTCGAACCAGCCATGGGTTTTCACCCATAACTTGAGATAGAGAGCACAAAAAAGGATGAAACCAGTCCCATTAGTTTCGTAAGACATGAGGGATTCAAACCTAATTGGTTTGGAGTCCTAACCATGGCAGCAAGCAGGGTTTTAGAAGCTTTTGCGATCTATTATCTTTTTCTACAGAATTTTGGGTCTTCTTCATAGATTGAATCGCAGCGGCTGTTTGTGAATGATTTGATCATTGATTCCTCATCTATGGGGGTCGAAATTAATGTAGGAAGATGAATTGAGGGCTGCCATAGCTTGGGCAGTTATGCTTTGAACGTGGCGCTTGGAGCCCTTCACCATCATCACCATGGGACTCGACTAAGGTAGTGGGAGGTCACCAAGGGCCATGGGCAGTCAGCCGTGGCCTGTGGTTGAGTGTGGAGGCCATTGAAGGAGGCTAGGGTTTCGGGTTAGCATGAAACCCTAACCCTAGCTATCCAAAATTTGATTTTTGATTTATTTAATTCCAAAATTAGTTATTAAATTAATGGTGATTAATTTTATAATTTTTTAAATAGTTTAAAACAATTTTGGAATAAAATTAAATTTCTAGAATTTTTATTTAAACAAAACTGTTTTATTTATTTATTAAATTCCTAATACTATAGTTTAAGAAACTAATTAGTATTATTTAATTGTTTTAATTATTCTAATAATTTTGATTAATATGATTGATCAAAATAAGATATTTTAAAGAGTTAAAATAGTATTAGAATAGATTAAAATAATTTTTGGAAATTAATTGATTAAAAGGAGTTTTAATTCAATAATTGGTTTCTAAATTAGGATTTTCTCTATGAAGCCCTAGTCGCACGTATAATAGGGTTTTAGAAACCCTAATCCCCATCATTAATGACTCCTAGTAGGGTTAGGATTGTGTCATTAATGGCCAGCCATGGTCATTAATGGGCATGGGTTCATTAATGCCAATTAGGGTTTGGGTTTTAGAAACCCTAATCCTAAATCAATTAAAATTTGATTTTAACCTAATTTCCACATTAATTAAATTCTGAAATTAATTATATAATTAATATTGATTAATTTTATAATGTTTTAAATAGTTTAAAACAATTTTAGAATAATTTTATTTTCTGGAAAATTATAATTAAACAAAAATGTTTTATTAATTATAATAATCAATAATACCATAATATATGAGATTAAAGGTATTATTGGATTGTTTTAATTATTCTAATAATTTTAATTGATTTGATTAATTGAAATTAAATGTTTTAAAGAGTTAAAAAATAATTAGAATAGTTTAAAACAATAATGGGGAATTAATGAGTTAAAATTGTTTTAATTCATTAAAGGCATTCTAAAATTAGGGTTTTGGAAATTCCAATTTTAGAAAGTCATGTAATTAATTATTTTTATTATATTAAATTCTGGAAATTTTTATTTTGCATATCTTAATGAGATTAGGAGACATTAATGAGATTAATGCGAGTCCAATTAATTGACGTACCATATGCCCATATATTTTATTGCTTACAGTTATTTCTGTTAGGATTATGCCCTAGAGCCAATCATAGAGATGATTGTTTAGGGATTAGGAACAATCATTTGATTTCATTTATGTATGTCACATTTATTATTGATTTAATAAAAGGGCTTATTCTATTATGTTTATATGCATCATTTATATTTACATAATATGTCCATGGAGTTAGAGTTGAGAATATGGAATTACAAAGAGTTGTAATTTTGAGACTATAGATATATCTCTGTACTAAACTCCTTAAGCATTCCTAGTTGAAGGTTCACTATGATGGACAGTAATGAACCATAGGACTAGCACTTGCTAGGTTGACTCTATAGGAGGATAGCTAGTCTCAAGCTATTTGTATGGAGACACTACAACCAACAAGTGGGTGCCTATTATAAGAATAGGTACACTGAATGTGACCAAAGATATGAGATAAACTGAATGGAGTTTTATCCTGCCTGTCAATCAGTTTCTCATTGTTATAGTGGTACAAGTAATCCTTAGACCTGAGACACCATAGTTGTCTTATGCATGTAGCTTTAGAAGTTTGATAACACTAAGTGCAGATCCTATTCAGGGGTCTGCAAAGGTGTTCATTGGCCCTACTGCTCTGTGTATGAAGGCATGTGAGTGATCAACAAGGGATCCATCACTCTCAGGAAAAAGAGAGAGAATGTCTCATATAGCATTCATAATATAACTCATTAAATCCATAGCCATGGTAGGATGAATATGAAAAGAGTTTCATGAGTTCATCTATGAGTTGATATCTATGAATGAGTATAAAGTAATTGAACTAGGGACTTGACAGACTTCCATGTCCTATTAGTTCAATTGGAGACATTGTGTTGAAGGAAGGATGCAATTGTAACCTATAAACTATAACAGAAGGGTTCTTTGTTAGATACTTATTCACCTCATTAAGGACAACACCATGAACCATATGCTAGGTGTTATTCATGGTTAGTAGAAGCCCTAATTGATATAAGTGAGTTATAATCAATTAGGGAATTGGAAGGAGTTCCAATTAGACCCTGAATGGAAAGAGTTCCATTGTGCACACCTTGTGCTATTCCTACTACTTGATGATGTGAACCCAATGGGTCACACACTGATCATGCAAGAAGGGCTTTAAAGTCTATGAGAGAAAGGGTTTTAGTGAATAAAGAATAGTTCTTTATAGGCCTATTTGTATTTGATACAAATAATAGGGGTTAATGTGCAATTAAGAGTAATTACACATAACCCTATTAGGGTTTCTTCCCCATGGCCAGCCCCCTTTAGTGGGCTGCCTATATAAGTCACACTTATGTGTGACATGGCATAATAGGCTTGCACAATAAACCCTAGCCGTCCAGCCCCTTGGAGGCTCTCTTCTCTCTCTCTCTCTTCTCCACCTCTAGCAACAACAAGGAAGAAGAAAGAAAGGACTTGAAGCTCTAGCTAGGTGTGGATACCGTTGGAGGCAGCACACTTGGGCTGCTCATTCACCGCTGTCCGGAATCAAAGCTTGTAGCAAAAAGGAGAAGACATTAAAACTGTAAGTGTTCTAACCCTCTTCGTAGTTAGGGTTTGATTTTGTGTTATGCATAGTTAGATTCATGGGCTGTGGAATCGTAGGAAAAATTTTTATATTCCGCCTTTGTATTTTTCCCTCTTATTCGATTCCCAACAGTGGTATCAGAGCCATGATTATGCATAATACAAAATACATATGGGCTGGTAATTATGGTGTAGTTGAATGATTCAAAAATCCGGAAAAATTTTCTACATAATTGGTTTTCCTCCATGGCTGAACCTAGGGTTTGGAACCCTAGGTCAATTCTCTTCTACTCCTCTTCTAATTGATGGTTAAGTGTAGCCATGGATGCAATAGGTTGCATAGGGTTTGAGTTTGGAGAAGAAGAATAAGGATTCTAGGGTTTTACAAAACTGTTATGAACAGTTTTCATGGTAGCCATGAAAAACTGTCATTTTGTTTTGCATGCCGAATTCAGAGTTCTTCTCCAAAATTTTCAAGCCATATATGGTTAGAAAGCTCTTCGAATAAGCTTTCCAACCCAACAAACGGTGCGTCAATCCGAGTTCTGTAGTGAAAGTTATGAATTTTTTACTACAGGCTGTCTGGAAAGACAGTTTTGCTCGGGAATGATGCAATAGCCACAACTTTGAGTTATTGATGGAGATCAAAGGCATGGCAATGGCTGCCACCACTTGGGTTATGTTCTAGACATGGTATGGAAAGGTTCCCAAGCATTTAGATGCATCATAATTGGATTAAGATGCTAGAACAGAAGGAAGAAGGAGAAGAACACCATGGAGGCTGAATCTGGGTTTTAGAACCCTAAGGTTCTTGCAATTAATTCTAATTAAAGCTGCTGTATTTATGATGGAAGATCATTGTAGGATCATTATATATCATGTGTATATGGTTTTCTTTAAGTTTCAAAAAGGTTTTGATGGAAAAAGATTCAAAAAGTTTGAAAATTTTTCATGAACAGCATAGCAGATTTTCTCTGCAGAAAAGTCATCAATGGAGTTTTGATTAGAACTTGAGTTAGGGAACTCCAAATTGCATGAAACCAATTTCATTAGTTTCCTAAGACACGTAGGATACTGGGAAAATTCGTTTGGTAGCCTAATTCATTCATCTTGCTGGGTTTTAAATCAATTTCTGACAATGGACAGTATGCTGTAAATTTCTGGGCAGCCTACTGTTGTTTTAATTGTTTAGAACAATTGATGATGATTTGATCATCCAAACCTCTTCTATTAGCTTAGTATTTCATGTAGGGACATGATACAAAAGCTGGTTTCAATGTAGGAGTCGAATTGATAAGGTTTTAGAAGCTATTGTGACCTTCAAGGTCTGTAACAATGGCTCCAGCAATGGGTTTTGGAAACCCTAATTGTTCTTGATGATGGCAGCCACTTCCACCACTTCTCACGTGTCCAGAAGCTTGTCCCACACCCCTAGGATGTTCTCCCATGACTGGCCATGGCCTCCCACAGTCGTTGGTGGCCATGGCAGCCTAGCCAAGCTCAGGCAGCCCCCTGGTAATGACGGCTGCATAGAGTTAAGGATGAAACCCTAATTTTGAGTTAATGATGAAACCCTAATTTCATTATGGCATTAATTAAAACCCTAATTGGAATATTAGTTACCTTAATTAAGAGTTAATGATTGGTCATCAAATGACCAATCATGGTTATTAATTGTTAGGGCATAATTAATACCATTAATGATGTCTAGGGTTAGGGTTTTTGATAACCCTAATTAGTGTAATTAATTAAGGGTAATAAATACCTTATTTGGCATTAATTAAACCCTAATCCCTTTTATTAAATACCGTATGAACCTACGGTTTTAATGATTGGTTATTAAATGACCAATCATAAGGCATTTAATGATTAGGGCTTGCATTTAGGGTTTAGGGTTATGCATTTAGGGTTTAGGGTTTTAGGAAACCCTAATACACTAATTCATCATTTAATTGATTTTATTTAATTCCCATGTTAATTATTTAATTAATATTGATTAATTTTATAATGTTTTAAATGGTTTAAAATACAATTGGGGATTAAATTAAAATCTGGAAATTCTTAATTAAATTAAATTGTTTTGTTTAATTAAGGAAACCCTAATATTGGATATTAGAGTTATTTTAGGAAACTTTTCATGTTTTAAATTAATTTGATTAATTGAAACTGTAATGTCTTAAATGTTAAGACTTTATTTAATTCTGGATATTTTTGTTAAAACCTAATAAGATTAGGATGCATTAATGAGATTAATGTAAATCATTCAAGAGAATTACCATAATGCCCATATGTTTTAATGCTTACAGTTTTTCTTTACATTATGCAATGAGATTGTATGTATGTGCTTGGATGATGATTATGGACTATACCCTTTAAACCAATTGTGATTGGCCGTCTTATGAATGGGATGTTATTATTTACAAGAGTTGTAATTTTATTAAGGTGATGTAATTTATTTGGGGCTCGCATGCCACCTTCCCTCTCCCTCTCTCTCTATCATTCTCTTATGTACCCCACATTCCCTTTATGTATCCCTTTCTATATATTATGTAAATGTTATGTAATCGAGAGCGCACTAAGGAGCATAGTGGACCCAAAGGAGTATGATGGAGCCCAACAAGCCAATGGTGGAGACCATCAAGCCAAGGGAGCAGATTGAAGGACTTGAAAGCTTAGAGAAGTTTTTCAAGAAAGCATGCTTGTTACGAATGGTTTATTTTACGATCACCTACACCCACCTTAGACCTTGGATTCAATCTATTGGCTTGGATTGAATCCTCTCAAAGTCCATAATCATCATAGTGGGAGCTTTAATTTATGAGATAATTGTATTAGCTCCAATACCATAGTTTGGTATATGTTACCTATTCACTTAGGGACTAATATCAAAATATGGTACTTTATATATGTTGATATATAATAGCATGCGATGTATGATTTATAATAGCATGAGATGTATGATTATAAATAGCATAATTTATATGTTTAAATTTTGATACATAGGATGCATGTTAATTTGATGAGACCCTTTAAAACCCCTCTTATTTAATATTAAGTTGAAAATGGAGAAGTCATTGGGGAATGAATTCTTCATTGCCTTCCATCATTATAGGATCATCTAACTGTTGGGAATCGACCAAGAGGGAAAAATAGAAGTGCGGAATATAAAAATTTTCCCTACGATTCCACAGCCCATGAATCTAACTATGCATAACACAAAATCAAACCCTAACTACGAAGAGGGTTAGAACACTTACAGAATTTTTTGTCTTCTCCGTTTTGCTCCAAGCTTCGACTCCGGACAGCGGTGAATGAGCAGCCCAAGTGTGCTGCCTCCAACGGTATCCACACCTAGCTAGAGCTTCAAGTCCTTTCCTTCTTTCCCATGTTGTTGCTAGAGTAGGAGAAGAGAGGAGAGAGAGAGAGGGAGGCTGGAAATTCTGGCCAGCCCTTGGGGAGTTCAACTTATGATGATGTCACACATCATAGTGTGACTTATATAGTCCACACTAAGGGGGCCGGCCCTAGGGGGAAACCCTATTAGGGTTTTATGCAATTTCTCTAAATTGCACAATAACCCCTATAAATTATATCAAATATAAATAGGCCTCAAAGAACTATTCTTTATGCACTCATACCCTTTCTCTCATAGACTTTAAAGCTCATCTTGCATGATCAGTGTGTGACCCATTGGGTTCACATCATCGAGTAGTAGGAATAGCACGAGGTGTGCACAATGGAACTCTTTCCATTTAGGGTCTAATTGGAACTCCTTCCAATTCCCTAATTGATTATAACTCACTTATATCAATTAGGGCTTCTACTAACCATGAGTAACACCTAGCATCTGGCTCATGGTGTGGTCCTTAATGAGGTGAATAGTCATTTACAAAGAACCCTTCTGTTATAGTTTATAGGCTACAATTGCATCCTTCCTTCAACACAATGTCTCCAATTGAACTAATAGGACATGGAAGTCTGTCAAGTCCCTAGTTCAATTACTTTATACTCATTCATAGATATCAACTCATTGATGAACTCATGAAACTCTTTTCATATTCATCCTACCATGGCCATGGATTTAATGAGTTATATTATGAATGCTATATGAGACATTCTCTCTCTTTTTCCTAAGAGTGATGGATCCCTTATTGATCACTCACATGCCTTCATACACATAGCAGTAGGGCCAATGAACACCTTTGCAGACCCCTGAATAGGATCTGCACTTAGTGTTATCAAACTTCTAAAGCTACATGCATAAGGCAACTATGGTGTCTCAGGTCTAAGGATTACTTGTACCACTATAACAATGAGAAACTGATTGACAGGCAGGATAAAACTCCATTCAGTTTATCTCATATCTTTGGTCACATTCAGTGTACCTATTCTCGCAATAGGCACCCACTTGTTGGTTGTAGTGTCTCCACACAAATAGCTTGAGACTAGCTATCCTCCTATAGAGTCAGCCTAACAAGTGCTAGTCCTATGGTTCATTACTGTCCATCATAGTGAACCTTCAACTAGGAATGCTTTAGGAGTTTAGTACAGAGATATATCTATAGTCTCAAAATTACAACTCTTTGTAATTCCATATTCTCAACTCTAACTCCATGGACATATTATGTAAATATAAATGATGCATATAAACATAATAGAATAAGCCCTTTTATTAAATCAATAATAAATGTGACATACATAAATGAAATCAAATGATTGTTCCTAATCCCTAAACAATCATCTCTATGATTGGCTCTAGGGCATAATCCTAACAATCTCCCAGTTGCACTAAAGCCAATCGACCATGTATCGCATACCTATCTTCTCAAGATGTTGGTCTTAGACATAACCAATTATGTTTTAAAGCTTTAGTCAGTAGGTCTACAAAAACTTATGTAGATAATATCTTCTATAATGTATCCATTACCTCTTCCAATGATTCCTCTAATCACTTGGAATTGCCACTCTATGTGTTTGGACTTTTGATGAGACCGTGATTCCTATACTTGAGCTATAGACCCATTGTTGTCACAAAACAAGGTGTGGGCAACTCAATGGAAGGAACAACTCCAAGTTCTAAATGAACTTATAGATCCAAACAATCTCCTAGACAATGCGACAATTAATTCACCCTTAATAATGGAATCCACTATATCTTTCATACAGTTCTTCCATTAAGTATTTCACCAACTAAAGTGAATATAAAATATACCCCATATAGATTATATCCAAATCCATATACCCATCTACTATGAGTTTACAATTTCCATATACAATCCAATATTCCAAATTTGAATTGACTGATAACTATTTGTAACAATTACAACATAATAGATATCCGGTTCAATACATAGTGTAGAATAAGGCTTCTTAACACTTTAAGAACCTTACTTGTGTTATCCTAGGGCACATGCCCTTGAATAATGAATTCTTATCTGAAGTAAATCAGACCTCCCTTAGAATTCTCCATGTTGAACTCCTTCAACATTTCAACTATGTTTGATGATTTGGAGATACTTAGCAATCTATATGATCTATCTCTATAGATCTTGTTGGATGCTTCTGCCAAATCTTTCATGAATTAGTTTTTCTCCAAAAACCAAAACGATTAGGATGTCATTCATATATCATTCATAATGATTAGGATGTCATCTATACTTAGGATAAAGAAAAACGATCGCACTCCCACTAACCTTTTATACACTCATGGTCCATCTATACAATGAGAGAAATCAAATAATTTGATTACTTCAACTTTATAGATGTTCTAATTATGAGAACCTTGTAGTCTATTAATAGACTTCTATAACTTACACACTTTTATGGTTTTTCACCATTTGATATAACATCTTTATATCCTTTTTGACATATCTTATATTCAAAATGTGTGTTTATAGATAACAAGATCCAAATGGATTTCAGCATAACTGTTATCAAACAAGTTTCTTTATAGACAACTTTTTGCCTATGTTGAAAACATTCTTAAATAGCCAAGCCTTTTAGGTCTCTACCTATCCATATTGGATTTAATGACTCTTAGTCATTTCTCGAGTCGATGTGAAACATCGTCTAGTCATAATCAATAGGATTATCTTGGTGATCTTTATCACCAAAGAACAATTCTTTCACATTCTAATAGAGATATAATATCTCTCTTATGTTAAGAAATATCCAATTTGATCTATGAAAAGATTGTAGTGTAGTTAAGGGTTTTGTCTTAACAGAGACAAGGGTTGGATCTTTGTTCGTTTGTGGCTTTACAGACAATTCTATAAATTCTATCTACTTTTGCATCTTCTTGAATGAACTCTTTCTCAAGAAAATCAAGCAAACATCCTAATGGACAACTTTTGTTCATTAGGGTAATAGAAATACTATCCCAACCACTTTTGGGATATACCACAATTCAACACTTACTTGACCGTATTTCCAGATTGTCTACATTATGTTTCCAGACATACGTAGCACAAGCCCAAGCCTTAACTTCTATAAGTTGGGTTTCTTCCCATATCATATCTGATATAATTGGGACAAAACTGGAGTGAACCCTAAATTATCAATATGTAGCAATTTTAAGGTATATCCTAGATGGATACATTAGTAAAACTCATCATGGATCAAACCATATCTTAATAGGGTTCAATTTGTTCTCTTAGATTCACCATTGAGCTATGGTATTCTAAGATGAGTCTACTATAATTGAATGCATGCTCTACATGACTATATACATCACAATGTATTAGTCAAATTATAAATGTAACTCTTTTACTTCACCAAGTAAAAGATGGGTTTGGTCATCTCATAACCAAATCATAATCGTTACATTTAAATGAGAGTCTCTACATCTCTTGTATTCTCAGAATACGTTGCATTCGCTCTAATTAGTCATTTAAATTCAAAAATCAAATTTCTAGAATGTCTTAAATGACCTAGTTAAGAAATAAGTTCCCAAAATTAATCTAGCAACTCTTGCTCTATTAAAATTTTTAAAGGTAACTTATTATCTACTTAACTTTCTGCTTCCATTTAGATTACACTATAATCCAAAAACCAAGAAGCAGAACTAACCAATAATTTAGTTTAGAGCATGAACCAAAACTTCAAAAGTTTGGTTCTTCTAGGAAGACTGATACTTTATCAATTTCCATTTACAATACCTTATGTTTACTACAAAATAATTATATTTCTTTGTCTTTGACTTTTCAAGATTTGCTTTCCTCTATGCTTCCATTTTAAATCACATCTAGCTTCTCAAGCTATTCTATGTGATTAATCATTTTCAAAAGAATGATTATTAATAAACAACTTTTATTACATCCTAGTCCAGAAGAAATCCTTTATAAGTACTATACTTTATAGTATTATTTTACTCACCATACAACCTTTGTATGTGATGTAGGACATCAAAGGCATTTGCAATGACTAATTTTGCTTCTGAAGTTCATTAGTCATCAATACTATCATATAGCATGGCAACAAGATGCCAATTGTGCATAGTGTCTTTTCTTCTTAGGATGTTTTATGGAGGGCCTTTAAGAAAAGGCCTAATAGCATATGAACAATCTTTTGAAATTGAGAACAATTCTCAATTTCCTAAGTCAATCAAAGAAATCAGGTTTAGTCAAACTATCAATATCCTATATATTAGGAAATAGGGGTTTTGAGGTGAGTAATTAGGTAATCTACATAAACAGAGAATTAGATTTCATTTTTATCCATAATGATTGGGTCTTTAATCATATGGTACCTCCCACTATTTTATCAAATTCCATACACCCTCTAATGGAATTCGGGAATCTCATTCCTAATGGGGATTGGGGTCCCACTGTGACCTAGAAGCCTCACATGTTAGTTTCTTGGCTTCTAACCCACAATAAGAAGACAACTCTTTGTCTATTGCTTCATAAGCAAGTTCCAATCGTTTTGCCTCTAGGGAACATACACCTCACATGTTAGTTTCTTGCAATACTTCCCTAGTTAAGTTAAACCCATCATTCACACAGGTATGTTTCGCCAAATATATACCTCACATGTTAGTTTCTTGGTATATACCAGTTTAGGCACCCCATGATATCTCATATGTGATAGTTTCAAGTAATGTCTTTAACATGGGTAGCTCCTACATGTCTGCAGCCAGGTACCCACATTAAGGGACGTTAGATGATCCTATAATGATGGAAGGCAATGAAGAATTCATTCCCCAATGACTTCTCCATTTTCAACTTAATATTAAATAAAAGGGGTTTTAAAGGGTCTCATCAAATTAACATGCATCCTATTGTTGGGAATCGAACAAGAGGGAAAAATAGAAGTGCGGAATATAAAAATTTTTCCTACGATTCCCAATCCCATGAATCTAACTATGCATATGGCTCATGGTGTGGTCCTTAATGAGGTGAATAGTCATTTACAAAGAACCCTTCTGTTATAGTTTATAGGTTACAATTGCATCCTTCCTTCAACACAATGTCTCCAATTAAACTAATAGGACATGGAAGTCTGTCAAGTCCCTAGTTCAATTACTTTATACTCATTCATAGATATCAACTCATTGATGAACTCATGAAACTCTTTTCATATTCATCCTACCATGGCCATGGATTTAATGAGTTATATTATGAATGCTATATGAGACATTCTCTCTCTTTTTCCTGAGAGTGATGGATCCCTTGTTGATCACTCACATGCCTTCATACACATAGCAGTAGGGCCAATGAACACCTTTGCAGACCCCTGAATAGGATCTGCACTTAGTGTTATCAAACTTCTAAAGCTACATGCATAAGGCAACTATGGTGTCTCAGGTCTAAGGATTACTTGTACCACTATAACAATGAGAAACTGATTGACAGGCAGGATAAAACTCCATTCAGTTTATCTCATATCTTTGGTCACATTCAGTGTACCTATTCTTGTAATAGGCACCCACTTGTTGGTTGTAGTGTCTCCACACAAATAGCTTGAGACTAGCTATCCTCCTATAGAGTCAGCCTAACAAGTGCTAGTCCTATGGTTCATTACTGTCCATCATAGTGAACCTTCAACTAGGAATGCTTTAGGAGTTTAGTACAGAGATATATCTATAGTCTCAAAATTACAACTCTTTGTAATTCCATATTCTCAACTCTAACTCCATGGACATATTATGTAAATATAAATGATGCATATAAACATAATAGAATAAGCCCTTTTATTAAATCAATAATAAATGTGACATACATAAATGAAATCAAATGATTGTTCCTAATCCCTAAACAATCATCTCTATGATTGGCTCTAGGGCATAATCCTAACACCTATGTATCAAAATTTAAATATATAAATTATGCTATTTATAATCGTACATCTCATGCTATTATAAATCATACATCGCATGCTATTATATATCAACATATATAAAGTACCACATTTTGATATTAGTCCCTAAGTGAATAGGTAACATATACCAAACTATAGTATTGGAGCTAATACAATTATCTCATAAATTAAAGCTCCCACTATGATGATTATGGACTTTGAGAGGATTCAATCCAAGCCAATAGATTGAATCCAAGGTCTAAGGTGGGTGTAGGTGATCGTAAAATAAACCATTCGTAACATGCATGCTTTCTTGAAAAACTTCTCTAAGCTTTCAAGTCCTTCAATCTACTCCCTTGGCTTGATGGTCTCCACCATTGGCTTGTTGGGCTCCATCATACTCCTTTAGGTCCACCATGCTCCTTAGTGCGCTCTCGATTACATAACATTTATATAATATATAGAAAAGGATACATAAGGGGAATGTGGGGTACATAAGAGAATGATAGAGAGAGAGGGAAGGTGGCATGCAAGCCCCAAATAATAAATTACATCACCATAATAAAATTACAACTCTTGAAAAATTATTACAACCCATTCATAAGACGGCCTATCATCTTGAGAAGATAGGTATGCGATACATGGTCGATTGGCTTTAGTGCAAGTGGGAGATTGTTAGGATTATGCCCTAGAGCCAATCATAGAGATGATTGTTTAGCGATTAGGAACAATCATTTGATTTCATTTATGTATGTCACATTTATTATTGATTTAATAAAAGGGCTTATTCTATTATGTTTATATGCATCATTTATATTTACATAATATGTCCATGGAGTTAGAGTTGAGAATATGGAATTACAAAGAGTTGTAATTTTGAGACTATAGATATATCTCTGTACTAAACTCCTTAAGCATTCCTAGTTGAAGGTTCACTATGATGGACAGTAATGAACCATAGGACTAGCACTTGCTAGATTGACTCTATAGGAGGATAGCTAGTCTCAAGCTATTTGTGTGGAGACACTACAACCAACAAGTGGGTGCCTATTATAAGAATAGGTACACTGAATGTGACCAAAGATATGAGATAAACTGAATGGAGTTTTATCCTGCCTGTCAATCAGTTTCTCATTGTTATAGTGGTACAAGTAATCCTTAGACCTGAGACACTATAGTTGCCTTATGCATGTAGCTTTAGAAGTTTGATAACACTAAGTGCAGATCCTATTCAGGGGTCTGCAAAGGTGTTTATTGGCCCTACTGCTCTGTGTATGAAGGCATGTGAGTGATCAACAAGGGATCCATCACTCTCAGGAAAAAGAGAGAGAATGTCTCATATAGCATTCATAATATAACTCATTAAATCCATGGCCATGGTAGGATGAATATGAAAAGAGTTTCATGAGTTCATCTATGAGTTGATATCTATGAATGAGTATAAAGTAATTGAACTAGGGACTTGACAGACTTCCATGTCCTATTAGTTCAATTGGAGACATTGTGTTGAAGGAAGGATGCAATTGTAACCTATAAACTATAACAGAAGGGTTCTTTGTTAGATACTTATTCACCTCATTAAGGACAACACCATAAACCATATGCTAGGTGTTATTCATGGTTAGTAGAAGCCCTAATTGATATAAGTGAGTTATAATCAATTAGGGAATTGGAAGGAGTTCCAATTAGACCCTGAATGGAAAGAGTTCCATTGTGCACACCTTGTGCTATTCCTACTACTTGATGATGTGAACCCAATGGGTCACACACTGATCATGCAAGAAGGGCTTTAAAGTCTATGAGAGAAAAGGTTTTAGTGAATAAAGAATAGTTCTTTATAGGCCTATTTGTATTTGATACAAATAATAGGGGTTAATGTGCAATTAAGAGTAATTACACATAACCCTATTAGGGTTTCTTCCCCATGGCCAGCCCCCTTTAGTGGGCTGCCTATATAAGTCACACTTATGTGTGACATGGCATAATAGGCTTGCACAATAAACCCTAGCCGTCCAGCCCCTTGGAGGCTCTCTTCTCTCTCTCTCTCTTCTCCACCTCTAGCAACAACAGGGAAGAAGAAAGAAAGGACTTGAAGCTCTAGCTAGGTGTGGATACCGTTGGAGGCAGCACACTTGGGCTGCTCATTCACCGCTGTCCGGAATCAAAGCTTGGAGCAAAAAGGAGAAGACATTAAAACTGTAAGTGTTCTAACCCTCTTCGTAGTTAGGGTTTGATTTTGTGTTATGCATAGTTAGATTCATGGGCTGTGGAATCGTAGGAAAAATTTTTATATTCCGCCTTTGTATTTTTCCCTCTTGTTCAATTCCCAACAATTTCCTTATTATGCAATGTGATTGTATGTATGGATGGATGATGATTATGGACTAAGACCTTGTAAACCAATTGTGATTGGCCGTGTTGAGATTATGGGATGTATTATTTTTCAAAGGGTTGTAATTTCATTATTGGTGATGTAAATTTTTTATTGGGGCTTGCATGCCACTTTCTCCTTCTCTCTCTATCCTTCTCTTATGTACCCCACATTCCCTTTACATATCTCTTTCTTCAAGTTATGTAAATGTTATATAATTGAGAGTGCACTAAGGAGCATGGTGGAGCCCAAAGGAGCAAGTTGGAGCCCAACAATGCATGGTGGACATTTATGGACATTGAAGGACTTGAAGAGCTTGGAGAAGACTTTTCAAGAGAGCATGCATATTTTTAATTTATTGTTTTAGGATCACCTACACCTCCCTAGAAACCATTGATTCAACTTATTGGCTTAGGTTGAATCCTCTAAAAGTCCATAATCATCATAGTGGGAGCTTTTAATTTATATGATAATGTAGTAGCTCCAATATCATAGATTGATATATGTCACCTATTCACTTAGGGACTAATATCAATGTATGGTACTTTATATATGTTGATATATAATTGCATGAGATGTATGATTATAATAGCATGAGATGTATGATTATAATAACATGATTTTGTATGTTTATATTTATGCATGGGATGTATGTTAAATATTGATGAGACCTTGAAACCTCTCTTGTTTAAGATATTAAGTTGTGAATGGTGAGAACATTAGGGAATGCTCTTTTCATAGCCTTCCACCATTATAGGCTCAACTAGGGTTCTTGGTGTGGGTGCTTGGTTGCAGATATGTAGGAAGTGTCCACATTGGGGATTCTACTTGATACTATTATATATATGATATCATGGGGGTATAAGTAGCATATTCCAAAATTCTATTGTGTGAAAGTTTGTCATGATGACCAAACCTGTATGAATGGTGGGCTTGACTCAACTAGAGATTATATTCCAAAATACTATTATGTGAGGTTTATGCTTCTCTAGAGGCTAAATGATTGGAATTTGCTTATGGAAGCATTAGACAAAGAGTGTCTACTCATTGGGGATTAGTCGCCAAAATTCTATTATGTGAGGTTGTTGGTTCTCAGTAGGACCCCAATCCCTATTAGGAATCCATTGATTCCCAAATTCCATTAGAGGGTGTATGGGATTTGATAAAATAGTGGGAGGTACCATTATGATTAAAGACCCGATCATTTTGGATAAAAATGAAATCTTATCTTCTGTTTAATTAAAGTTGTTAATGTAGCTTACCTGATTACTCACCTCAAAACCCCTATTTCCTAAAATATAAGATATTGATAGTTTGACTAAAACAATTTTCTTTGATTGACTTAGGAAGTTGAGAATTGTTCTTAATTCCAATAAGATTGTTTAATGACTAATAAGCTTCAAAAGAAGAGTTAGTCAATGCAAAGTATCTCTGATGTCCCTTGTCACATACAAAGGTTGTATAGTGAGCAAAATAATACTATAAAGTATAGTGTTTAAAAAGACTTCTTCTAGAATAGGATACAACAAAGGTTGTTCATTAATAATCATTCTTTTGAAGATGATTAATCACATAGAATACCTTAGGAAGCTAGATGTGATTTAAAAATGGAAGCATTGAGGGAAGAACTTCTTGAAAAGTCAAAAACAAAGAAATATAATTATTTTGTAGCAAACATAAGGTATTGTAAAGGGAACTTGATAAAGTATCAATTTTCCTAGAAGAACCAAACTTTTGAAGTTTTGGTTCATGCTCTAATTAACTTATTGGTTAGTTCTGCCTCTTCTTAGTTTTTGCATTCTAGTGTAATCTAAAAGAAAGCAGAAAGTTAAGTAGATAATAAGTTACCTTTAAAAATTTTAATAGAGCAAGAGTTTCTAGATTAATTTTGGAACTTATTTCTTAACTAGGTCATTTAAAACATTCTAAAAATTTGATTTTTGAATTTAAATGATTAATTAGAGCAAATGCAACGTATTCCAAGAATACGAGAGATGTAGAGACTCTCATTTAAATGTAGCAAATTATGACTTGGTTATGAGATGACCAAGCCCATCTTTTACTTCGTGAAGTGAAAGAGTTACATTTATACTTTGACTAATACATTGAGATGCATATAGTAGTCATATAGAGCAAGCATTCAATTACTCTTAGAATACTATTGCTCAATGGTGAACCTAAGAGAAAGAATCAAACTTTATTATGATATGGTTTGATTCATGATGAGTTTTACTGTATCCATCTAGGAGATACCTTAAAATTGCTACTTATTGATAATTTGGGGTTCATTTTAGTTTTTCCAAAAATATTATATTGGATATAATATGGGAAGAAACCCAACTTAAAGAAGTTAAGACTTGGGATTGTGTTACGTATGTTTAGAGACATTAGGTAGACAATCTGGAAATAAGGTCAAGTAATTGTTGAATTGTGGTATATTCCGAAAGTGGTTGGGATAGAATTTCTATTATCCTAATGAACAAAAGTTGTCCCTTAGTATGTTCGCTGAATTTTCTTGAGAAAGAGTTCGTTCAAGAAAGATGCAAAGGTAGATTGATAGAATTCGCAGAATTGTTTGTAAAGCCACAAACCAACAAAGATCCAACCCTTGTCCCTATTAAGGCAAAACCTTTAACTACACCACAACCTTTCATAGATCAAATTGGATATTTTTCAACATATAAGAGATACAGTATCTCTATTAATATGTGAAAGAATAGTTCTAGGGTGATAAAGATCACCAAAATATTCCTATTGATTATGATTAGGCGATGTTTGACATCAACTTGAGAAATGGCTAAGAGTCATTAATCCAATATGGTAAGGTAGAGACCTAGAAGGCTAGGCTATTTAAGAATGTTTCAACATAGGCTGAAGGTTGTGTATAAAGAAACTTGTTTGATAATAGTTATGCTGAAATCCATTTGGATCTTGCAATCTATAAACACACATTTTGAATATAAGATATGTCAAAAAGATATAAAGATGTTATATCCAATGGTGAAAAACCATAAAGGTGTGCAATTTATAGAAGTCCATTAATGGACTACAAAATTCTCGTAATTGGAACATCTATAAAGTTGAAGTAATCAAATTGTTTTATTTCTCTCATTAAATAGATGGACCAAGAATGTATAAAAGGTTAGTGGGAGTACGATCATTTTTCTTTATCCTATCAATAAAGTAACATCCTAATCATTATGAATGATATATAAATGTTATCTAAAGTGAAGTTTTAGTTTTTGAGAAAAACTTCTTCATGAAAGATTTGGTAGAAGCATCCAACGAGATCTATATAGATAGATCAGGTAGACTGCTAAGTATCTCTAAATCATTAAACATAGTTGAAATGTTGAAGGAGTTCAGCATAGAGAATTCTAAGAGAGGTCTGATTTACTTCACAGATAGAATTCATTATTCAAGGGCATGTCCCCTAGGATAACACAAGTAAGGTTCTTAAAGTGTTAAGAAACCTTATTTTACACTATGTACTGAATCTGATATCTATTGTGTTGTAATTGTTACAAATAGTTATCAATCAATCCAAATTTGGAATATTAGATTGTATATGAAAATTATAACTCATAGTTGATGAGTATATGGATTTAGATATAATCCATATGGGGTATATTTTATATTCACCTTAGCTGGTGAAATACTTAATGGAAGAATAGGATACAGTGGATTCCATTATTGAGGGTGAATAAATTGTCGCATTTATAACTGTCTAGGAGACTATTTAGATATATAAGTTCATTTAGAACTTGGAGTTGTTCCTTCCATTGAGTTGCCCATATCTTATTTTGTGACAACAATAGCGCTATAACTCAAGCATAGGAACCACGGTCTCATCAAAAGTCCAAACACATAGAGCGGCGATTCTAAATGATTAGAGAAACCGTTGGAAGAGGTAACACATATACATTACAAAAGATATTAACTACATGAGTTATTGTAGACCTACTAATCAAAGCTTTGAGACATAATGGGTTATGTGTTAGACCAACATCTTAAGAAGATGCGTATGAGATACTTGGTCGATTAGCTTTAGTGTAAGTGAGAGATTGTTAGTTGTATGCTGTAAAGCCAATCATAGAGATGATGCTTTAGGGATAAAGAACAATCATAAGATTTCATTTATTGTATGTCACATTTATTATTAATTTAATAAAAGGGTTTTTCTATCATGTTTATTCTATTCTTTATATTTACATGATATGTCCATAGAGTTAGAGTTGAGAATATGAAATCACAAGGTGTTGTGATTATGAGACTGTATATATATCTCTGTATTAAACTCTTAAATCATTTGTAGTTGAAGGTTCACTATGATGGACAATAATGAACCAAAGGACTAGCACATATTAGGTTAGCTCTTTAGGAGGATAGCTAATCTCTAAGCTATTCGTGTGGAGACATTATAACCAACATGTGGGTGCTTGTTGTATTAATAAACAAGTATACTGAATGTGACCAAAGTCATGAGATCAACTAAATGGAGTTTTACCTACCTGTCAATCAGTTTCTCATAGTTGCAGTGGTACAAGTAATCCTTAGACCTGAGGCACCATAGTTGTCTTATGCATAGAGCTTTAGAAGTTTGATAGCATTAACTGTTTATCCCTATAGGGTTTGCAAGGGTGTTCATTGGCTCTACTGTTACACATATAAAGGCATGTGTGTGATCAATAAGGGATTTATCACTTCTAGTAATAGGGAGAGAATGTTCTCATAAGAACACTCATAAATATAACTCATGTGAATCTGTGGCCATAGTATGATGATGATCATAGAAAAGGGTTTTCATGGTGCATCTTATAAGTTGATATTTTGGGTAGGTTTATAAATGTATTGAGCTTGGGACTTGACAGACTTCTATGTCCTATTAGTTCAAACAAAGACATTGTGTATAATGGAGTGATGTAATTGTAACCTTAAGCTGTAACTGAAGGGTTCTTTATTCGATAATTATTCACCTCATTTAGGACCACACCATGAGCCACTGCTAGATGTTACTCATGGTTAGTAGAAGCCCTAATTGATATAAGTGAGTTATAATCAATTAGGGAATTGGAAGGTGTTCCAATTAGACCCTTAATGGAAAATGTTCCATTGAGCACTCCATGTGACATTGAGTGCCACTATCTACTACTAAATATTGTGAATCCATTGGATCACACACCAAAGAAGTAAAAAGGGACTTTAAAGCTTTGAGAGAAAAGGCAAGAGTGTATAAAAATAGTTCTTTAGGGCCTTACTTGCATTAGATGTAAATTATAGGGTTAATATGCAATTTTGGGAAATTGCAAATCCCACACTTAGTGGAATTCCCCATGGCCGGCCCTAGCATGGTGTGCTATATAAGGCACACTAGCATGTGCCTTGCACACATGACATAAATCACTCTCTCCTCTCTCTTCGCCGAACCTAAGGAAGCTCTCTCTCTCTCTCTTTCTTCTCCTCTTCTAGCATTCAACAAGGGGAATTAGAAGGAAGCTGAAAGGCCTTTGCTAGGTGTGGATACCATGGAGGCAGTGCTCTTGTACTGTTCGTAGCTGCTTGTTCAAGGATCAACCATTGCTGTCCAGAAATTCAAAAGCTTGGAGTTTGAAGATTTAAATCAACTGTAAGTGCTCTAATCCTTCTTCTAGTTAGGGTTTTATGTTTTGTATGAACCACAATCAGATTCATGGGCTTTAAGGAATTCTATTATGATTTTTGTTTATCATTATGTTCCACTTTGTAGTCTTTCTCTACATCAATTCCTTTCACTTTTTTCATGTTTTACATAAAATCACTACAACAAAAAGGTTTATTTACGGCGTTAAATTAATAGCGTGCGTAGAATGCAAGCCATTAATAAGGTGTTTTATGACGTACATTTTAAGAATGCTGTAAATGTGTTACATTCAGAGAATATTAACGGCGTGCTTTCTCTACACGCCGTAAATAAACTTAAAGACGACGTGCTTTGTGCACCGTAAAGTCTCCAACCTTTTCCACGCTCATTTACTCTTTTATGGCTTCTCACTAAATGCCATAAGAGAAGGCTAATGTCACAAAATTTTTGGGCAGGCAATTTTTTTCTCTCCCCACTTCTTTTTTATTTTTGCTATTGATTTCTTTCTCTCCCCGCTTCTGTCTTTTCATTTCGAACGCCCTCTCCTCCTCTTAATTCTTAAACTAGGGCATGCTCTCTCTCTCTCTTTCTCTCAAACTGAGCTCAACACTTCTCTCTCAAGCTAGGGCTCCATTTTTCACACCTTGTTACGGTAAATCTCTCTAACGTACACTCCTGTGTTTTTGTTTTTTTCTTTACTCCTGTAGACACCCCATTTTCATCCCCATGAGATCATGATATCATTTGGTTAGGTTTAGAAGCACCTAGGAGTCCCTTAGCCTTAAAGGGCAATTTTGCCCTTTTAAGCCTTAGGAGGATAGGTCATCATTGCATGCATATTTTTGTCTCTTTGTTGAGTCCCATCACTTGCATTTAGTTTCTAGGTTCATTTTGGATATGTGTGTCAAATTTGGTCCAATTCCAGATAGGTTTGGATAGATAATTAGAACTTTTGCGACTTGAAGGGCAATTTCGTCTTTTACTTCGTATATTTTCCAATTGACTTCCAAATTTGCTCCGGAGTGTTCCATTGGCCTTAGAATGATGAAATGAGTCTAATTGAACTGCCAATTTAATTTATTGATAGGTTTGGGATTGGTTCACCACATTACCCTATGCTTAATTGACCTTTTTTCGGGTAATCGCCTCATGAAAACCCAGCCACTTGACCGTGGTCAAGGATTCTTGGTTCAAGAATATTCTAGGCTTATTCTACACTGAATCCTTGAAATTTTGGCTTTTGAATCACTCAAATTGGAGTTAAAATGAAGAATTTGTGTCAGTTTGAAGTTCGGAGTCCAAACCGAGCTAGAATTCCAAATTTTTTGGATTCTTCTCGGGTGACCGGTTGGGCCCAACCGGTTGGACCGGTTCACCAACTGGTTGGACCGGTTCACCCCAACCGGTCACCCGAGAGTCCCATCCTGATTTTTCTTCTTTTGAATTTTTGACGAAATGGGACTCTATTACTCCGATTTTCTGCCTTCTAAAGGACTTCTAAGCCTATTAGGAGGTGGTTTTGAGTTGTTTAACATTCATGGGACTTAATTACAGCCCTAGATTGTTTTTATGGTGAATTAATCTCAACCATTGGTTCATATGGTTGGTTGGTTATAAATAGAGGCTCATTCATCAGCATAAGGGACTTTTGGCTTATTTGACACTTCATATTCATAAGAGAGAGAGGGACCACGAGTTTGCACACACCCATATCACTTGGAGGAGGCTTTCTACTGCAATTTCAAAGGAGAACTAGAAGGGAACCAAGCCAAAGAGAAGAAAGAAAGCAGCGAAGACCCTTGCTTCATTGTAAGTTTCCTTTGCTTTCTTTTACGATTCCTTCTTCTTCTACTCCATTCTCTGCATAGTTATGGTTTAGAATTGATTTAGGAATCATACATACTCTATATTTTAGAGTGTATATGATTCAAAGATGATGAGAATGCATGTTAGTGGATTAGGATTGTGAATTGCTTGCTGTTAGGATAGTTTCTCTCTTAAGGATAGAGGTACGTTTTGCATGAAAAATCAATTGATGTGTTTAGGCCGTTTTCTCTTCATGGTTCAATTATATGCATGATTTTAAGCATCTTTTGTATAGGATACTTGCTGTGTAAGCCTCGTCTTCATAGGTGTATGGATGATTATCCTTTTCGAGGATAATTATCGTCCTTAGAGGGTGAGGTTGTGCATAGGTGCTTTCTAGAGTGTGTTTAAGTGCGCTGTAAGTTTCATTGCATTCTTAGGTATATATTTTACGTAGGATATGTGAAGAAACCATTCATATGGAGTGATTTCTACGTAAAATTATCTCCGGATAGTTTTACTTAAGAAAGCTCGCCGTAAAGATGATTATTTCACATTCTTACATAAAGTACTTACCTAAGGCATCATGATAGATTTTCTTTTCATGTCTAGGATTGTCATATGATATTTTCATCATGGTAATGCCTATTTAGCATGTTTTTGATAGTTTTTGTGCATGTTAGAGCATATAGGAGCATATAGGATTGAGTTTTTCTTTTGATTTTTGTTATTTGCATGATTTTTAGGTCATTGTATGCATGCTTAGTATTCTGTCCAGATTTGATTTAGGTTTTCTAATGATGATTTGAGCATGAATATGAATGATTTGAGCTTAATAATTGCCTTATAGAATACATAGTGTGATTAATTGGTGATTTCTCGATGTTTCGGGATGATTTGCATGAGTGTTAGGTCATTATATCATATTTAGTATTCTGTCCAGATTTGAATTAGGTCTTCTAATGATGATTTGAGCATGAATATGAATGCCTTGAGCTTAATAATTGCCCATGGGGTGATTAATTGGTGTTTTCTCGATGTTTCGGGATAATTTGCATATGGTAAGTGGTTCATGGTAAGTTTGTTTTGATTTGTTCTCTTCTCCCTCCTTTGGGTTATTCTCTTTACTTTGGACTATAATTCTTAATGTTTCCATGTTTTCTAAAACTCCTTTTTGAATAAGAGTTCTATCTCTTTTAGAACTCTACTTTCACTAAACTTCTGTTTTAATTAGAGTTCTATCTCTTTTAGAATTCTACTTTTCTTAAAATCCTTTTTGAATTAGAGTTCTATCTCTTGTAGAATTCTACTTTTCTTAAAATCCTTTTTGAACTAGAGTTCTATCTCCTTTAGAACTCTACTTTTCTAAAACTTCTTTTTTGGATAAGAGTTCTATCTCTTTTCAAATTCTATCTTTTCTTAAATTCCTTTTTTGGAAATCCTTCTTCTTTTTCAAACTCTTCTTTTCTTTTAATGGAAACTTAGGGTTTATAGTTCATTGTAAAGGGAGTAACCCCTTCACAATCGAACTACGTGGACTTTGATCCTTACTTCTTTGTATGTAAGGTACGTAGGCGCTCATTTGATGTTCAAGTCCGCCCTAGGATACTAAGTATCCTAGGTTTTCCTTTTCTTTCTTTCTCCTTCTTTCCACCCATTTGTCCATCACATATATGCTAGTGGAGTAGGATGGACCCATGCTTATACATTTATCCATCACATATTTGTTAGTGGATAGGATGGATTTGTTTGCTTGCTCATTTATCCATCACATATTTGCTAGTGGATAGGATGGGTTTGTTTGTTCATTCTCTCTATCTCTTACTTGCTTTCCATATCTCTCATACTTGTTCATGGATGTTTACACGCTTTATGGATGTTTATATGCTTTATGGATGTTCATGGATGAATGTGATTGGTTTATGGATGATTCTTTGCATATGCATGGTGACTAATTAGGAAGTGATTGAAATAGCCCATATAAATTCAGAGACCCATTTTTGGGGCGATGTGGGTGCCTATAGGATGTTTCCTAGAACCTTCCCACATCATAACTTAGTCTCCGAATCCTCTCTTGTTTTGATAGACCTGCTTTTCCTTGATCGGAGTCATGTGGTTTGTTTTCAAAGGTTTTCTTTAAAAAACTGTTTTTATGGTTTTCCTCTTTTCCTAAAAATGAGGTGGCAACTCCTTATTTGTTGTGTTTTTGTGAACCTTTTAAAAACCAGATTTTTATTAATTTAAATCTCTACAAGTCTTTTTAAAAGAAGGGTTCTTCCTTCCTATCCTGGATCGAAACCCGTGGTTCACATTCTGGCGACTCCACTGGGGATTAGTGGACTAGACTCAAGGAATTTGTATGGGCTAATTTAATTGCTTAAATTAAAATCAATCACTTGCATACGCTTGAATGTGTGTTTACTTTATTGCATTGTGTGCGCAATTGCATTTGAATGATAGGTCGATGTATCCTTGCCTTTTCTGATTGTCCTAGCCTTGACCCCGGTTCCCCTCGTTCTCGGGTGTCATGTTTGCGAAGCTATCAACTCCTCTTGCCACGTATCCTTGGGTTTTACCCTTGGGTATATTAAATGGATCAACACGTACCACTTGACTCACACGGCATCCCTCATGCCACATGTGATAGGTATATGGTTGATTCAAGCAAGTAGGGGACCCTATCCTACCCTTTTTAGTGCATATAGTGGACTATCTAGGACACAAGGACCCGCCTAGTTTAAAGTCACCATGCTTGTGGAATGAATGCAGGTACAAAGTGGATGTGTGTTTGAATGTATGTGTGTATGGAATGAATGTATGCGTGGCATGAATGTGTGTTGTGGGAATGAATGTGAATGGAGTGAATAGCAATGCAATTCATGTCATGGTTCTTTGAGAAGATGATACAAAGCCCTCGATGCAGTGATCCGGTTTCTTGCTCTTGAATGCGGTTGGAGATATGAATGAATGCTATGTGGGTGGTTAATTTTAAGGGGTAACATGACTTTAAAATCAATCGACCTACATCCCTTTAGTATGACCTTCTTACCTAGAGCCCATTGGGCTCATATGGATGAGAGGCCCAACCAAAGGAATGTTATTGGACCATTACCCGCCCGTTTAAATCAATTGTGGAGACTAAAGGCGCTTTGTGTCACTTTGTAACTAAGTATGAGTCATTTGGTTATAATAGAGTGCTGGCTTGGACTCGTGACTCTTCAGGCCGTTTGATCAGAGGAAGTACCGAACAAGACCTTGCCATGGATGATACTTTTGCATTGAATAACCCGGCTACACGTAAGGGGACATCTATTTTTGGGACTCCTGCGGATCCACGAAGAATTGAGAGGCTATTGAATGATATCCTTGGGAAGTTGGAAGAGGTATCAGTGAAGTCTGAAACCGCAATAAGAATGGCACAAGAGATCAACAACCGAACTCCTGTCCTCATCCACAATGTTCCTACAGATCATGCCATACCCGACACTCAAGTCCCCATTGTCCATAATCAATCCAATCCATCTGCCCAAGCTGGAGGCCAAGCCCAAAATCCACCACCTCCACATACTCAATCATCACCTCAAAATCCACCACCTCCACATACTCAACCTCCACTACAAAACATCCCCATTTATACCCAATCATCCACTTTCATCCCTACCACTGAAAACCCTCTTGTGAGTGATGACCAAAAGATGATGGCTGCAAGGATGTTGGCTTTGGAGAAAACTTTGAAAGGTATTCGCCGTGCTGATGATTTTGTGGATATCCACACTCTTTCTCTCTTCCCTCAAGCGAGATTGCCGACTTCATTCAAGATGCCGGAATTACAGAAGTTTGATGGAACGGGTTGCCCTAAGACTCACTTGAAAATGTATGTCCGAGCAATGCAACCTCGTGGTGCTTCCGAGGAATTAATGGCCCAATTGTTCCATGAATCACTTAGCACCTCTTCGCTACATTGGTTTCTGAGTTTAGATGAGTCAAAGACTAGAACATGGGAAGACGTGTGCAGAGAATTCACCGATCACTACAAGTACAACACGGAAGTTGATGTGACAAGGAGAGACTTGGAGACTACCAAACAGGCGGCAAATGAATCTTTCTCTTCCTACATCACTAGGTGGAGGAAGAAAGCTTCTAAGATGTTCGATAGGCCTAATGAAGAAGAACAGATACGAATGGTAGTCAAGAACCTATTGCCTATATATCACAAACACTTGTTCGCTCATCACTTCCCCACTTTTAAAGCTCTGATTAGCTCTGGGACACAAGTGGAAGACACCATAACTGATGGCACCCTCAAGGTTGAAGACCCTTCAAGGTTTCGTCAGATAGGGAACAATGGAAAGGCACCCGCTGAAGTGAATGCAATCGCTCCACAACAGCCATGGAACATTGGCAACAATTCTACTCCTCGTCAATTCTCTGATTTGTATGCACCACTAGACAAGGTTTATGAAAGATTGAAAGCAAGGGGCATCCTCAAACCTCTAGACCCAATACCTCCACCAAATCCATTGCCTAGGTGGTACAACGAAAATGAGTACTGCCATTTCCACCAATCCAAAGGCCATAGAACAGACTGTTGTGCTCGTCTCAAACATGAAATACAAGACCTCATTGACAAGAAGATCATAGGCCAACCTACTCCTCCTAACCGTCCCAATGTCACTCAAAATCCTTTACCATCCCATAATCCATCCCCTACTTCTAATGTCAATGCAATAGAAGATTCACCTCATTCACCTCAACCCATTCGCCATTACACCACTTTGCCTATGAGTCTCACCAATGTATTTCACCATTGCAAGAAAAGAGGCCTTATCACTCCCCTTCCACCTCAGCTTTCGCTTGTCCCTGACCCATCATTTTGCCTATACCATAGAAAATCTGGCCATGATACTGAGGATTGCACCTTGCTAAAGAAAGTGGTCCAAGACTTGATCAACAAGGGAATTCTGATAGTTCCACAGCCAAATCCATGCGAAGTGCCTACATTGTTGCCCACCCTACATGAAGAAAACATGCAAGAGATAGATATGCTAGAATGGGCAAATCCCGAGAAGAAGCCTACGGGGAAAGAAAAGGTTGTTGAAAAGGAAGTGCCAAAGAAACAGAATAAGCCTCGGAAGTCATTTCAGCAACAGCTGAAGGAAAGGTATGAGGCCAGAGATCCTGAAGTAGGTTTATTGGGGGAACTATCTGGGAAGTTTGATGTCTATGTTCTCTACATTGCATCACCTCCAATAACCATTCCTGTTCGTGCAACCGGATGGGGAAATCCATGGGAAGATGAGCAACCAACAGAGAAATCCCCAGTCCATGCAACCGGATGGGGAAAATCCTTGAAAGAAGAACGGCCGACAGAAAAGTCTCTAGTGCAAGAGGTAGATATGCTTGAATGGGGAGACATCATGGGTGAAACCTGTAGCGATGAAATAAATGATCTATGGGCAGACTCTGAAGAAGTTGATCACTTGACTAGGGGCGGTCGTCACTTCAAACCGTCCTACCTTGAGAATGAAAATCCGGTGGAAGCACTGGAGAAGGGGCAAAGACCTGAAATCTACGATGAAGAGGATGAAGTCTTAAAGCAATTGAAAAAGACTCAAGCCAACATTACCATATGGGGATTGCTTATGGCTTCTCTCAAGCACCGTCAGACTATGCTTAAGCTCTTGAACCATGTCTAAGTACCCATCGATACTTCACCGGAAGGATTGGTGAGTCTTATAACTCCTGTCGAGAAAGCAGCTACCATAATCTTCATGGAAGTCGATTTGCCAAAAGGGAGAAGAGATCATATGCAAGCGTTGAACATAACTGTTGATACCTTAGGGAAACGGGTTCCCACTGTCCTTATTGACAATGGTTCTGCTTTGAATGTGTGTCCACTTCGTACTGCTACATCTCTTGGGTTGGGACCTACAGATTTTGTGCCATCTGGGCAATCAGTGAGAGCATATGATAACACAAGAAGGGAGGTAATTGGTATGGTGACCTTACCATTAATCATAGGACCTGCAGAGTTTGAAGTTGAATTCCAAGTTCTCGATGTTCTTGCCTGTTTCAATCTCTTGCTAGGCCGACCATGGATTCATCCAAATGGGGCCATCCCATCATCCTTGCACCAAAAAGTTAAGTTCCCCTACAAAGGATCTATTGTGACCCTACAAGGAGACTACGAACTCGCTGCTAGTCAAATGTCAAGAATCCCCATTTGTGAGATCAAGCACGATCCTTCAGATATGCCGTTGTCAGGGTTTGAATATGTGCAGGTTATCAACTCAGCACCCGCAGGTAGAGAACTTATCCCACTAGACTTTTCACCACATGGGAACTTGTGTGTTGCTGAAATCATGAAGATCATGGGTTTCTTTCCTGGCATGGGAATGGGACTAAGGCACCGAGGAATTTCAGAGCCAATTAAGCACTAGTCGGCCTTACATACCTTTGGCTTGGGACATAAGCTAACACAAGCAGATTACAAGAAACAAGCGCGGCTAAGAAAAGAGAAAGAAATCGCTAAAGCTCGTGGACACACTGTTATCCACCCGCTTAAGCCTTACAAGCCAACCTTGAATGGGTGCTTTATGAAAAAGGGGGAAGATTTCCCGTATTGTGGTTTTTCGGAGCCTACTTATGTGGAGTCCATTGGAGCTAGAGTCCCAGGGTTTGAAATTTTCTTTGAGACCAAGTGGTATCCGATCACAGCAACCATAGTTGAGGATTCTGCAATAGATAGAGATAGAGAAGAAGAGGATTGGGCAGACAGCATGGATTCCAAGGTTATGGGCCGATTGTTTTCAGAATGTGTCCTAGCCATCGAAGATTGTGAAGAGGTTCCAATTCTAGCATTCCAAGCAGTCAGCGAGCCACTTCAGAATTGGTACACCGAAGGATCCTCCGTTCTTAGTCCAAGGAAAGAAGAGTCTAAGCCAATAGAGGATATGTAGGTTTTCTTTTGAGTCTTGAGTCAGCAAACAATTTGTCTTTGTTTAAGTATTTCATTTGTTGAGTCACTTAGAGTTGTCGTAAGTGTTGTTTTGTTAGTGATTAGTACTTTCTTTGTTTTCTCGCAGAGATTATATTCATTGTCTTCGCGCCTTTTTGTCTCTTAATGTGTGGCATAGAAATAGACCCTAGAGACGCTGATATCCCTCCCGAGCTCGTTGAGCAAAGGAACAAAGGGATAGCACAACCAATTACAGAAGAACTAGAATCAATTAATCTAGGGACGAATGAATTGCCAAAAATAATTAAAATTGGTACAACACTTTCCCCTTTCGAAAAAGAGCAATTGGTTGAGTTGTTGAGAGAAAATCTTGAAGCTTTTGCTTGGTCTTATGAAGATATGCCCGGAGTAGACACAGACATAGTGCAGCATTACATTCCGACCAATCCTAACATGAAGCCTGTTAAGCAGAAGTTAAGGAGAATGAAGCCTGAGTGGGCGTTGAAGATAAAGGAAGAGGTGATCAAGCAGATAGAGGCTAAGTTCCTTAAGGTTGTGGAGTACCCTGAATGGCTTGCAAATATAGTACCAGTTCCAAAGAAAGATGGCAGAGCGTGTATGTGTGTAGACTTTCGTGATTTGAATAAGGCATGCCCTAAGGATGACTTTCCATTACCACACATTGACATGTTAGTCGATAGTACCGCAGGGCACGCTCTTCTTTCTTTCATGGATGGTTTCTCGGGTTACAATCAGATCAAGATGGCGCCAGAAGATATGGAGAAAACGTCTTTCATCACTCAGTGGGGGACTTATTGTTATAAAGTAATGCCATTCGGGTTAAAGAATGCAGGGGCGACTTATCAGAGAGCTGCTACCACCTTGTTGCATGATATGATACACAAAGAAGTCGAGGTTTATGTCGACGACATGATTGTCAAGTCCAGGGATAGGGAAGGACATGTAGTTGTGCTCAGAAAATTCTTCGATCGAATCATAAAGTACAAGCTTCGCCTCAACCCTCAGAAATGTGTTTTCGGAGTCACTGCCGGAAAGTTGCTAGGCTTCATGATAACACAGAGGGGAATTGAAGTGGATCCAAGCAAGATCAAGGCCATTCTGGAGATGCCGCCGCCCAAGAATGAGAAGGAAATCCGAGGTTTCCTAGGAAGATTGCAGTACATAAACCGGTTCATAGCTCAACTCACTACCATTTGTGAGCCCGTTTTCAAGCTGCTAAAGAAAGGAGAACCAAAAGAATGGAACGAGGAATGCCAGAATGCTTTTGAAGCCATTAAACGCTACTTAAGCAATCCATCGATACTGGTTCCACCTAGAGAAGGAGAGCCGTTGTTGCTATACTTAACCGTCATAGAAACTGCTATGGGGGCAATGCTTGCACAATACTTGGAAGAATCGAGGAAAGAGAATGCCATCTACTATCTAAGTAAGAAAATGACAGACTATGAGGTGAACTACAACGCGGTGGAAAAGACTTGCGTGGCATTGGTGTGGGCCTCCCAAAAACTCCGCCATTACATGCTATCTTTCCAGGTCTTCCTCGTTAGCCATATGGATCCACTCAAATATCTGCTTGAAAAGCCAATGTTGACTTATCGTACTGCGCGGTGGTTAATGTTGCTATCTGAATTTGATATCAAGTATGTGGTACAAAGCTCGATAAAAGGGAGAGTCATTTCAGAACACTTGGCAGAAAATCCAGTTTCAGAAGGAGATGGCATTGAACAAGGGTTCCCTGACGAGGACATATTGGAGATAGAAAAGAAGCCATGGAAAGTCTACTTCGACGGGACTGCAAATAAAAGGGGCTTCGGCATAGGAGTCTTGTTGATTTCTCCTGATGACGCCCACACCCCTCTGGCAATGAAGTTAGGGTTCGAGGCCACAAACAACATCACCGAATATGAAACTTGTATTCTAGGGTTGGAAGCAGCCTTAGAGTTGGGAGTTGAGGAATTAGAAGTGTACGGAGACTCAGCTTTAATTATCTGCCAGATCAAGGGAGAATGGAAGACTCGAGACGAGAAGTTGTTACCCTATCATGCTTATCTAGAAGCACTTACCAAAGAATTCGACAAAATAGAGTTCCACTACTTGTCAAGGGTAAAGAACCGCTTTGCTGACGCTCTCGCTACACTTGCGTCCATAGTGGAAATCCCAGAAGGTGGAAATGTTCGTCCACTCGTGATTGAAAGAAGAAAAGAACCGGTATACTGTTGCAGTGTTCAGAATAGTCAAATAACAGATGGGCGTCCGTGGTTCTATGACATCCAGAGATTCGTAGAGAAAAGGAAATATCCTGAAGGAGCTTCAAAGGTTGACAGGCATACGCTGAGAAGATTGGCTACCCACTACATCATGTGCGGAGGAAAGCTATACAGACGATCCTATGACGGTATCCACTTGCTTTGTGTGACGGAAGAAGAAGCTCAAAAAATAATTGAAGAGATACATGAAGGAGCAGGGGCACCTCACATGAATGGGTATATGCTAGCTAAGAAGATTGCTCATCTCGGTTACTACTGGACCACCATGGAAAGAGATTGTCATCTGCATGTCAAGAAGTGCCATAACTGTCAAATCTTTGCCAATATTCAGCACCTTCCATCGATGCCTCTGAATACTATGTCATCCCCTTGGCCCTTTTCAACCTGGGGAATAGATATCATTGGAAGGATCCATCCTAAGTCAAAGGAAGGTCATGAGTTTATCTTGGTGGCAATTAATTACTTCACTAAGTGGGTAGAGGCGAAGTCCTACAAAACCTTGGGGTCAAAGCAAGTGGCCCATTTCATTAAGACCCACATTATTTATCGATATGGGGTTCCACACGAGATCATATCAGATAATAGACAACACTTCCGAGGCGAGGTAGAAGAAATCTTGCAGAAGTACAGCATTTGAGTTCACAAGTCTTCCCCTTATAGGCCACAGACAAATGGAGCAGTTGAAGCAGCTAACAAGAACGTAAAGAGTATGCTACAGAAGTCGGCTGAGAAATACAATGACTGGTCAGAAAGGTTGCCACTCGTCCTATGGGGTTATCGCACTTCAATTAGATCTTCCACAGGTGCTACACCGTATTCATTAGTTTATGGCATGGAAGCAGTTCTCCCAATCGAGTTAGAAATTCCTTCTCTTAGAGTAATAATGGAAGACCAACTATCTGAAGTGGAATGGGTAAGAAACAGATATGATGAGCTAGTTCTGCTTGATGAAAGGCGTTTAAATGCTTTGTACCATGTCCAAGGTTATCAGCACAGAATAGCTAGAGCTTTCAACAAGCGCGTCAAGGATCGTGGCCTAAAAGATGGAGACATAGTGCTGAAAGAAATCCGTGGGCCTATCTTTGATCCAAGGGGCAAGTTCAGGCCTAACTAGGGTGGACCCTACATCATAAAGGAGATATTGCCAGGAGGAGCAGTTCGATTGATGGATTTGGATGGAATAGAGTTCTCTCAACCAACCAATTTAGATCAACTCAAGAGATACCATGTGTAAAGCTCGATAGGTTGAAAACCCGTAAGGGCGGCCTAGGCAAAAGAAAAGCATGAACTACGAGGGCCTGATTCTCCATCATTCAAAAAAAAAGAAAGAAGAAAAAAGAAATAAAAGAAAGAAGAAAAAGAAAGAAAAGAAAAAAAAAAAAAGAAAGAAAAGAAAAGAAAAGAAGAAAATATTTACAAACATGATGGAGATACATAGGCAGCCCATAAAGTTACCTTGGGTGCGGTCCAATTGAGAAAAGAGAAAAGAAACAAGGGGCACGGCAATGTACAAAGCAATTCATGAATCAAAGTTAATTGTTTGATGGCAATTCATTCAAAACTAAAGAAATTGATAATAGTTTTATTTGTAATAATTGCAAGTCTCAAAGGACTATTATTGTGCTTAACATGCTTAAAATTCAAAAAGGTTGCTAATTCCTTGCTCTCTGAGAAGTCTTCTTTGTTCCAGTAGTCTTGTTCACTTTGGTGTCATCCTTCCTTGACCTCTTTGTAATCCCCAGTGAAGGAATCCCAATCAACTCAGCTACTTGAGCCCTCATTGTTGTTTCTTTCACTACACCAAAAATGGTTTTTAACAACACTGCATCAACAACGTTTCATGTTAAATGTTGTTGTAGGGGGTTTTTAACAACGTTTTTGACAAAAACGTTGTTAAAAAGTGTTACTATAGAGATATTAACAACATTGGTTATATAGATGTTGTAAATACACTCTTTAACAACGTTTCTATAAACGTTGTTGATGTGTAGTGCTTCCACAACGTTTGTATAAATGTTGTTGATTATAACAATGTTTTGATAAATGTTGTTATTGAAGGGAGTCTATCACAACGTTTATATATATGTTGTTAAAGGGGACCTTGATTTAACAACATTTTTATAAACGTTGTTATTGAAGGGAGTTTATTACAACTTTTACGTATATGTTGTTATTGAGGGGACCTTTCACTAAAGGGGGGGAACTCATTTTTGGTCTCCCGCGCATTGGGCTTTCCATTTTTTTTTTCTTTTTTTTTTTTTTTTTTTTGGACTGGTTTAGTCTCTTTTAGACTTTTAGTCTTTACGTTTGGAAACCCTTTTTCCTCTTCTCTATTTCTCTCAGACCAATATTGCCGCTGCCATCAGTACCGGCATTGTCACCGTTGCCATCGCCGGCATCGTCACCATTGCCATCGCCGGACTCGTCGCCCTAGCCTCGCGGTCCATCCTTCGGTGTTCTTCTCGCTGCCATAAGGTGTGCACTTTCTCTCTTAATCTTCTCATCGATTTCATTTTCTCGGGAATAATCCCTCTTTTATTTTCTGCTCTATAACTCAGATCGATCAGCTCCTTCTTTCCCCTCACCTGCAAACGTTTCCTCTGGTATGTTTCACTCTGATTTATCACTCTGTCTCGTCTCTCTCTCTTCTCTTACTCTTTCCATTCCTTAATGTAAAGACAACACCCGATTGGTTCAGTTATGGCGTCTCTGTTTCTTGGCTTGAGAGTGGTCTGATGGTTTCCTCTTCTCATTGCTAGCCCGCTGATTAGGATCCATTTCTGATCTGCTGTAGGTACTTTTTTTCATGGAAAGGCTTTGCTGCTGGCCTGTGGTGTGTGCTGATTTGATGTGTTAATTGGCCATATGTGATAGGTTGGTGGGATTTTTCCAGGTTCGTTTTTTTTGTTTACCTCTATCTGGTGCTCTCCAAGTGTTTGTTGTTTGGTGTCTTAGGGATCCCTGTTCTAGGCTGCCTATCAAGTTCGATGTGTGTGTGTGTGTAATTGTTATTTATTACTGTTTTGAACTGTAAAATTTTGGTGAAAGGCTACCTCCATGAGCAGGTAAAACCATTTGATGAGGATCTTCTTTATGCTGTGCTTCTTCATATAACTAATGGTTTTTATAATACCCAAAAGAAGAATTGAACAGAGAAGGTGCTATTATCTCTCTGTTTTCATTAAACCATTGTGCTGGGTGTAGTGAAGATTTGATAGGTTGCCCAGTCATTGTCAATTATGACCCCTTCATGACTGTCAATTAAAGTGGCCATGAGCGTGGTTCATCATGGTGGTTCAATCTGAGAATGCTATTTTTTTTCTTGTTCTTTCATTTGTGAATGCGGTCTCATAGAGTAGGCCGATTGAACCCATAATTGTATATTTAGTGCAACATACAACATAATCATTTCTTGTTCTTTTAAACGCATGACTGAATATATGTAAGATGGCAAGATCAAACTTTACACATTATAGGTTTAGGTGGGTCAAGTCAGGTTGCTTTGCTTTGCTTTGGTCTGCTCATAAATTCTGATACCAAATTTGAAGATAATCTGCCCACACACATGTATTTGTTTCTGAATGCGCATTTGGGCCGATGTATAAACAGCTTTAATTTGTTGAAAATCATGTTTTATATGATTCCTTTTCGCAGGTGGGGTAAGGCAATGTTGTGGACATTGATACAAGTCATAGAATTGTGCAGAAGCAAGCCGATAGCAGGTCCAGTTTGAGTATGTTCAATCAAGAAGAGCTAGACCAATTCATGGTAAGGTTCGGACCTTTTTTAGTATTGATGTACACAGGTAGAAAGATATTCACCTGGGCAATTTTGCTCAGTGCAATATTTATTTTTGTTGTTTGAGTGTAGTTTACTTGAACTGGGAAAAGAAAAGTTGTGAGGTTAGTTGCTGTAGTGCTCAGTGCTCTCATTATGTCTTTGTATTCTGTCTGTGACTGTCTCACATCCGTTTATATTACTGATAAAGAATCATCCATGTGGGCCTTCTAGCTATAATTCTTCCACGTGGGTGAACATCATCCCATTGACCAATTGGTTGTGCCATGGCCCACGGGCACTCAACTCATGCAACATGAACAATTACTGTTTAGTTGATAGTTTTGGGCAAGCAACTCTACCAATATACTGTTTAATTGAGCTTTGGGATACCTCCTATTTCCCCCCACCCCCACCCCCGCCCATGTTTTCTTTTGATATTTCAGGCCCTGTTTGGCAAACTTGATAACCGGCTCAGTTGAGGGTATGGCTTTTTTGTTGTAATTGTTTGGTAACCTTTTACACCTTGCATGGACTAAGTGAGGCAGGTTTTTGACCCGTCTTGTGAAATTTTCAAACACTATTGTCGGTTTTGGCTCTTGGACTAAGTGAGGCAGGTTTTTGAAAAAGCATTAATATCTACAAATGTATTATGCTACCACTTTTACCCCTAATCTCCTATCTTAATATCAATAAATTAATACCGATGCTTCTCCATAATTGAGGTAAGTGTTACTAGATTATAATGACATTGGTGGTGATAGAGATATTGGGATGTCACATTATCGGTTTAGCTGGGCTGGGCCTCACATAGACACACACTAACCTATACTGAGGGTGTGTAGAATTGTTTTGAACTTGTAAATTAAATCATTTGAAGCTAGTTTTCTCTATCAAAAAGTGGCTGTAGTTTAGTGGTAAGAATTCTACGTTGTGGCCGTAGAGACCTGGGCTCGAATCCCAACAGCCACATAACCCAATGTACTTAAATTTTGCCACCTTAATTTTAATTAGAGGAGGGTTATTGCCACCACATAAAGTACTTTAAACTCTCCATTTAGTTTAATTTTTTTTTAAGGTTTTATGAAAATATAAAAGGTTTTTATGAAAACTAGTTGTGTTGTCCACTAAAAAACATCATTTTGAACAACTTTGTAGAAGAAATTTTTTCCAAAATCTATTATTTAAGTATATTTTTTGTCATTTACAATTTCTATTTTATTTTTACAAAATGTTTTATGAAAAATTGCCAAAAAATTCATTTAAATGACAGATTTTGAAAAAAATTTCCTTTCCAAAATTGTTCAGAATAATGTTTTATAGTGCACTATGTTACTAGTTTTCGTAAAAATATTTTATATTTTTCACAAAAACCTTGAAAACTATAAATTTAGTAGGGAATTTAAAACACTTTACGTGATGACAATAACCTAACCCTTTTAATTAGTGTTCCGTCGCTTTCTCGGAAACGAAACAGGGCATAAAGACTTTTTGTTTCTTTATCTTTCTTTGGTAGATCAGCCATTTCCTTTCCACGATTATGGACTTGTCTTGAACAATCTTTATGCCAGAAAACATTTACTCAATTGCCTTGACCCTTTCTAGAATACTTGGAAAATTATTATTTCTTTTACGTTGCCCATGAATATTCTGTAAATTATAGGTTTTTTTTTTTTTTTTTTTTTGGTAAGAGAATGTGTGGCATCCCAATTTTAGGAGATTCCGAAGAATGGGATACCCATTCATGTTCCCCATATTGCGAATCAAATGAGGGAGATTGAGCAAAGTGTAACCAACAAAACACCCCCTAAAAAAAAAAAGAGGTTTCTCCAGAATAATTAAAGTCTTCTTTTATCTCGTTGTAACGACGAACAATTTTGATCCCATTTTTTAACCTATTTCTTCTTTAGGAAATAGTTCTACTATACAAAATCAAAATCACACATAGTCATCATTTTCCATATGCCATAGTTGATAGTTGAAGAAAGAAAGACATTTTAAACAGGAGTGACATATTGTGTGGTTAATTAATGGTGGGTGAAGTTATTGAAATAGTATTTTTCTTAATGTATTGAAATATGGTTTCTTGAGAAGTTGAGATCTAGTGGGCACCACTGTACATCATCACCTAATGACACCATCTACTTATCTAAGATCTCAAAATAATTTGAAATGTGAAAAATAGTTTTGAGTTATCATCTTCAACTATGCTTGATTATCTTAAGTGTAATGTATATGAACATTAGACAGTACAATGGAGGCGTATTTGATAAGGAATGGGGTATTAAGTAGTTGAGGCTCATCATGTCAAGATTTAAGGAAAACACCATTCACTTGGATATCATTTTTTTAGTTTTGAGTTATATGCATAATGCATTCTACTTTTAGCTTGCATCTTTAATTTTTTTTTAATTTTTTTTCCTATATTTTTGTTTTTTCTCCTTCTCTTTACAGGGATGGTTTGGTAATCAGCCAGGGGAACTAGAGTTTTGTATTTTGCATGTTTTGTTTTGTTCTACTACTGTTCTAATAGATAGGGTTTATAAAATCATAAAGAATGGGATTTTGTTTCTTAGTCTAACCAACTTTTCATGCTTTATGTGAAGTTGTGAGCTGAAGAAGTGAACTGAAGGATGCTGTAAGTAGTTGCACAGAAGCAGTTAACATTGATGGGGAGATTCTTGAAGCTTTAGTTCAGGTTTGCTAACAATTTGTCCCCATATTCATCTGAAAGCATTATAAATGTACACGAAAATTTCTGGATATGAATGTATCATATGATAGCTATGATAGCTGTGAGAATTAGTTTATCTATGCTACTGATTCATTTTAAATGTTAGAAAGAGTTCTTATACTTTTTAAATGTCCAAACTAAACATAGACTTCTATGTTTTTGTTATAAGTTTATGTTATGACTTGTCATTTGCTTATATGTTTATTGGCAATATTTATTCAATAGGGTAATTTGATGCAAAAAGAATTAGTCATTATAATTTGATGTACCTTGTTCCTGTAAAGATTATGTTTTGTACTCTTGGATTAGTTTTGATTAGAATTCTTGTTATTAATTGTTTATTAATTGTAATTTGTATAAAATACAATTTTTAGGGTCAAGTGGAGGTTTTGTCAAGTAAGCTACTAAAGATGGATAAAGAATGGGTGTCGCTTCCAAGGTTTCTATCTTTAAGTATTGTAATTTATAGCTAATTAATAATATATTGTGCACCCATGTAGTTGGATTAGTAAAATGGAGTTTTGTCTTGTAGAAATACGGAGGAGTATAGAACTGCAGCACGTAAATTCATTGATATGGCTAAGAAGAATAGTGGGGATTCAGATATAATCGTATGCCCTTGTAGAGATTGTGGAAACCTCCGGCACAAGCATTGTGATATAGTGTTCGACCACTTAGTCATGAGAGGGATGGATCGTACATACACTACCTGGGTCCTTCATGGGGAACATCGGAGTGCATCTGTGCAATGCGATGACGTTGAAATACTAGAGTCATATCAGATGTACAAGGATGTGCATTTTCAATATGATAATGTAGTAGAACCCACACACGAAGGACAAGGGGGACAAGGGGCTGAGTTTGCAAATTTAGTAGAAGATGCTGAAATTCCTTTATATCCAGGTTGTAAAAAGTACACAAAGATGTCGGCAACTATTACTTTGTTTAAGCATAAAGCGACAAATGGTCTATCTGAGAAGAGTTTTAATGAACTTCTTGAGATTATTCGTGATATGCTACCGCAGGATAACACACTTCCTGAGTCTTTGTATTCAATGAAAAAATTTCTTAAGACATTCGATTTGGGGTATGAAAGGATTCATGCTTGTGCCAATGATTGTTGTTTATTTAGGAAAGAGTTTGAACATATGGATTCATGTCCAAAATGTGGGTCTTCGCGATGGAAAGTTGACCAACGTACTGAAAAGGTTCATCATGGAGTTCCTGCGAAGGTGTTGCGTTATTTTCCAATAATCCCAAGACTTCAGAGGATGTTTGGGTCACCCGAGAAGGCGGAGCAATTAATTTGGCATTCCACTCACCAAAGTCAGGATAACAAGATGCGACACCCAGTTGATTCATTGGCATGGAGTACAATCAATAACAATTGGCCTTGTTTCGCATCAGATCCTCGAAATCTAAGATTTGGTCTTGCAAGTGATGGGTTTAATCCTTTCCAGAATCTTAGTTCAAAATACAGTTGTTAGCCAGTAATTTTGGTCACATATAACTTGCCCCCTTGGATATGTATGTCAAAGGAGAATTTAATGTTGACATTACTAATCCCAGGACCAAAGCAACCAGGTAATGACATAGATGTTTATTTGCAACCACTTGTAGAGGACTTAAAAGAGCTATGGAGTAATGGGGTGAGGGTTTATGATGCATATAGTAAGTCCATGTTCAACTTGAAAGCTGTTTTGATGTGGACAATAAATGATTTTCCAGCATATGGCAATCTATCTGGATATAGCACGAAGGGAAAATTTGCATGTCCTGTTTGTGGTGTTGAAACATCTTCACGATGGTTGACACATAGTAAGAAGTGTGTATATATGTGCCACAGGAGGTTTCTCGCTCCCAATCATCCATTTCGGATGAAAAAAAGATGGTTTGATGGAGATCAGGAGAATAGGGGGAAGCCAAAAATATTTTCTGCTGAAGATATTTTCTTTGAACTCAAAGATGTTGTTAACGATTGGGGGAAAAAAAGGAAGAAGGAAAAGAAGGGAAAGAAGGGAAAGAAGAGAAAGAAGGGAAATAAGAGTGAGGAGAAAGACAAAGATTCCATCCAAATGTGGAAGAAAAAGTCAATCTTTTTCGATTTGCCGTATTGGAAAGTAAGTAAAATTATTGTTTTATTTATTTATTTATTTATTATATATGTATACTTCGTAATGTTCATTGATTTGATAATAAATAACTTCTTGATGTTACAGACATTACTTTTGCGTCATAACTTAGATGTGATGCACATTGAGAAAAACATTTGTGAAAGCATTATTGGTACACTGTTGCATGTGAAGGGAAAATCAAAGGATGGACTTAAATCACGTAATGACTTGGTAGACATGGGCATTAGGAATGAATTGCATCCACAAAAGAGAGGGAAAAATCAGAATTACTTGCCACCAGCACCACACATGCTATCAAAGACAGAGAAACAAATCTTTTGTAAAAGGCTTGCTGATTTAAAACTACCTGATGGTTATAGCTCCAACATCAGTAACTGCGTTTCATTGGAAGAATGCAAACTTGTAGGCCTCAAGTCCCATGACTGTCATGTTCTATTGCACCAATTGTTGTCAGTAGCATTGAGAGGTCTTCTACCAAAAGGGCCAAGGAATGCAATTTTTCGACTCTGTTCATTTTATAATGAAGTATGCCAAAGAGTCATTGATAGAAATAGATTGGAACAACTTGAGGAAGATGTTGTTGAAACTTTGTGCATGTTTGAAAGGTTCTTCCCTCCTTCTTTCTTCGACATTATGGTTCATTTGACAATTCACCTAGGACGGGAAGCTCGTCTAGGTGGGCCAGTGCAATATCGTTGGATGTACCCATTTGAGAGGTATCTCACTACCAATTACTCATTTAAGTTTTATGTAAGTTTTTTATGTTCATAACAACTTATATTCATTAAAATATCAAAGGTGTTTCTTATAAAAAAGATTCATTTTATTATTATTTTGTGATATAGATATATGAAGGTACTAAAAGGATATGTTAGGAATCGTGCTCGACCTGAGGGATGTATAGCAGAACGCTATATAGATGAAGAGTGCATGAAGTTTTGTAGTGGGTATGTAAAGAATGCAGCTGAAATAGGTGTTCGGCATACACGCAATGAAGATTTTGAGAATGAAACAATATTAGAAGGTCGTCCAATTCTTGGGGGCAAGCCAAAGCAACTTCCTAATGACCTGTTACAGATTGCTCATCTTTTTGTTTTGTTTAATAGTGTAGAAGTTGAACCATTTATAGAGTAAGTATTCTAACAATGATATGTGATCAGTTTGTAATTATTAATATCAAATACTTAGCTTAACATCTTACATGTGTATTAGAATGCATCTGGATGAACTTAAGCGGTTGGATAGACGTCTCTCAAATAGTGATAGCTTATTGCAAAAGAGGCATAGGGAGACATTCAGTGCATGGTTAGAAGAAAAGGTTGTAACGTATATATTTAATTGAAAGCATGTTATTTATTATTAAGATAATAATAATATACCTATCTTTAATTTTGTTTAAATTGTTATCAGATTCAAGTCCAAGAAAAATCAAGTAGCAGCAGTGTCTCAAACACATTGAAGTGGCTTGCACGTGGACCTAGAGAGGAGTTAATGTCGTACTCTGGTTATATTATAAACGGTATTCGATTTCACACCAAGGATGCTGAGAAGTCCACACAAAATAGTGGTGTTTCAATCAAAGCGGAGACTATGTGTAGATCAAGTGCGAGAGACAATACACAAGTCATTGGAAAAATCTCTTACTATGGGATTATAAGAGACATTATTTTGTTGGACTACAATACATTTCGAGTCCCTATATTTAGGTGTGATTGGGCAAATATAGTAAATGGTGTCAAAATTGAAGATGGATTTACATTGGTTAACCTCCATGAAGGATTAAGTCAATTTGAAAGAGATCCATTCATTTTAGCATCCCATGCTGAGCAAGTGTTTTACTCTAGGGATAGTGATACATCGAGTTGGTATGTTGTATTACGAGCACCACCAAGAGGTTTTCACGAATTAGAAATGTATGATGAGACTACTTGTATGCCATTTGCCCCGGTAGATGTCTCTAGACTTGATATTGATGTTGATATTGAAAATGAAAGTTATGTGAGGATGGATTGCGAAGGGTTGTTGGTGTAGCTTGTTTTGAATTTAGTCAGTGCTAAATGACTTTTCTTGTAAAATATTATATGCACTTTATGTTATGGGTTTTGACTATGCTAATGAACATATTGGTAATGATTATCCAATGCACTTTATGTTATTTGTTTATGTTAATTTGTGTAGGATTTTATTGTGAAATGATTTTTTTGTAAAATATAAGTTTGTGCAGGTTATCTATGATATATGTGATATCTTTCAGGCTTCAAGTATTTATATTAGATCAAGATGTCTGATCAACCAGAAGTAAGTTTTATTTTCATTTATTATCTCATTTTTTAAAACTTAAAGTAGCATAGTAGTCTTTACAACCTTCTAATATATTCTTCTTTTATTGCATGTATCAAAAAGAGTTCTAAAAAGGGGCGGAAGAGAGCAAAGAAGAACAATTTAGCTGCAGCTGCTGCCACAATCCAGCAAGGGAATGAAAATATACGTATATCAGATGAAGGATCAAATTCTCCTCGCCCTTCTCGCACAAATGTTGAAGCAAGCCAACAGTCCTCTGCACCTATTGATAATGATGAAAACCAAAGGAAAAAACGAGGGAAAAACAAATTGCATTCAATTCCCCTTGGTGGATGTGGACGTTTAGAAGTAGAGTTCAATGAAAGGGGTCAACCAGTTGGTGAAAATTCAGCAAAGTATGCTTCTCATCTTGGGAGTCTAGCCCGTGAGCATGTGCCAATTATAATCAGGGATTGGAGGCTAGTAGATCCACAAACTAGAGATGATCTGTGGACATTAGTTCAGGTTTATAAACATATTTCTATTATGTGCTATAATTAATATATGTTTTCTTACTCATTTCTTTATTAAACCTAAATACTTTTTTATAAATGCCAATTATACACAGCAAAAATTTTTCGTGGATGAATGCCATAAAGCTTTGTCCCTACGAATGATGGGTTGCTATTGGAGACAATTCAAGTCAGAAGTGACATCTCAAATTGTAAATGCTGCTAAAAGAAATGGATTCAAACGTCGTCTCTCCCTAATCAAGCCAGCAAACATTAAATCTGATCGAGAGTGGGATGCATTTGTGAGATATAGGCTTTCTCCTCAGTTTCAAGTAAGTAAACCTATTTTGTTGAATCTTAAAATGGGATGCATTATTTGTTTTTAATGGGAGACAAGCTGGGTTGTAAAATTGTTAATTCAAATATGTTGAAATATTTAATTTTTATATAGGATCAAAGTTCAAAATTTAGCAGAATGAGAAAAAGACAAACACTCCCACACACAATGAGTCGTAAAGGATATGCCCGCTTACAACATGAGATGGTATGATTTCTTTTTATTTTGATTTGGTTCACAATTTCAACAAGATAGTAACTATGTTGGACATTTGTTTTGTAGAAAAAAAAGAATCCAATGGTCTCAAGAGCAGATGTTTGGACTAAAGGACATTTGAATAAAAATGATGAACCCCATAATGATGCAATTGCTGATACTTTGGTAACCAATACAAAAAAACTTCTACACTTACATTCTTTTATTGTATTAGCTTACTTTTATATCTTTATTAATGCACATAATGACTTCTTATCTTTAGAAAAAAATGGAAGAATATACCCAATCTATGACTGTTGAATCGGGAAATGATAGCATAAGGGGAGATGTTGTAGCTCATGTCCTCGGACCTGAACGTGGAGGTCGTGTACGGGGACTTGGATTTGGGTCTACACTCACTCGAGTTGATGCCCAATTACAAAGCAATGTGAAGGTTAAACAACTTGAGTTGCAGTTGCAAAAGCAAGATGATGAAATGAAAAAACAAGGAGATCAAATGAAAAATATTTTATTACAATTTGAGGAAATGAAAGCTATGTTTCTTGGACAGTCAAAGCAGGTAGAACTCCAAGAATTAATATATGTATATTATGCAGCTATATATACATGTTTGTGGCACATTTATTAAAGTCTTCATTTGATATTTTTTCAGGGTTTAAATAGAAGTTCTGCAAATTATGATGACATGATGCCCTCTCCAACAAATACTCCTCGGGTATTTTCACAAGAGCTGGATTTTTTTTTTTTGTGTTTGCTGTTTTTCCTGACTTTTATTATTCCATAGGATGTGGCCCATATTTATTAAAGTCTTCATTTGATACTTTTCCAGGATTTAAATAGAGTTTCTGCGACTTATGATGACATGATGCAATCTCCAGCAAATACTCCTTTGGTATTTTCACAATGGCTAGATTTTTTTTGTACTTGTTGTTTATCCTGGCTTTTTTTTTTTGTTCTAGTGGAGCTTTACTTGTTTCTTTTGACTCCTTTATTGGACTTCTTGTCTAATTTGTATTTCTCTTTGTGATTAATACAATTTGTTTCTTATAAAAAAAAAGAAAAAAAAAAGAAATATAACCGATAATTCATTGTTTGGTAACAGTCACAGCAAGGCAGTGGTATAAATGGTGCAACTAACCGAGAAAATGGGAGAGGCAGTGGTCAACAAGGCAGTGGTGTGCACAGTGGTATACATGGTGCAGCTAATCAAGAAAATGTGAGAAACAGTGGTCATCAAGACAGTGGCATACATGGTGCAGCTAGCCTAGAAAATGCAAGATGTAAAATCTTGAATTGGTGCTCATTTGACATTGAAGAAGTCGTTGCATATGGTAAAATTGCATCAACAGACCCCTATGTAAAAGTTCACCATGTTCCTCTTGGCCTAGATTGTTGGAAAGTGTGGATAGATCGTGTAGAAAATCCAACATTGCCTTTGTACCGTTATTCGCAAGAAATGTCATCGCTCGGGCAAGCTATAGGGAGTACAATTGCTTGGCCTACCAAATTTATTAAGCTGTTGCAGTAGAGGTAATACTTCTGAATCCTTTATTAGTATAGCATAACAACTATTTTAATTCATTTTGTCTTATAATGCATGCTGAACTTAATTCCCAAAATGGAACCCTATATTGTAGACTTTGTTGAAAAAAACTGGGGTTAGAGTTATAGTGGACTTGAATTTCTACTACTATTGGGGTTGGAATGTATGTAATAACCCAAAGTAGTTGTTCTTTTTACATACAAAATAACCCAAAGTAGTTGTTCTTTTTATGATAGGTAAGTTGCTTAAGGGCGTTGTAGACTTGTAGCTCCTCTTTGCTAAGGGCACAGTGCCTAAAAATGGTTTTGAGAATAGTAGTTGAGATTAGTATGTTAATAGAATTGAATGGATTGAGGTAGATTAAATTATAATACCAGGGCACTATTAATGTGCAATGAATACATTATAATCACCTGTTTTGACACTTTCAAAGTTTTAATAAAAGTTTTATATATTTTTAAACAGGCCTTGGCCTTATATAGCTCTGTTTAGAGGATGGCTAGATTACCCATGAGACCAGACCAAAAACCGAAACACAGGCACACTAAAGAGGTAACTTCTGTGCTGCAATCTTCATTTAGTTTTTACTTGTCAAGATGACCATCCACATGTTTACCTTCTAATTGTACTAAAACTTCCTCGGTTTTAACAATAAATAGGTTCTTGGGATAACTGACTTCTCAAATGTAAACTTTACTAATGTTCTTATTATCACTACCATGTATAGTGTTAGATAACAATTATAATATACTTCATGTTATGTGGTAGGGTCAAATTCGAGATATGCGCCATCGAGTCCTATTGGAGTTCTTAAGGGGAGCATTCTTGCCTACGTTGTGATATGTGGACATTTTGGTTGGAGGATGGACAGACATGGTAGTATCATTTGGTTAAAAGGCTTCTAAGTCTAGGTTTGCAATATTGTTTTGCAGGAGTAGATGGTTGATGATTCATCAGTTTTTTGGGTGGTGGATGCATGCTCCAAGATCGTTTTATTTTGTATCTTGGTTTTAGTTTTTTGGCTTTCTTTGTTTTCACTTGAAAAGTTACATGTAATGATAACTAGAATGTTTAATGACATATATGTAATGAAATTTTGAATACTTCAATTTATTCAATGAATGGGGCATGGTTAAGTGTTTGAAGTTTGAGATCAAATGAAATGTGATTAAGTGTTTAAAGTTTGAGATCAAATGAATTGTAGTTTTATATTTTTGATAATGGTGTATTTGGTCATTATTTTATATAAACAGGGAATAGGTACAAGAAACCATAAATGAAACCACAAACCAAAAAAAAAAAAAAAAAAGGGAAAAGACAACGTTTACAAATTGTTGTCATAAAAATCTCGAAAAGCTAAGACAACATTTGAGAAATGTTGTCGTTGTGTCCACAAACGACAACATTTTGTAAATGTTGTTAATGTGCTTAAGTAGTATCTAAGACAACATTTGTAATATGTTGTTAATGTATATGATTTAAGACAACATTTGTGTAATGTTGTTAAAGTCAAAGCTAATTATTTACAACAACATTTGCAAATTGTTGTTAATGAGCAAGATCTAAGACAACATTTTGGAAAATGTTGTTAATATATAGGATCAAAGACAACGTTTTGGGAAATGTTGTCTATAATGTTATCCCAACGTTTTTTCAACGTGGTAACAGTATAGTGACAACATTTTTTTTCCCCTTTCAACAACATTTAAGAAACGTTGTAAAAATTTCTTATCAACGACAACATGGGCGTTGACAACATTTGTAAAAATGTTGTGGAAAGTCATTAACAACGTTTTAGGAACGTTGTTAAAGACAAATTCTGGTGTAGTGTTTGTGGCCAATGTCTTCAGATAACCACTTCTTGTATTCTTTGCTAAGCTCATAAGGTCCACCAGTGTTTGGTATTAAGGTAGCGGAGTTCCAGCTATTCCATCTATCCTCCATCCATTTGACCAGAGATTGAGAAACAGGTTGAACGGGGTGAACTTGCCTTAAATTAGTCTGAATGGTACTCGCTTGGTTGTTTGGAATTGTTTGAACTGTACCAAATTGCCGAAGGATTCGAGATGGCCAGTAAAAAGAAGTCGCTTTTAAGCCCATCAACTTGATAAGTGTACAGCCCACAGTTCGCAGGAGCACCTTTTCGTCACACTTCCAGTGAGGCACGTGCCAACAGATAGATCGCCATGAGGTGTGGTACAGCATGCTAAGCCATTCGTCAGGAGAAGCATCTAGCGGGAATTCAGAAACACACAGACGGAAGTGTTGAGGCCCATAATTTGCAACACGAGGAGATGATAAGAGGTTTAACCGCTCTAGCAACCACATATGAAGAAGGAGGGGGCTGCCCTCAAAGTTCGCCTTAAACCGATCCTGTACCTTGTCTAGCCCATTGAGAGTTTCCGCTAGAACCATTGGAATTATGTTTCGGGACTTGGAAAGAGAAGTTACAAGCTCACAAATTTCAATTGGAACAAACAACGTACCATTGGTGATGAGAAATCTCCCAATCAAGCAGAAAGCCAAGGCGTGCTGACGCGGTCGAGACAAAGGCAGCCCACATGACCTCCCAAGGGGCAGGAAAGATGTTGCTAGCTTGTTCAAATCTACCATGTTATCTTTTATGAAGGCCATAGCATCGTGGGTAGAGATTTCCAGAAGAGAAGCAAAAGAAGAAACATAACCTTGTCGAAGGTATGGAAGGATGAAGGGCCCTGACGGTTGCACTCCGAACAGCGCGCAAAATTCCTCATGGGTGGGGCAAATTTCATTGCGATGGAAACGAAAAACATGAAGCTCGAGATCTCAAAAGTATGTAGAAGCATAGAGCATAGTCCAATTTACCTTGACTTTGGCGAGGGAATAGAGCGCGTCCAAGCCATAACTCTTGAAAACCCTTTTGTCTTCCTTACTCATGTTGCTGAAGCAAAGTGTCAAAAAGCTATCAAAAGTCTCCATGAATTGATGTTGAATGAATAATAATGGTTTATGAACATGTGGGGGAGTGTTTTTATAGGCCTTTAGGCTCAAATTTGAGTCCTAGAAGGATTAGAAGTCGAAAAAGCGTCAAAAAAGTCGCAAAACACGTAAACAGCGAAAGCGCTCGGGAGACCGATTGAGGCCAACCGGTCCAACCGGTTCACCAACCGGTCCAACCGGTTGGGGCCAACCGGTCACCCGAGGCCGTTTTTCATGATTCCCTGTTTTGACCATTTTTTATCCTCGTATGCTCCGGAAGGCTAATTTTGACCATTTTGAGCTCAAATTGACTCATGCTTGAGTCAAGAGTCATGAAATTCAACCAACAAGAGACAGATATCATAATTCAAAGGTGGGGAATGCATGAACTTGGTTTAAAAAGAAAGAACTTGAAAGATAACATAAATGCCCACATAGGCTTAATACAAGGATTTCACAGGTTAAGAGTTTCTAGATGCTTAAATTGAGTTTCTTAAACTTAAAATAAGTGTCTTCAACGCTTCCTTGGTGGTTTCCTTCTCTTGCTTGGCCCTGCTTCTTCTGTTGATGGAGGAGGTGGTGGAGCTGCAGCTGGGTTGTACTGAGGGAAGGAATCAATCTGCAAGAAAATAGATGATGTGAGTACCACTTTTTAAAAGAGAAAACCAAAGATTTTCAAAAGTTTTTGATTTGGGCTATTCTTACTGGGTGCGAGTGTTCGCCCGCTCTATACGCCTCTTGCCTTGATAGGTTTAGGCTCATCCTCATCATGTCCCTCCTCAAGCTGGCATTGAGATTGATCCATTCTTGTGTATACCCGGCGGGTGTCTGTGAAGAGAAATTGGGTAAGAAGTGTCTAATGAATAGTCGGGGATTAAGAGAATCAAGTCAACCTTAAAACTTACAGTCTCATATCTAGGATCTATCTGAGGAACCTCGTCTATCACGGGAGGTGCTATAGTCATGGGCACGATGTCACGTCTTTGGCACAAATCAATGGACCACCTAGACCGTGGCAAAGGGGGCAGTGTGTCCCTATCCATGCCCTCATCATCACTATCTATATGCACCCCTGACACGCCTGAGGTCGAACCCACTGTGGAATGGTGACCACGAGCTCGCCGTCCCTGAAAGAGTGGCACATAGTCAGCTAGGAAACACTTGCAAAGCATGTATGGGGTTGAGTATGTACTTACCCCTACAGGTGGAACTCCTACGACCCTAGGAGGCATCAGATACCTCCTACAGAAACTCTCGTAGTTCCCATTTGGAACTATGAAGTCAATCGCATCCTTGCCTCGTATAGCTTTGATCAATTCGCGCCCCTGCAAGGAGTTGGCATGTCTCATGTTCTCAGGTGGTGCCATAGGAACTACAGCTGCATTGATGTTGCCTTTAATTTGGCGCCAAACTCTCTCTCCAAGATACCAGTAGCTCCAAGATACCAGTAGCGGCGCATAGGACCCTCTAGAAGGATCCGCTTCTCTGTCATGTCTACACACCTGTGGCATTGCTCTTCAAGGGCATACTTCCATTGTGCCCATGGATCCCAGTCCACCTAATTCATGAGTTGGTGTTACGAGAAAGAATTGAAAGAAGATGGAATTCAAAAGATAAAAGCTTTAGAGATTACTTTGTCCGCAGTAATGCAAGCCAGGAATGCCCTAGCATGGGCATAGTCGTGCTTATTGTCCACTGAATCACACCTGTTGTCGATGTGATAATTGGACATCACAGGCCATGAAGGATCATTGTCAATGAGGGGGGGACGCTCAAACCCCAAGTACTCGTAGTACCAAATCTGTTTTCAAAAAAAAAAAGAAAATGAATTTCAAAAGAAGGTGATAATGTGTACTCATTGCAAATATTGTTAGAAAGGAAATTTGTGGGTTGATTTACCTCCTAGATAAAGGACATCCCGCAGGGGTTTGTGCTCACTCCACGCGATCTGTCGCTCATAGACCTATACAGTACAGCAAGAGCAGCGTTACCCCAGTTGTAATTGCCCATCCCCCAAACATCCTCCATGCAAGTAAGATGTCCTAAAGGAGCAACATCACCAGAGCTCGCAAAGAATATGCTAGACAACATATATAGCATAAATGCTCGAGCAAGGCAAGATGGATCCGCGTTATCCTCTTCTCTTTGATCACCAAAATGAATCTTTAGCCAAGTTCGGCGTACTCCACCCTTTGAACAGGAACCATGGTCCCGAATTGTTCCAGGAGATAGTGGGGATCCCCGTGAGCATTCTCATAGTAAGATAATCTCCGCCCACCTAGGCGAAGTCCGGTGATAACAGTAAAGTCCGTTGGGGTAAGAGTCATTTCCCCGAAACTAAAGTGAAAAGTGTTTGTGGTGTCCCACCACAACTCAGTAAGGGCCAGTAGCGCTTGTCTGTCCCTCTGCTCCACCCATAAAGCATTCAAAAAATCTCCAAAACCCGCATTAATTATGATCTTTTGGGTTTCGGGCTGCCGTGTGGCCATTTTACGCCACCACTCGATCACTCCTCCAAGAGCGTGTCTCGTTCTATCTTCGAAATTTGGCTACAAAGAACAAAGGAAATCATGGAAATTGTTATTTTGAGTATTTGCTATGCTTAATGAATAACTCAAGAATGTTTAAATTCATGGTTTTTCAAGATTTTCAAAAATCTACACATGTGAAAAGAAAGTTTTTTGCAAAGGAAAGTGTTTCAAAAAATCAAAGGTTAGCATTCAAAGAGAATACCCATGAGTTTTCCTTGGGTTGGTTAAAGCATTTGAAAAGAAAAAGAATGATTTTATTCTCTTGAGAATTTTATCAAACATTTGGTAGGCATAGTTATGCCCACATGATTTTTGTGAAGAAAAATGTTTTTTTTAAAACTCATAGGTAAACTTCCTAGAGGATACCTTTGATGTTTTGTTTAAGAACTTGGAGTATTTGAAAAGAAAAAGAATGATCTTATTCTCTTGAGAATTTTTATCAAACACTTGATGGGCATAGTTATGCCCACATGATTTTGAAAAGGAAAGTGTTTTAAAACTCATGGGTAAACCTCCTAGAGAATACCTTTGATGTTTTGTTTAAGAACTTGGAGCATTTGAAAAGAAAAAGAATGATTTTATTCTCTTGAGAATTTTATCAAACACTTGGTAGGCATAGTTATGCCCACATGATTTTGAAAAGGAAAGTGTTTTAAAACTCATGGGTAAACCTCCTAGAGAATACCTTTGATGTTTTGTTTAAGAACTTGGAGTATTTGAAAAGAAAAAGAATGATTTTATTCTCTTGAGAATTTTATCAAACATTTGGTAGGCATAGTTATGCCTACATGATTCTTGTAAAGAAAAATGTTTTTTAAACTCATGGGTAAACTCCTTGGAAAATACCTTTGATAATTTGTTCAAGAACTTTTGGCATTTGAAAGCAAAAAGAATGATTTTATTCTCTTGGGAATTTTATCAAACACTTAGTGGGCATAGTTATGCCTACAAGGTTTTTTGTAAAGAAAAGAACTTCAAAATTCATGGGTTAGCATTCTAGAGAATGCTCTTGAGTTCACTTTTGATTATTTTGACTATTTGAAAGCAAAAAGAAAGATTTTATTCTCTTGGGAATTTTATCAAACACTTGGTTGGCATAGTTATGCCTATGTTGGAAAATGAGGTCTTTGTATATGGAAGACTCCCAAAAGTTGTCAAAATAACAAGAACTCAATGCATTTCATTCATAAGAATAGCAAATATTTAGAAAGAAACAATGAAATGAAAGAATAAGAATGAACTTGAAGGAGTTGGGAATTATCTTACCTCATTCATGGAATGTATGTAGGAGAGATGATTGTTGGGTTCCAAGAGCAAGCTATCCGGTTGATCCTCATAATGAGGTGCTTTGTATGTTTTCTTGAGGAAGTGATGTGGATATTTTGCATCGGAATATTTATTTGATGAAGAACTCATGTTGGGTGTTCTTGAGAAAATGGGTTTGATTTGAAAAAGTAAGTTGGGAAGTTTGATTTGATGAATCAAAGGTTGTTTTGATTCCTTGAAAGTGATGTTGTTGGTGTTTAATCACCACAATGATTCAAGTTTAATGCCAAAGTTTTGGTATTTTGGAGTTGGGAATGTTGGGTTTTGGGTTTCTAGAGAGAGAAGCTCTCAAAAACAAGCAAAAGGATGAGGAACAAATGAGGATGGTGCAAGGCTTTATAGCCAAAACACCCCAAATATGCAGCAGAAAAATCCCTCTCGGGTGACCGGTTGGCCCCAACCGGTCCAACCGGTCCCCCAAGCCCATTTCTCATTTTGTGCAATTTTCGCACAAATTCGCTTAACCGGGCCCCTTTTCGCTTGATTTTTTGATGAAATTCATCTTAAAAAGCCTAGAACCTGATGTGAATGATTTGAAATGAATGAAATGAATAGTGATTAGTCACTAATTGAATTATTAGTGCACTCATGGTGATATTTGCAAGCCCGCTTTGACATTTGCTTTGTTAAAGGGCTTTATCTTTGGATGATGGAAGGATGATGCTTATGATATTTGTTTGGAACCATGGAATTTTATATTCCTTGATTTCTTGTGATTGAATTGCTATTGCTATTTATTTCTTGAGGAAATTATAGCACGTTGGGATTAATTGAGTGTTCATGCTTATTTTTAATCTTCGGGTTAAAATGAAGCTTTGTTGATTGGATGATGAGTTGATTGAATGCTTGGGATGTTTTGTAAGGATCATGAGATTGTTATTTCTTGATTCTTTGTCATGAATTGACATTGCTATTAATTTCTTGAGGAGATTATAGCATCATTAGAGTGTGTGCCTTGCTTAATTTTAACAAAGATTGTTAAAATAAAGCCTATGATTGCTTGATTGGAGTTGGTTTTGGAAAGTATGTTTAAATGACTCTTTGATTCACATACATGGATTATCTTGCATTGCTATTAATTTCTTGAGGAGATTATAGTACATTTGGAATATTTGCTCAGCTTAATTTTAACAAAGATTGTTAAAATAAAGCGTGTTATTGCTTGGATAGAAGTATTTGTGATAGTATGTTTAAATGACTCTTTGAGTCACATACATGGATTGCTTTGCATTGCTATTTATTTCTTGAGGAAATTATAGCACAATGAATGGATTGCCCTCACTTGATTTTAACAAAGTTGTTAAAATTAAAGTTTCATGATTTTGCTTAGTAAGCATAGTGTGTTTAAATGACCCTTGTTGTCACACACGCCCCCTATTTTGTGCGAGGTCTCTCATCCAGTGAGGTGAGCGTACATTATGGAAGCATACGAGGTCTCTCATCCAGTGAGGTGAGCGTATGAAAGTATAGTGTGTTTAAATGATCCTTGTGGTCACACACGCCCCCTATCTTGTGCGTGTCCTCATTATAAAGAATGAGCGTACATTATAGAAGCATATGTGTTCCTATTAGCAAGAATAGGCATATGAGAGTACCGTGTGTTTAAATGACTTTCGAGTCACACACAACCCCCCCTATTTTGTACAAGTGTGCATTATAGCGGTCATGAACATCCTCAGTAGTTACTGTTGAAGTTCAAGCCTTGGTTCATCGCCCTTTTCTTGTGAAAATGGGCTGTCTTTTCTAACATTGGTGTCGCTTGCGAAGCAAACTCCACCAATGAGGGGCATCTGTAGACACCCCATTTTCATCCCCATGAGATCATGATATCATTTGGTTAGGTTTAGAAGCATCTAGGAGTCCCTAAGCCTTAAAGGACAATTTTGCCCTTTTAAGCCTTAGGAGGATAGGTCATCATTGCATGCATATTTTTGTCTCTTTGTTGAGTCCCATCACTTGCATTTAGTTTCTAGGGTCATTTTGGATATGTGTGTCAAATTTGGTCCAATTCCAGATAGGTTTGGATAGCTAATTAGAACTTTTGCGACTTGAAGGGCAATTTCGTCTTTTACTTCGTATATTTTCCAATTGACTTCCAAATTTGCTCCGGAGTGTTCCATTGGCCTTAGAATGATGAATGAGTCTAATTGAAGTGCCAATTTAATTTATTGATAGGTTTGGGATTGGTTCACCACATTACCCTATGCTTAATTAACCTTTTTTCAGGTAATCGCCTCATGAAAACCCAGCCAGTTGACTGTGGTCAGGGATTCTTGGTTCAAGAATATTCTAGGCTTATTCTACACTGAATCCTTGAAATTTTGGCTTTTGAATCACTCAAATCGGAGTTAAAATGAAGAATTTGTGTCCGTTTTAAGTTCGGAGTCCAAACAGAGCTAGAATTCCAAATTTTTTGGATTCTTCTCGGGTGACTGGTTGGGCCCAACCGGTTGGACCGGTTCACCAACCGGTTGGACCGGTTCACCCCAATCGGTCACCCGAGAATCCCATCCTAATTTTTCTTCTTTTGAATTTTTGATGAAATGGGACTCTACTACTCCGATTTTCTGCCTTCTAAAGGACTTCTAAGCCTATTGGGAGGTGGTTTTGAGTTGTTTAACATTCATGGGACTTAATTACAGCCCTAGATTGTTTTTATGGTGAATTAATCTCAACCATTGGTTCATATGGTTGGTTGGTTATAAATAGAGGTTATAAATAGAGGCTCATTCATCAGCATAAGAGACTTTTGGCTTATTTGACACTTCATATTCATAAGAGAGAGAGGGACCACAAGTTTGCACACACCCATATCACTTGGAGGAGGCTTTCTACTGCAATTTCAAAGGAGAACTAGAAGGGAACCAAGCCAAAGAGAAGAAAGAAAGCAGCGAAGACCCTTGCTTCATTGTAAGTTTCCTTTGCTTTCTTTTACGATTCCTTCTTCTTCTACTCCATTCTCTGCATAGTTATGGTTTAGAATTGATTTAGGAATCATATATACTCTATATTTTAGAGTGTATATGATTCAAAGATGATGAGAATGCATGTTAGTGGATTAGGATTGTGAATTGCTTGCTGTTAGGATAGTTTCTTTTTAAGGATAGAGATACGTTTTGCATGAAAAATCAATTGATGTGTTTAGGCCATTTTCTCTTCATGGTTCAATTATATGCATGATTTTAAGCATCTTTTGTATAGGACACTTGCTGTGTAAGCCTCGTCTTCATAGGTGTATGGATGATTATCCTTTTCAAGGATAATTATCGTCCTTAGAGGGTGAGGTTGTGCATAGGTGCTTTCTAGAGTGTGTTTAAGTGCGCTGTGAGTTTCATTGCATTCTTAGGTATATATTTTACGTAGGATATGTGAAGAAACCATTCATATGGAGTGATTTCTACGTAAAATTATCTCCGGATAGTTTTACTTAAGAAAGCTCGCCGTAAGGATGATTATTTCACATTCTTACATAAAGTACTTACCTAAGGCATCATGATAGATTTTCTTTTCATGTTTAGGATTGTCATATGATATTTTCATCATGGTAATGCCTATTTAGCATGTTTTTGATAGTTTTTGTGCATGTTAGAGCATATGAGAGCATATAGGATTGAGTTTTTCTTTTGATTTTTGTTATTTGCATGATTTTTAGGTCATTGTATGCATGCTTAGTATTCTGTCCAAATTTGATTTAGGTTTTCTAATGATGATTTGAGCATGAATATGAATGATTTGAGCTTAATAATTGCCTTATAGAATATATAGGGTGATTAATTGGTGATTTCTCGATGTTTCGGGATGATTTGCATGAGTGTTAGGTCATTATATGCATATTTAGTATTCTGTCCAGATTTGAATTAGGTCTTCTAATGATGATTTGAGCATGAATATGAATGCCTTGAGCTTAATAATTGCCCTATAGAATACATGGGGTGATTAATTGGTGTTTTCTCGATGTTTCGGGATAATTTGCATATGGTAAGTGGTTCATGGTAAGTTTGTTTTGATTTGTTCTCTTCTCCCTCCTTTGGGTTATTCTCTTTACTTTGGACTATAATTCTTAATGTTTCCATGTTTTCTAAAACTCCTTTTTGAATAAGAGTTCTATCTCTTTTAGAACTCTACTTTCACTAAACTTCTATTTTAATTAGAGTTCTATCTCTTTTAGAATTCTACTTTTCTTAAAATCCTTTTTGAATTAGAGTTCTATCTCTTGTAGAATTCTACTTTTCTTAAAATCCTTTTTGAACTAGAGTTCTATCTCCTTTAGAACTCTACTTTTCTAAAACTTCTTTTTTGGATGAGAGTTCTATCTCTTTTCAAATTCTATCTTTTCTTAAATTCCTTTTTTGGAAATCCTTCTTCTTTTTCAAACTCTTCTTTTCTTTTAATGGAAACTTAGGGTTTATAGTTCATTGTAAAGGGAGTGACCCCTTCACAATCGAACTACGTGGACTTTGATCCTTACTTCTTTGTATGTAAGGTACGTAGGCGCTCATTTGATGTTCAAGTCCGCCCTAGGATACTAAGTATCCTAGGTTTTCCTTTTCTTTCTTTCTCCTTCTTTCTACCCATTTGTCCATCACATATATGCTAGTGGAGTAGGATGGACCCATGCTTATACATTTATCCATCACATATTTGTTAGTGGATAGGATGGATTTGTTTGCTTGCTCATTTATCCATCACATATTTGCTAGTGGATAGGATGGATTTGTTTGTTCATTCTCTCTATCTCTTACTTGCTTTCCATATCTCTCATACTTGTTCATGGATGTTTACACGCTTTATGGATGTTTATATGCTTTATGGATGTTCATGGATGAATGTGATTGGTTTATGGATAATTCTTTGCATATGCATGGTGACTAATTAGGAAGTGATTGAAATAGCCCATATAAATTCAGAGACCCATTTTTGGGGCGATGTGGGTGCCTATAGGATGTTTCCTAGAACCTTCCCACATCGTAACTTAGTCTCCGAATCCTCTCTTGTTTTGATAGACCTGCTTTTCCTTGATCGGAGTCATGTGGTTTGTTTTCAAAGGTTTTCTTTAAAAAACTGTTTTTATGGTTTTCCTCTTTTCCTAAAAATGAGGTGGCGACTCCTTATTTGTTGTGTTTTTGTGAACCTTTTAAAAATCAGATTTTTATTAATTTAAATCTCTACAAGTCTTTTTAAAAGAAGGGTTCTTCCTTCCTCTCCTGGATCGAAACCCATGGTTCACAACTCCGTTTTTCCTCTACTTTCTTTCTCAGAAGGTTTGGCTTCAACATCTGTTCCATTGAAGGTATGTGATCCTCTTTTATCATAAAATAAAAACTGTTTATTTCTTAGATCTAATCTATTTCATTTGGATATTTTAATTGATTTTAAGTTGAACTTGTTTCTAACTAGGGTACTCTGTCTCTCTCTAAACTTAGGGCACATTCTCTTTCTTCCTCTCAAACAGCTAATTTTTTTGTAAGATGTTTCTTTTGGAATCAAATATATATTAATTTATATATTTTCCAACAAATTTTCTCTTAGCCCTAATTTTTCGTTTAAAAGCATGAGGAAAGTGTGGAAAAAAGGGGAGAACTTTTTATTAGGCTGAAGTGTCAACCCCTCAATTCTCCTTCCTTCCTTACCTTCTCCCTTCGAGGAATGTGACGACGTATAGTAAACCGCTGACCTTCATTAACCACCATCGTCGGCGACATATGACAACCTCAAACTTAGATTAGCAACCGAACCCCATCATCTTAGATCTGTTTGCATACCAGTCATGGAGTCAAATCCATGTCACAGTGGAAAGCTTGCTACTTGTCATCGTATACACCGTTCGAGTTGATGATTATCTCCATCTCCTTCTTCATTGACGAGTTAGGCCCTTTGCAATGATGAACGCCGGCATCTAGTTTTGGAGTTGGGTTTCATCATCCAGATCAACTCTTAGAGGTTTCTTCCTGGGATATTCTCTTTCGTGTCTCACCTTATCTCTGTTTTTTTTTTTTTTTTTTTGTGAAGAAAATAAAATTTGTCTTTCATATTCGTGCTTGTGCAATTTTGATGGGTCAGATCCGGCATCAACAATGAATACTACTCGATCCAATTCTTCTTGTGCAGTGGGAATCAAAGTAGACCCTTGTTACCTTGTAGCTAGGCTTTTCTTTTGTTTGCTTCTTTTTCCCCATACCTGGACGGCTAGACCCCTCTATCCAGTAGATACTTTCCTTGGGTGGGTACTCTTATTTTTGTTTCCTCTCATTTTTCATATATAACCAAACACGAGAAAAAAAGATTTTTTTTTTCCTTTGTTTTTTCTTTACATTTTTTTTTTTCCTTCTCTTTTATTTCTCTCACAATTTCTGCAAACCAAATAGAGCCTTAAAGATTATTTCATTTTTCTCCTTAAATTTCTCTGTTGTTGAAAGTTCTATAGATTGTGAAAACGTCATTGATCTTTTTGCAATTGGTGAAAGAAGGTTTTGATTAATTTGCTGAATTACCAAAAGTAGAAACTTATGTACACACACATTGAAGGATATATCTGTTCAGCCTAATCTTTTTATTAAGATCTATAATGTGTTACTATGATATATATATATATAGACATATTTGTTATTGCAGTTATACATCTTTATTACATATTTAATTTGGGGATATATATGTTCAACCTCAAAATATTGAATAGGAATCAGAGTGCTAGAATAGTACCATTTGTCATGGATGTTCAATATGCTGGTTCAAAATGGTGTTCTGCCCAATTGAGTTCTACTTCTATTTCTAAAGAGTCATAATAAGGTGATAATGCTATAAAAGATGGAATTCGTTTTTCGTGACATTTTATATTTGAATTGCATTTTCCAGAACTTGCATTTTCCAAAGAGGATGTGAATTTTGGTATATAGGGTTGGAGAATGTGTTTATAGTACTAAAATATAGCTTGCTAGTGTCTAACATATGTAAGTTTCCATGTAAATATTATATATGTCTTATGTAGTTGGGCTATGCCCTTTTGTTTCCAATATGGAGTACAATATTTACTTCATAATACATATATATATATATGTGTGTGTGTGTGTGTGTGTGTGTGTGTGTGTGTGTGTGTGTGTATAGATAGATAGATATTTGCTTAGTGACACTACTAAAACATAGTTTGCTAGTATCTAACTTCTAATGGTTCATTGAATGTCAAGGCAACGTACTTAGAGAAATTGAAGGAGTTATGACTTCTAAAGCCTAAAAGACTTCTCATGCCTAAAAGAAATTGATTGAATGAACACCTATCATTCAAACTGTAGGGAAATTCTTGTCCCTTGCTTGGACAGGTTTGAGATTGCATGGCTGAATAAAGAAATCCTGTTAACCTATCAGTGCGTGAATAATAGTTTCTCTATTTTCATGCCAATATTCTCCTTCACATCCTTATCTATAGTTAGCTAAAAGGAATTCAAAACTTTAAATTAATATTGACAAGGTTAGTTGTTTTTCTTTATTTTCATCACATATAGATAAGGTTAAATTAATATTTAATAATGGGGTTTTCGTAAGAACACAATAAATTAAATAAGGAATTTAGGACCAGCTTTTCTATTTAGTTTCTTTACACATAGACAAGGTTCTGGTTTAGATGTTTGTGGATTAATAAGCCTGAAGACACTAGACATCAGCCAAGTTATTCCACATCCAGTAGGGATCTTCACAGGTGTAGAAATATTAGCACCAAATTTCCTTCAAGAATGCTGTAACTTCTAATGTATACTTAGATGATGTGACTGACTTTGATAATATATTGGACGTGTACATCTTCTAAAGTTTTGTAGTATAGTGATGCTTCTCAATATTTGCTTTCAAGTTTCATGGTTTAATTATTCATTTTCTTTGTTAGATATTGAGAAAGTTTTGTGATGCAGGTATGTTGGAATGGAAGTTGGTCATGATATTAAGTCTCAATGAAATGAAGATGGTTGCATTTGTGTCAAATGGAATGAAGATCGTTTGTTTACCCAATGGAATTATGGTGCTTTAAATTTTATGAAATCGTACATATTTTGTTAAATGTAAACCCTCTGAGTATGTGTATTTCAAACTCATCAATATTGTGAAATAAAATTTATAATTTGAAATGCGATTGTATTAGTTGATGTCGTTTTCTCGTATTCAAATTTCTAATATTGTTAATTATTGTTGTGGATGAATGGATAGGCGTAGGTAGTGCATTTCAGGTGGCTTATGTGATGGAAAATAGGATACTAGTGAAAAACAGAATATTGGTAAAATAAAAAAATTTAAAAAAAATTATTAGCTGGCATTTGAACAAAAAATAAATAAATAAAAAATAAAATTGAAGGCATTAACAACATGCATTATATGTTGTGGAAAAGTCATTTACGGTATGCGAATGCAAGCCGTTGTCACACCCCATTTTTGCCACCTGTCACCTTAGCTAGGGTTTGTCATTGCATGAGTCTTTTTGTTTCCTTTTTGAGTCTAGTCTTTTGCATTGAGTTTCTAGGGTCCTAAGGATGGTGTGTATGAATTTTGGTTCGATTTGGAGTTGATCTCGAGGGTTAATTAGAACTTTTGTGACTTGAGGGGCATAATCGTCTTTTTGATCACAAACTTTCCATTTGACCTTGAAATGATCTCCAAGTTGCCAATTGGAGTTCATATGGTTGTATTTGAGGTATTTGTGGGTTCAATTCGATGAATTGAAGGTTCGGGATTAGAATGGCTCATTAAGGCTCAGGTTGGCTAAAAGACCTACTTCGGGTTAGCTCGAATTGGCTCATGATTTTCACTCTATGACTACTCATTTGACCTTGATTGGTCTTGATTTCATCCCCAAATGTGTTTAGGGAGGTTGAATTTCGAATTGGAAAGCATTCGGTGCGACCCTATGTGCATACCTAAGCTAAGCGATGGTGAGGTATAGCGGTTAACCACCTTTGTAGGACTCAACCATGCAGCCATGGCTAGGGTTTCTCACCCTCAAGTGACTCAAATTACATTCCCCTTCGAAACACGGTCGTTTTGGCTTTCGTTTCGTCAAAATCGGAGTTAATTTGAACCCTAAAACACATTTGGAAGTCAAAGGGGTCAAAAATGGGCATATGCTGACAGAGCCTCGGGTGACCACCCAGGCCTGGGCGGCTAGCCGCCTGGGCCCAGGCTGCTAGCCGCCCAGCCCTAGGTGGTCACCCGAGCCACTTTCCTTTTTTGAGCCTTGACGCGGCTCCCACCCTATTTTCTCGGATTTGCTCGCCTTTGGCCGCCATTTAACCCTAATTTCAGCCCTTTTTGACCTACTTGAGCCCCAAGGTAACCTCTAAGAGCCCTTGGATCAATCCCTAGGGTTTTAATCCCAACCATTGAGGATTTTCCCTCAATCCCTATAAATACCCCCTTATACTTCAGCAATAAGGGGACACTTTGGAGGCACTTTGGTGAGACTTGGAGGCTATGGCAGCCATCCTTAGGGTAGTTTAACCTAAACTTAGAGTGAGAGAGTGTGAGAGAAAGCTTGAAGGAAGGCTGGAGCATTGCTTGAAGGCTTGAAGGAGGTTGTTTCCAGCAGCACACAAGAGGAGGAGGACTCTCTACAGCAGCCACAAAAGGTATACCCCTCCCCCTTTCTCTCTTTCATTCAAACTAGGGTTTTTTTTTGCATAGCTTTGCATTACTTCATGTTAAAAGCTTATTGTTTTATCATGTGTTGATGCTTCTAATGCTTAGAATACATGATTAGGATATTGTCTATAGCTGGTTTTGCATGATATAATGTCATTCTATGTGGTTTTATGAGTCTTTGTGTTTTTAGGGTTTTTTTTAGAGTCTTTTCTAGGGTTTTACATGGAATAGTCATTATTTCATGTTAAAGTTTGTGTTTTTATTGTGTTTTGCTGTTAGTATGCATGATTAGGATCATATTTGTGGGCTGTTTAGTATGCTAGGATGTTATTCCATGTGATTTACTGCATGTTTGGGACTTTAGGGTTTCCTTAGTGCTGAAACGGTTTTCTGCATGAAATAACTCTTTTGCATATTAAAGTTTGTGTTTTTGTTGTGTTTTGCTATTTCTATTAGTTAGTATGCATGATTAGTATAATATTTGTGGGCTGTTTAGTATGCTAGGATGATGTCCCATGTGATTTACTGCATGTTTGGGATTCTAGGGTTTCCTTAGTGCTGGAATGGAGTTTATGTTTAGAATAGCTATATTTCATGTGCAAGCTTGTATTTTTCTCATGTGTGGATGCTTCTATTGATTAATATGCATGATTAGCATGATGTCTATGATGGGCTTTGCATGATTTAGAGTTATTTTATGTGATTTTGAGCACAATTGTGATTCTAGGGTTTCATTCATCCTTGTATTAGGAAAGTTGCATATAGCATGATAGCTTAGGGTTTTTTCTTGTGTTTTCTTCATAGTTGACATATATGTGCTGCAAATTTGATAGCTATGACATTTTTCTGCATTCATAGTAGTTGATTTTAGGGTTTTTTGCATGTCATTGCATGTAGGGTTGAATTAGGGCTTCAGTTAGCTTATGATTCATGTTGTTGCATGACTTGTGGTTGATTTTAAGCCTTATTTCAATTCTGTCCAGATCTGTTATTTGTCCTTGTTATGATATTTTGAGCATGTGTTAGCCCATGTTTGGGCATGATAATGGCTTGATTTGGAATCTAGCTTGTTTGGTTGGTATTTTTGGTATGTTTTGCATGGAAATTGCAGGTGCTTTGACAGGTACAACAGGTGCAACTACCCCACCAATGTGGGGTGGTTATTTTGGCTATTGTGAGATGAAATCTTACAAATAAGGTAATTACCCTATGCAATAGGGTGGTTACTTTGACAGGTTGCTTTTGCTTAAGGTAAGTAGGGTGTGAGGGTGCCCCAATTCACCCTTCTTTCCTTTCCTTGAAACTTTCCCTTTCTCCCCCCCTAGGGTTGTTTCCTAATAGAGGGGTATGGTAGATTCTATAGTTTCCTTTCAATAAAGATACCTTTTAAATCAAAGTTTCCATCTTTATCAAAATTCCATATCTTACCAAAATTCTTTTGAGAATCATTTATTTTGGAAACTTACCATGTTTTACTTGAAAGGAAACTTAGGGTTTACCATAGGCCTTGATTAGGTTATAACCCTATTCCCTTTCGAACTACGTGGACTTTGATCCATGTATTTCCATACATGGTACGTAGGCGCTCTTCGTGATGTTCAAGTCCGCCCTAGGATACTAAGTATCCTAGGTTTTTTTCTCCCCCTCCTTCTTTTTTCTGTTTTTTCTTTGATTTACATGATTATATGGATGAATGAATGAATGATATGCATGCTGTCTTGTGATGATAACTGTTGATTTATGTGTGATTAAGACTTTGATTTAGCCCAATTAAATTAAGAGACCGTTTAGGGCGATATGGGTGCCTATAGGCTTTGCCTAGAACCTTCCCATATCGTAACTTAGTCTCCGAATCCCCGAATTCTCTGGTTTCCAAAAGATCATTTGCCTTTCCATTTTTAAATATGGAGTCAATCTTTTGTTTTCCTAAAACAAAACTGTTTTTAGGGTTTTCCTTGTTTCCTTTAAAAAATAAGGTGGCGACTCCTTTCTTTTTCCAAACCCATTCGTGGGCCCTCTTTTCCTGGGTCCACAGATTGGCGACTTTTAAACCCTCCTGTGGGCCTTAACAATTTCTGGGGTTCACAGCCGTAAAATACTTTTAATGGCGTACCCTGCTTGCCGTTAAAAGTGTTTTTACGGCGTGCCATGTTTGCCGTCTATATCGATGGAGTTTTCACGACGTCGCCCTAGACAACATGCGCATGCATGCCATGAAAAGTAATTTACATCATTTTTTGCACGCCGTAAAAAACGTATATTATTGTAGTGAATGTTATCTTTTTGGTTAGAATAGACTTTGTTATCATGTTTATTGATATTATTGGATGTTCTCATGATTGTTGGTATGCTTTTTGGTAGGTTTTTATGCATATTAGCTAGGTCATTGCATGAAGGATTGTGTTAGGGTTTTTACTTATTCATTATTCTTGTTGTTTGCATGATTAATGGATGATTTTAGGCCTAAAGACAAAATCTAAGCTAAGTTGGACTTTGGCTCAAGTGAGCGGCGTACGTACTTATGACGAAGATCAATACACATAGTTCGAACAACTATGTGGGGAGGAAGAATTTCACTCCTCGTAGGATTTTATTAGAATCCAATCCATAATCAAACACTTACTTTTGAAAAATAACTTACTTTGAGAGAAACAACTTTGATTTGAAAACTTGTTTGATTTAGGATTGAAACCCTAATATAATCCTATGAATAATAAAACTCATGCGAGTGTGCATCATCACATAAACAACTATATCATTGCAATGGAGTTTAGAGATTATACCTAACAGAACTGAGGTAGAGTTCTATTTGCAACCTCGGGGTTTTTGAGTTGAAAATCAGGCAGAGCTTTGATGCTTTCCAAGCTTTAATGATGGCATCAAGGGAGGGAGTCGCAAGTCGGGCAGAGCTTCCGTGCCTTTAAGCTCTAGAATGGGTCGCAAGCTAGAAGGTACTAATAGGAATGTTCCCAACTAACTATTGAGCCCAAGCTCTTCTTTAGAATGAATCTTAAGTGAAGGGATACTAATAGGAACGTTCACCCCACACTCAAGAACTCAAGCTCTTCATTTGCTTAGGAGTACTTTACTAAGACTTGGTGGTGAATGAAGGAAGGGAAGACCCCTATTTATAATGAGAGGTGGATAGAATGAATAGCCAAGATTGGATCTAGTTAGGGATGATCCAAAGGCTCTAAGACACTCACAAGAGCTGGTTCCCATCTCAAACACTTTAAAAATTCAGAATTTCGAATTCTAGTGAGAGAATGAGTCTATTGGGCTCAAACTAAGGTAAAAAGTCCATCAGAGGCCAACGGCCACCCTTGGTGGCCATTTGGCCTTCCCTTGGTGGCCGTTTAGCCTCTCTTAATGGCCATACGGCCACCAGTAGCCTTTTTAGTGCACTTTTGTGCTCTTTTGTGCATACTTATCCCTTTATGCTATGTATTTGGTCCATTTCAAGTCCAAATTCATTGATTTTGGATTTAAAATGACCATAGCTCAATTCTTTACTTAAATTCTAATTGAAACACTCCTAATTAAGCCACACTTGGTCAATTAATTAAGAATTAAACCTATATGTCTCATAGGGATCAATTAAAGCTCACCGAGGCAACATTAGGGTTTGAACCTTATATTTTAGTGGTTTCCTCGTACCCTAAAAATGAGGTGGCAACTCCTTTGCTTTTTGAAACCCTTTTAAGAGTGGAAAGAGAAACTCGATTCCGGGAGTCAATTTCCGGCGTCCACACTATTAAATCGTACCCATAGACACAAGCCACCAAAAATTGCATTCTTTTTGGCGTAACTATTACATTGAATGCTCATACACAACCCCAGAAACAGTTACATCGAATGTTCATACGCAAACCCCAAAAAAATCGAATCGTTACATTTATATTAATTCATCTACCTACATATACATAGTAGGTAACTGAGATACTCACATTCTTTTGCCTTGAATTTTAGTGAAAAAGTTGCTCCTCCCAGATGTAGAGAAAACATTGGTTTGGCTTTAATTCAGTTGCGTGATTTTCGAAATTTGATTATCATAATTATTGTGACAAGAAAATCTCGGATTTTAGGGAAAGTTTGTGTTAGAAATTTTCAAACGAAAACGGTTTGTAGTGAGGGGCGAGGGCATTTTTGTCATGTCCACTCTTAATGGACTTGAGGCTCCATTAGTTCTTTGAGGGGGACTTTAACTTGTACAAGTTTGCAAAATTGGACTTGAGGCCAATCACCCCTAAAAAAAAAGGGATTTTTGGCCATAGCCCCATACTATAAAATTCCTTTTATAATTGAATCACAAACAAAATCGTTTTTCCCATAACCCTTTCACCCCAAACTAATAAAAATACCCTTATTTTAACTTTCATACTATTTACAACCCGTGTCACTCTTAATCAAGCCTTATTATTCCTACCATAAATTTAGGGATTACAGTTGACATAAAATTAGGAATTACTATTTACAACCCATGTTCATTTATTGCTGATTTGAGAAGCAACAACAACTTGTTTTACAAAATAAACAGTAAGTGTTACTACTTGACATATAAGAATTTAAATATACAACTATCATAAAATATTAAAAATATACATATATTATTTATAAAAAAAAAAGGATACGTTCTCAATTGATTGAAAACCATGATGGTATAACATTTGCTCATAAAGCGAATGAAACTAATTGAAAACAAAACAAAACAAAACAAAAATTGAGCAACCTATTTTACATAGTAAACAATATAGTGTTACTACTTAACATAGTACACATCTATCCATCAATTGCAAAAAGTTAAAATGGCTAAAAAAAAACATTTTTTCAAGTAGTAAACTGTTACATTTGTTGTTCTTTGTGTTATGTATTTATGCGTATGAATACTGTACTGGTTGGAGTATATTGTTACTGTATGCAATGCTTTTTCTGGAAATTTATATGTTTATAAAACCGTTGAATTTATCCAAAAAAAAAAAAAAAAAACAATTGATCTTAAAAAATATAAAACTGAAAAAACAAAGGTTTGGACCTCAGAATGGCAAGAAAAAAAAACATGAAGAAGACAAAAAATAAAGGGAGAAATCAAATCTAAGAAAAAACCATTTTCTTCAAACCATGGGTTTTCATCATTGGATCTGACATTCCTTCTGTAGATCTGAGATTTCTTCAACAATCATTGCAAGGGGCGAATCTCCTTAGTGGCTAGATCAGAGCCCATCGTCAACCCTACAAACTTCCTCAATCTTCCGTTGATGGAGCAACAAATTTCATTAGGGATGAACTTGCTACTCACATGAAACCCAAAAACTACAATTAATTTTCAAAGTGATAAAAGAATAAAAATCCGTTCAAATAGGTAGGAGATCTGTTCAAAAAGGCAAGGTGGAAAGGTAGGGAAATCTATTAAAAAAGATAAGGAAATTCATTCAAAAAGGTAGGGTAGAAATAAAGAAGGCTAATGTCGGAATTTTTGAAAAAGGATTTCCTTATGACTAATAAAAATACTAAAAAAAGGAGTTAAGGAGTTGAAAATTCTTATGATGGGGTTATTGTTAAAGCCAATCTTCTATTAAGGGTAATTGCTAATTCCCCCCCCCCCCCCCCCCCAAAAAAAAAAAAGCACATATGTGAGAAAAAAAGGCAAATCCGTCATTTTACTATAGATATAGATGAACAATGCATCTATAGTAAACAAGCATAGTCTCTTTTATTATAGTGTTAGATGTTAGATTTCAAATGTATAATTAATGGAGTACTTCACCTAGATGATTGTGTACATTCACTTGTGACATGTTTATGTTATTTTCACCATGTTATACTCAAGTTTTAATTTTACATATTTATTTAATTTTTGTGGAGCCGATGCGAAGGAGGGTACTTTTTATATTGTTTAATCTACACCAACGAGGGTTGACCTGGCAGCAAAGGAGTGAGTTGTAAACTTAGACATCCCAGGTTCGAAACCAATCAATCTCTCTTGGCCAGCCACTAGTCAGGGCTATTTGCCTAGACATTAAACGACTTCATATGACAATGGCCCCGCGTGGGGAACGGGGATTAGTCGGACTCTAACAGTTCGGACACCTCACTGTTTGGAAAATATATATATATATATATATATATATATATATATATATATATATTGCTATGATGTGGGTCATAGCTTCATAGGTTCCATAGCTCTTGTTCCTCTATACAGGACCTACTGGCCACTTGTTTTCACTTTTCACCATTTTCACACAATGAATGCCAAATGTACCAAAAAATAGGGTAACCATTTGAAAAAAAAAATTCTTCTTCTTTTATTTTTCTTCGCATTCTATTGTTGACTGCTTAATTGAGGTTTGTTGACTTATAACTCCATGTGGTCAAGGCACTATGCCACTATGGATGAAGTTACTGAAGTTGGTACTAAATCCTTCCTATAATGAGCAAGGAAAACTTGTTCCGTAGTTCATGAGCTTTTCTTATGAGCAAGAAATTGTGCAATCACTTAATTCCAAGTAGTTGAAGGATTATCCATATTCAACATAAAATGGCAGCAACGTTATAAGTAATACAATCCTATTTCGATTCCTTATTTTATTTCTCTTGATAGGATAGTATAGAGTAATGTGTGTATTAGATGGGAAATATTTCATTATTCTAATTCCACTCTGATTTGTGTTGATTGCTATCATTCTTTGGATTCTCTCTTTCCACTCTTATTTGTGGTGATTGTTATTATTCTCTAGGATTTTCTCATTCAAGTTAATGGATTCGTCGAGAATATCTTATATATCTATCATACTATAAGAGAAGAAAAAGTTGGTCTTTCATTCGGCCCTTCTATTGAGACCCTTCTACCCCTGGCGAAATTGTGTACATTGACTCGTCGACAATATTATATATTATACTAGCAATTGTTGCAACAATTAGGGGAACGAAGGCACGATGCTGTTCAATGCTTGCACCAACAAATAATTGAAAGTTAAAATCATTTCCACCAATCTCCCCCACGATAAAAAGCGATTTCTTGAAGTAGTTATCACAGTCTGGCAAATGAAAATGTTAATCAGAACAATAGAAAGGTTAATGTGAATGATTTAGTTTGGTTAATTAATTCTAGGTTTCAATATTAATTACTTTGTTTAGTGGTGCAAAGGGAGGACTTTAGCTCTTTGAACCATCCAAGCTGAACGTTCAATGAATTGGGTGTCCTCAGGATTGTTCCGATGTTTTGACGATAGAAAAGTATTGGATCAAGGGCGGTAGCTGGGCGACGGCAAAGTTTACTCCATGTCGGAAATTCTGGCCCTTAGCAAGTGCAAGATAGGGTGGTAGCTAGATGTGGTACGCCAAATGCCTCTGCTACATTTTAATAATGATGACCATAACACACATAATCTTGTAAGTAGAGTGAAAAAATTTCAGGTCAGAATTAATGTGTTGGTTTTTAGGTCACACATGCATGGAGTACAACTAGTGGCAGAGTCAAGATTTGAAGTTACGCTAGACTGTGGGTTGCCGCAGTCCGCTAGCGATGGGTTTGGAGTTTGGACAGTTCAACCGTTTGGTTTAGCCGTTCTACGGGTGAGGAAGGTGAGGAGCAGAGGAGAGCTATATAATTATAATGGTTGGGACTCGGGTGGGTTTTTGGCTTTGGTAAATAAAAAGTGATTGGGCTTGGTTTAAGAGGCTAAGTGACCTCTCGGACTGGGCTAAGAGACCAAGTAACTTGAGCCTTGGCTAAGAAGCTAAAGCCCACATCTCATCACATATAAAAACAAAAATTAGGCCAAGCTAGTCTGGGGTAGCTCCTAAGTAACTCCACGTACCCTTGGGTATAACCCCTAAACGAATAGTGCTGATGCTAATAAGATCAGCACATGAATTGCTAACCTGAAAATCTCTCGAAGTATAGTAACTTCCTACTTGTTAACGAAGAAACATTAACTGAAAGTTACTTTAAAAGAGGGAGAGAGGAATACCGAAGAAGTCCACCACTAGGCGCCTGTCCGAGCACCGACCCGTCGGGTGATGAAAGTAGGTCTCACCGTAGGGAAGCTTCCCAATGACCAGGTTTGGAAGGGCGCCAGAGAGAAGGAAATTTCCAGTATCGGCAAAAGAGTCACCAAAGCTGAAAATTGCTTCATACAATCATACCGTTGAGGCCAAGTTGAAACAGTCCCAGGAAGATGAAACCGAGGAAGAAGGTAATGGTGAGGAAACAAACTCTCATGGTGAATATATGGCTAAAATGTGTAAGAAATGCAACCAATGTAAACTTCATTTTAGTGTATACTTATAGGAAGCTGCCTGCCTGCTTGCCTGCCTTCACTTTGAGCAGTTGAGTTTTAAATATGGGCACCTTGCAATTGCTCTTTAGAGTGGCATGTAAGCATGTTGGACATTTCAAAATATAATGAGTTAATATTTAAATATTTTAATTGTTATGCATAATTATTTGAAGACGAACAGGTGCTAAGGCACCTCTTGTGCACAGGGCGAAGGTAGGAATTTGATTCAGGGCGAAGGTAGGAATTTGATTCAGGGGAGGCAAACTTTTGTACAGTTCAAAAAATTTCTTTTATCTTGTAATTTTGAGGTAGAAAAAATTATAAAATTTTATAATATATTGATAAGCTATATTTAAATTCAATACATTTGCAATTGTGGTCAATGAGACCCGAAACATTATATAAAATGAGAGATTGGGAAAGGGATTGCAGCTTTTATAGAGAGGAAAATGTAAAATTGAGGGTGGGAAAGAAAAATAAAAGATATTGAAAAAAAAATTAGGAGGTAAATGTAAAATTTCAAGAAAAATTAAGTTATAAAATATTTTTAGAAAGAAAATGAGGGGAGGTGGCTGCCGCCCCTAAGCCTAAGGTGGCTTCGCCCTTGCTTGTGCATCCAATTTTAAACAATTACTAGCTTCAGAACCCATGCCATGCACAAATTTATTTATAAAAAATAATATTATTAGCATATTAGAATTTTAAATGAATATTTATTCTCTAAAATAGTAAAATGTATTTGTTAATATAATATGTCAATTATATTTAAAAGATACTGACAAAAATAAATTAAATAATTCAATCAAAATAATTTTTAGTGTAATGTTAGCGTAATGTATCACACACAATTTAATTATACTCTCAAAAAAGACAAATTATTTTGAAAAACAATAAAATTTAATGGTAGAAACTTGTAAAAAATGAAAAAACTGACACGTTATGATATTTGGTGGAAAAAGATTAAGACTTTCTAGAGCCTAACCTATCCCATGATCATAGTTTTAACATGTTGGTATATACCAAAATAAGTATAGCCGTTGAAGGTGTCTCGAAATCTAATGGTGCAAATTATAGAATGCATGACAATGATGAATCTTGACCAGGGTTTCGAGTAAGTTTCACAGAGAGTGAAACTAAGGAGAAAAAAATATAAAAAATTTGTTTGAGATTAGAGGATAAAAAGATAAGAGAAAAGTCTAGACTAAGAAAAAGAATAAAAGAAAAAGGCAGAAGGATAAGAAAATAAAAGAAAGTATAAATCTTTTCAACTTTATGTAATTAACCATATAGAAGAATTTTGATTAAAATAGTTTTGTTTTGCCTTTTTTGTCAAAGGCAAATCAAGAGAATTTGAAGATTTCGACGTAACGCGTTTTCCTTTTTAATCCTTATTTTCTTTATTTGTCTCTGTTTTTAATTATGATTATTTATAATTTCATACCTTAATTTTTAGGAGGGAAATAAATAGGCATAAATCAAATGGAGAAATATAATAGTTCTAATTCTCTCATATAAAAACAAAGATATATGCAGTAAACATCAAGCATTAACTTATTTTTACTATGTGAAAAAATGAAGTGAATATCAAAAAGAAAAAAAAAAAGAGTTGGAGAATTTACCTTTTGGTGACCATTTCCTACAGGTTTGTTGGGTTTGGAGGAAGAGATCTGCGATTGGAAGTTTCAGAGGGCTTCGATTTCGTCTCTACAGGTTGCCTCTATTCTCATCTTAGTTTCTTCGTTTGTTTAATGACAAAATCTTCTTTATGTGGAGTTTGTTTTATGAGTGAAATTTCGGTTTTACTAAGCTTACAATACCTAGAAGGGGGGTTGAATAAGTATTATGTATAAATCTTACCCAATTTTGATTTCAATTCAATTAATCTCTTCTACCACAAATAAATCAGTCTCACAGCAAGCATAAAAGCAATTAACAATAACACAAGAGATTTTTACGTGGAAATCCCTAGATGGGAAAAATCACATGACTTCGTCCAGTTGAAGTTAATCCACTATGAAATCAATGAGTACAAGACACACTTACAGACCACACAAGGACTCATGCAGTTATCTTCACTCCCACGATCACACATGATCGATCTCTATCGTCACGGCTTTGGTCACAGCTAACCTCTTTCACAGCGATGCCTTCAATCACGAACTCGCAAGCTCGATCACCATCACAATGGTCTCACAAACACTTAAGGCTGTAAATGGTGTGTGGTTTGATAATCTCTAGAGCATATGAGTGAAAAACCTAGGTTAAAGTGCTCTTGAGAGGTTTTAAGAAGATGAACAATGAAAATCCTAATAGGGAGAGGTTTGCTTCCGCCTCTCAATGATAAAGGACTCTCCATATATAGTCTAAGAAACCCCAAGTGGCTATACCACATTTTGGTATTAAAAAGGTAAGTTTTAAAAACTTTAAAAACTGTTTTTTACGAGCCCCAATCGATCCGGGTTCATGCCGGATCGATCCGGGTTGACAGAAGCAAAACTGGCATTTCTGGAGCAGCACAAATCGATCCCCCTAGGCCACAGATCGATCCCCCTAGGCAGAGGAAACCAAGCATTTCTAAAATACCACGAATCAATCGCCCTAGGCCATGGATCGATCCCCTAGCCTGAAAAACCTCATAAGCTAAAAAAAAATTTTCGAAACCATTTTTATAAATAAAGAAATATTGAAAATGATTTGAAATGATTTTTAAACATTAAAACCCAGGCTTTTATAGTCACTTACCTTTCCTAAGACCAATTGTGAGTCGAAGTTTTGAACTCCACGCTTTGTCTCAACTTTGCAGCTTCACCAATCTTCAATCAACCCAAGACTCAACGATACTTTGGCAACGGAATATAACAACACTAAAAACACAGACTTTACAGTCAGAAAATATGGGAAAGTAAGAGGGTTATGTTGTGTTTTTTTCGGTGAGCAAATGAAGGAAACTAAGAGGACTTGGTTTTCTGTTTGGTTAGTCAGAAAATCTGACAAAATCCTCTGCATGCCGTATTCGTTTGGTGAATAATTTTTTTATATCTTTGGGTGCCGAGAGAGAGAGCAAGAGGCGCAGTTGTCATATTTGGTTACAAATAAATGAAGTTGCAAGTTTGTCAGTGTCAATTCGTTTAGAAATGTATAGAATGTTATTTTTCTTTCTTATAGTGTGTTTTTTGTTTGTTAAGTTTGTGAGATTTTTTACCCATCATTCGAGAATATCATTACATGCATGTTTTAATGTCATATATGATGCTACTCTGTACTTCATAAATATATATATATATATATATATATGATGCTACTCTGTATACGTGTGTGTATTATTAACCAACCTTGGGAAATTTGCTGCACCTGTTAAATCTGTCATCTGAAGGCTGGCATCAGGTCAATATTTGAGGATCTTACGATGGTAGTTGAATTTTCAGAATCTGTTTGGTAGAGGTCAACACCAACAAATATTCCTTTTCATTGAATTTTACTGTTTAGTATAGCTTTCTGTGAAGATCTTTATTATATATATACGTTTTCATTGAACCTGGTATGCAAATTTAAGCTCATGGTTGGATGTTCATCGAAGGTGGTGCATTGATTTATAACCAATTGCAATTAACAATAGGCAAGGATTCTGTGTAGTTTGTTCTCTAAATTCGGACTGTGATTGTGGTGAATGTTTTTTTTTTTTTTAATCTTCTTTTTTCTTTTCGTTTGTTTGTTTGATGAGCAGCTCCTGAAATGAATTGACTAAATAAATGCATTCGAATAATTTTTTAGTCAGTTCCAAAATCAATTGACTAAATAAGTATGGTGGTGCAATTGTGCAAATAGAACACTAAAAACGTGTAGGAAAGTGCAGCAAGGAACTGCATTTTTTACTGAAAAAAGTATTCGAATGAATTGTTAATGAAATCACTGTGTTGACTAAATAAGTATTATATATCTAACCCCAAAATACGGCTTACTTGGTGATAATGATTTCCTGTACATACATGTAACAAAATTGATGCATTTCAACACCATTGGACACCATCTTGTACTATAGTTCAGCATTTTGCAGCAAGTGGGTGTATTATATTGTTACTCATCTGGAAATTGGGAGTCCCTAAAATTTGGAAGGTTGGAATTCCATACTTCTCTGATTTTTTATTTTTTATTTTTTATTTTTGGTTTAAATTGGTCTATTTGGATCGTGTAGTTAATGTATTATGTGATTAATGCAAACTAAGTATGCATAATTCATGCTATTCTTGCAAGTCTCCCTTGAACTGTTGCCTTGAAGGTCTCTATATTGCCTTGATTTGGCTATAGGAAAATATAAATTATTGGATATTAATGTTAGAAGCAATAATTTATAACTTATCCGTGTATGTTATGCAGGAAATAACACCAATATGCACATTGTCTGTGAAGTCAACCAGCTGAGGTGATGTGCACGCCAAGATACTCTCAACTATATCTCCAAACACATTAGCTGATATAATGGTTGTAGGTGAAACAGAGTACAATGGAATTAACTATATTGCTTCAAATGTATTATTGAGTTACATGAATATATAGCTGCTGTACAGTAATATGAGAAGATATTTAGGAGTAATTATAGGGATGGAAATCTCTAGAATTTGCTATACAAGGAAAGATATTGAATTCCAAAATTCATGCAATTAGCTTGATTGATTCTCTTGATAGATGTGATGATTGGGTTGGAGATTGAGTATCCTTGACACGCCCCTGCAAGAGATACGTTCCATCATGAACGTTAATCTTGGACCGTAGAAGCGTAAAGCGCTGTCGAGACAAACCTTTAGTGAGCAAGTCAGCTAGCTGATCAATTGTGGAGATGTAACGAACCAGAAGATTTTTGACGACTACTTTATCCCGAACAAAGTGGAAATCTATTTCAATGTGCTTCATTCGAGAGTGGAAGACAGGATTAGCAGTCATGTAAGTAGCACCAACATTATCACACCAAATTAATGGTGGTTGAGGAAGGAAAACACCAAGTTCTTGTAGTAGGGACTGAACCCAAACAATCTCACTAGTTGTAGTTGCAACAGCTCGATATTCTGCCTCGGTGGATGAACGAGCAACAGTGCGTTGCTTTTTAGAACTCCAAGATATTAGATTAGAGCCAAGAAAGATGGTATAGCCAGTTGTGGATTTACGATCATCTGGACACCCTGCCCAATCTGCATCAGAAAATGCCGTGAGGTTCAAAGAGGATGACCGCCGAAGAAATAATCCAAAATTGAGTGTCTGCTTCAAGTAACGAAGGATGCGCTTCACCGCAGTCCAATGTGAAGTGGTTGGGCGATGCATAAACTGGGCAACTTTATTGACAGCGAAAGCAAGATCTGGTCTTGTTAACAACAGGTATTGCAAAGCCCCCACAATGCTTCGGTATTCTGTACCATCATCAAGTAACTCACCTGAGTTGAGAGACAAGGCAGGAGAAGAAGCAATGGGAGTGGAGACAGGCTTAGCACCATCCATGTGACATCGTTGAAGTAAATCACTAATGTACTTTCGTTGGCTAAGAAATAAACCGGTTGGTGTACGAAGGGCCTCCAATCCAAGGAAAAAATGAATGTCCCCAAGATCCTTAAGAGCAAATGTACCTGACAGCTTGTGAATAAGACTAGAAATAACCTTGGGATTGTTTCCTGTGATTAATAAATCATCAACATAAATCAGGAAGTAGATAATGACACCCTTGAGCCGGTAAATAAAGAAGGAGGTGTCAGTCTTTGATGCAACAAATCCATGTCCAATGAGGAAACAACTTAAGCGATGATACCATGCCCGTGGTGCCTGCTTGAGACCATAAAGTGATTTTTTTAGGAGACACACATGAGCAGGTTTGGTTGAATCAATAAAACCAGGTGGTTGGGACATAAAGACTTTCTCTTCAAGTTCACCATGTAGAAATGCATTTTGAACATCCAACTGCTTAATTGGCCAACCTTGAGTCACGGCAATAGAGAGAACAATGCGAATAGTTGTGGGTTTAATCACCGGGCTAAATGTTTCGCTATAGTCGATGCCAGGCTGTTGGTGAAAACCTTTGGCTACTAAGCGAGCTTTATAGCGATCGATGGAACCATCTGGTCGGCGTTTGATTTTGAATACCCACTTATTGCTGACAACATTCTGGTTTGGCAAGGGAGGAACAAGGACCCATATGCCATTTCGTAGAAGAGCATTAAACTCCTCTTGCATGGCATTGCGCCATTCAGGATGCTTGGTGGCTTGTGAATAACAAGTGGGTTCCACAGGTTCAAGCAATGGATGTTTTGTGGCAGTAAGATTCAATTTGGGAGGTGGTGGTTTAAGAGCTCCAGTACGTGAACAAGTTAGCATGGGATGTGTGCGTTCAATTGGGAGCGATGTACTGGGCTGCAATGAGGGAAGAGAATTGGACAAATCCATCAGAGGGTCATGAGAACTAACGGGCTGTGGAGGACACATGGATTCATTAGGACATAGTGGAGGAGCATGTGAGGGTTCAGGTTGGGAGGGATTAGTCACAATGGGGGGTGAATAGGTGGGACTTATTGCAGGTGCATTGAGAATTGGGTTGGTGGACCCACTACAAGGGAAAATAATGAGAGGGGAAGTATTAGACCAAGAGGTGGTGGGTAAAGTGATCAACCCAGTGGGCCTAGCAATACTTGTATAAGGGAATATCTTCTCATTAAAATAAACATGTCTGGACACAAAAATCTTGCCAGTGGATGGATCAAAGCACTTAAAGCCTTTGTAAACTGGAGAATAACCAATAAAAATGCATGGCTTAGACCGCTGATCCAACTTGTGCTTTGCATATGGTCGGAGCCACGGATAGCATAAACACCCAAAAACTCGAAGGGAAGAGAAGTCAGGTGGAGTCCCAAATAGTTTCATAAGAGGACTCATGTGGCCAATGACAACACTAGGCAGCCGATTAATTAGATAAATAGCCGTTTAAAAGGCAAAGGACCAAAAATTTGTAGGAAGATGTACATTAGTGAGGAGAACAAGTCCAGTTTCAACAATATGCCGATGTTTACGTTCAGCCCGACCATTTTGTTGTTGAGTATGAGGGCATGAGATCCGTTGAGAAATTCCATTTGCAACTAAGAAATTTGTGAGTTTGTTAAATTCTCCACCACCATCAGATTGAAAAGCCTTAATTGTACGGCCAAAGTAGTTTTCAACCAAGGATTTGAAATGCATGAACACGGTAAAAACAGCTGATTTGCGAACAATGGGATAAAACCAACAATATCGACTAAAATCATCAACAAAAATAACATAATAATGAAAACCATCGATTGAAGGAATAGGGGCAGCACCCCATACATCGGAGTGGATGAGATCTAAAGGAGCAGTACTCTTAGACTGTGAAGATGTGAAAGGAAGACGATGGCTTTTGGAGCGTTGGCATGCATCACATGTAGAGCTCTCTGTATTAGCAAATGGTAAATCAAAATGTGAGAGGACTTGTCGGACTAGCCGCAACGAAGGGTGACCAAGACGTTGATGCCAATCATCAATGGTAACACAGTCACTAACCATGTCAGAGAAGGTTGGCTCTTTATTTGGTACGAAACGATCAAGATGTAATTGATAAAGGCCATGCTCACTCGGGCCTCTGAGTAGAGTTTGTCCCGTCCGTTGATCCTTGACAAGAAAATGAGATGGGTGAATTTCAAAAATCACATTATTATCTTTGGAAAACTTATTAACAGACAGCAAATTACGATGAATAGAAGGGACTCGAAGAATATCTTTCATCAAAAATTTATTATTTTTAGATGAAAAATGAGAAGAGCCAACATAGGAAATTGCCAAACCTTAACCATCACCAACAATGATTTGATCAGGACCAGAGTAATCAGAGTGAATAGCAAGATTGGACATGTCTGCAGTGAGGTGATTGTTAGATCCAGAGTCAAGCAACCAAGAACGACTGAGATCAGTAGAATATGAGACGCAATCACCTAAAAAGGCATGATTGAAGCGTTGCGGGCAGTGAGAAGAAGTGTGACCTTCTTGAGAGCAAAGTTGACAAGTGGGACGAGAATGATTTGTAAATGGAGGTGTGCTCGTTGGACGGCCTGAGTTATAAAAATTGGAACGAGGGCAACGATTGTTGCCACAGCGATTGCCACGATTACTATGATTAGACCGGTAGTTTCGGTTGGCATCGTTGTGTGGCCGAGAAGAATTTGCTTGGTCGGTGGGAGTACGAGAAGCTGCATTTGCAGTTTGTATTTGAAGAGGAATTTGATCAGTGATGTCTGCCAAATAAGCCTCATGACTCAGAAGCATGCCACAGAGATCATCAAAGGAAACAGGTTCGGCGCGAGTGCGGACAGAGGTGGCAAAATCACGGTAATCAGTACCAACGCCATGAAGAGTTGCAAGGACAAGGTCCTCATCGCTGACTGGGCGATCAATCGCTGCAAAAGAGTCTGCAAAAGAGCAGATTAATTGGAGATAATCGGCTATAGAGGAGGTACCCCTCTTGACTTGAGAAAGGGTATCCTTCAAGTGCATGACTCGGGTGCGAGAGGAAGGAGCAAAGGTCCGTGCCAAAATTTTCCATGCTTCATATGAAGTGGGCGCGCCAGTGATGTGGGAGATGACCCCTTCAGTGAGGGAGGAGATGATCCAACTAAGAATCAATTGATCTTGACAATCCCAAAGTTCAAATTCTGGGTTAGGAATCGATGTGGCAGATTCAATAGATGTGGTAGATGCAGTAGTCATGTGGAAACGTGAAGGGGCTGGATAAGAACCATCAATATATCCCAATAAATTGTAGCCACGAAGTAATGGGAGGAATTGGGCCCGCCATAGCATATAGTTTGTCTGGTTGAGTTTGAGAGGAAGTTGGGGGGCCACGTTTAGAGTTACCAAGGAAGAGATGCTTGAAGGAGTGGTAACACCAAATTGGGATGAGGAGGCCATGGGAACAAGGCAGGAAAAAAGAAAAAAAAAACAAAAAAGGACGTTACTCAAGGGAGCTTGAAAGGCTCTGATACCATGAAACAGAGTATAATGGAATTAACTATATTGCTTCAAATGTATTATTGAGTTACGTGAATATATAGCTGCTGTACAGTAATATGAGAAGATATTTAGGAGTAATTATAGGGATGGAAATCTCTAGAATTTGCTATACAAGGAAAGATATTGAATTCCAAAATTCATGCAATTAGCTTGATTGATTCTCTTGATAGCTGTGATGATTGGGTTGGAGATTGAGTATCCTTGACAGTAGGATCAGGAACCTCAACTTAAACATTGCATATGGGAAATGAATTAGTTATTAGAGATGAAAAGAGTGCTAATAATGAAGTAATACAATGTAATATTTAGGTGTTTAAGTTGTTTGCAGCAAGTTGAATGTCATTGCATTGGTTCCTTGGCATTGATATGCTCATTGGTAGCTCCACTGGAGAAGATAAAGAGGGAATTTGGTTTCCAAAAGATTTTATAGTGAATTTGGTGCCAAGGTATTAGGAATATTTTCAGCTAATTGGATCTCTTGGGAAGGAAAATCGTATTTGGAATTGCTTAGCTAGCTGAGCCTCATTCTCAACTAGCTAGGGCAAATATAGAGTGAATTGGTTTGCTTCTACCCTTTGTTATTGCTGTTTAAATTTGATACCCAAAATACACTGAATTGTACCAATTTGGTCCATACATAAGTTTTAGCAAAATTGATAATTTTTTTTTTTTATTATAATGGATGATGGACATGTACATGAAAACCAAGAATTAAAAGACATGAACCTAGGACTCAAAAATGTAGCATATGGTGTAAATATCCATCGTCGATTATAGTAGGTTTAAATTTTTTTTTTTTTAAATTCAATATTAAAAAGTGAATTTTGCTAAAACTTATGTTTTGACCAAATTAATTGGTATTATTCAATGTATTTTGGGTATCAAATTAGAATTTTTATTTAGTTTAGATACTAAATTGGAATTAATTGAAAAGTATAGGGTACTAAAAGGGTTTATCGAGTTTGCATCCCAAAAGGATAAGTATTTATATTGTACCAGGGGTCGAAATTGGTGATGGCGTTTGCCTCTATTGGTCTCTTTCCTCTCTTGATCTGCCTTTCCTCGCTCCCTTCTATCCTATTCTCCTCTCCTCTTCTTTCCTCTGTTCTCTCTCCTTTTTTCTGTTCTGTTCCGATATGGCCAGCAAGTTCTTGAGAATAGAGCATAAATCTATTGATATTCAGTTCACCGGTGACGGCTACGATTTTCTGAAAATCTCTGAAAATGGTAGGGCCATGAGGATTTCCTTGTATCTGGACAAGGACACTTGTCGTTGGTTGAGTAACAACCTGTTAGAGTTGGCTTGTGGAAATGGTCATCAAGGCTGGGTGAGAAAGTTCAGAACTTTGAATTCCATTTTGCTGCTAGAGTATCATCAAAACAGCTTTGGAAACTTTGGACGCCTGACTGGTATTTTCAACAAGGGCGGTGGCAGATTCATAATCGTACCAAGTGGTGCTAACGGGTCGAGCTGGCGGTATTTTGCTGACATTATCAGAGGACTGATAACAAGGGTGCTCCTCATGAGGTCATTCGGACACACTCATCAAATGCTGTCCAAAAACCCTTGATGCAGGGTGGTGAAGTGAAAAAATTTTCCACTATCAGCTACGCCTCCAGGATAATAGGGGATTGGAAGAAATTCTTTGTTTGCGAGAGAGAAAAACTATGTGATGACTGGCATATGATTCAAGCTGAGCTGAGTAAGCTTTTGGAATGTGAAATCTTACTTATGCCATTCCAGATTAATAAAGCCACTTTTTTTTGCCAAAATATGGACAAGGCTTTCTATCACCTAAGGAGAACCTTTCTTAAAAGCGACATTGTTGTCAACTTGCGTGAATGGGAGCCAAATGTAAACACCATTCGTAGCCAGCGTTTTTGCTTCAATGGTGGATGGTTAGTGATTGAAGGACTCCCGTTCCACTTATGGAGAAGAGAAATTTTCTCCAAAATTGCTGATAATTTTGGGGGTCTTCTTCATATTGACAAGAGGACGGTAATTCTGAACAACCTATTCCAAGCTCGTATCAGAGTTAGGGGAGTGCCCAACAAATTCTTATCAAATTTCCTAGATGTCTGGATCGGTGACGATTCTTTTACAGTGCGTATTTGGCAGTTGAGCAAAACAGGTGGGAAGTCAAGTACGGATACTTCTAATACTGAAAGCTCATACACAGCAGGAAAGCGTGGAAACGTTGGCAGTGGAGTTCATAAGGGTGAGATGTGGAAGCAGAAAGGGGGGAGGGGGGGGCAATGCTAGCAGCCGGAGCGACGTTCATGCAACGGAAGACGGTAACTCCGGAGCTTCAAATTCACGTGGACTACAGGAAGGGATGGGCACCCATTTGGGAAGGAATTCGCTGGGCAACGTGAGCAGGCGTGATATTGGGACTTTCAACCCACCTCAAATAGGAAAATGCTATTTCACCCATGTCCATCACCCACTTTGACCACCCACCCTTATGTGGCAGCTAATGTGGCTGCCATGTAAGCTGCTTCGCTGGAGAAAAATTATCAAACTTGACGCCCATTCCCTGATGCAATTAACATGTCAATCAAAATATGAAGTCAGATTGAAAAACCCATGACCTTCTCTTCTTTCTTTCTCCATTGTGGACGCTTGCACTTCCCTCGCCAACGATGGTCTTGCTTGTCTCTCGCCGACGACGTTCTTCTCTCGCCTCCCTCTCGCTGAGACAAAGCTCTCCATTCTCTCTCACTGATGAAGCTCTCCCTTTCTCTCACTACAAAGCTCTCCTTTATCTCTCGACGACAATGCTCTGCTCGCACAGAAGGGTCTAATCTCCTCACGAAAACCAGGCGTGTGATTATTCTTCTTCTTCACATTCTTTTACTCTCTGTTTGGTTCCCAGATTTTACCAGGGAAAGGGAAAAAAATATGAGGAAATCTATTTTCTGTTGTTTGGTTGCAAGAGAAAAATAGAGGGAAAAAAAAGTACAAGGGAAAAGAGGGAGGAAAATACCAACGGCGACATCTGAGCGCTAATCAAGCCGTCGCCTGTCGGACTCCCATAGGAAACCCCTGCAATCTGGTCCAATTGATGACTATTTCCTCTGAGAAAGGAGCAGCTTCCCTTTTTTTCACCCTTTTTTGTTTGGAAAATGAAACGAAATTTTGATGCTAGCCCCAAGCAGGTTGCTGGAGAAGACCTCCTTCGCTATCATGCCGTCACTGTCTTGCCGTATTCTCCACCGGTGGGATTGTCCGCAACGATGGTGGGTGGGTAGATGGTTTCATGGCTGAGAAAGGAGCAGCTTCCCCCTTTTTCCCCCTTTTTTGTTTCCCCCTTTTTTGTTTGGAAAATTATAGAAAATTCTGATGCTAGCCCCAAACAGGTTGCTGGAGACGCACCGTCACTATCTTGCCATATTTCTCCACCGGCGGGATTGTCTGTGACGATGGTGAGTGGGTTGAGGGTTTCGTGGCTGAGAAAAGAGTAGCTTCCCCTTTTTCCCCCTTTTTTGTTTGGAAAATGAAACAAAATTCTGATGCTAGCCCCAAAAATTTTATAAAAAAAATATGTGAAAGATGACGTGGTTGCCACGTGAGATGCCACATCAGGTGGGTGGAGAACATAGGTGAAGAAACACGGGTGAAATAGCACGACTCCCTAAAATAATGCCCACTCACAGAAAAGTGAACAAGCGTGATCTTGAGGCAGTCAAATCCTTTAAAGAAATATTAATTCAAAATGTCTCTATAGATGGGCAGGTGAGAGTGTCAAGTGGGGTTCCACTGAATAATGATAAAACCTTGGTGGATGATGCGGGGGACGAAACGGAGAATGGAGAGTATCCAGATTTACAAAATATAGGCACGTGCAATGTTTCTGCTAGGTCTTTCTCGGACGGGCGGTCATTAAAAGAAATAAAATGAGGGGAGCGGCTATTGCAACCCCCCAATCCTCTAAGTTGCCCTCACCTTATTTCCCAACCCACCAAATTCACACACCCACGCCTTTCAAAGACTAAAATAACCCTAACCCTTCTCACCCACCCCACTTCACCCCATTCCCCCACACAACAGCCCCAATCCGGCGATGGCGAGGAAAGTGAAGACCGGCGACGGTGACAATGGCATCCTCTTGCGATGTTGTTGTTGGTAGATGGGCATTTACAAGTTCACTACTAAAAAAAAAAAAAAATTAATAAAAAAAAAAAAGAAAAGTAGCCGAAAAAAATGGGTTTCTCGGATCTACCATCACCGTCGGAGCACTCCATAGCCACTGCCATGCCAGAAGATATCAGATCTGCCATGGCTATTGAGCCCAACAGAGAAGGAAGAGGTGAGAGATCACCAGCGGGAACGGGGTTTGGATGTCAGATCTGCAGGGGGAGGTTTTTTTCTGAAAACCTCCATTTTTTCTGACAATGAGGTTCTTCCTCTTTTTCTCCTCTTCTTTCTTTCTTTCTCTCTTTCTTTCATTTTTTTTCTCCCCTCTGCTGGTCAGATCTGTGGGGGGAGGTTTTTTTTTTTTCAAAACCTCCATTTTTTCCAGCAAAGAGGGCTACCGACGGTAGGGAAGAGAAAGAAAAGAAAATGAAAATGAAAGAAAAAAAAATGAAGAAGAGGGGTGCATTTGCCTCGCCATCACAGGTGGGGTGGGTGCTGGAGAGAGTCGCCAGTGGGAGAGGGGTGCAAGAGAGGGGATGGGAGGTGGTGCCCTTTTTGATAATTTTGTATAATAATTTTTCTAATTAAAAAATGTGGGGGGCAACTTAGTGGATTGGGGGTTGCAATAACCGTTCCCTAAAATGAGTGGGTTGAATAGGCTGAACAATTATCAGCTCAATAACTATGGGCTTAAGGGACTTCACGGGCCTCTGCAATTAGAGTCCATAAAAAAGGCACATGAGTGGCACGTGTACCCTTTCTCTCAGCCCAATATCACAGCTAGGGCTCAAGCCAACCCCTTTCGAGGTTCAGGCGAGATTCGAGAGGGAGGTAAGGGAACTTTGATACGTTACCGTTTAGTAATACATAGGAGATTAGTTACGATAAATGGGGGATTAGGTCAATGGTGAGCTGAATTTGTTTCTGATTGGTAGCCTTGCTTTTTTGGTGATTGCCTCTATACTTGCCTCTTGCAACTTTGCCAACCCAATCGTTTCCACCATATTTGTTGGCTTAAACATCTGCACACCTGCTTTGATTTCTTCCTTTAACCCACTAATAAAGCAGCTCACAAAAAACTCCTCCGGAAGGCCACTTGTTCGATTGGCTAACTCTTCAAACTTTTCCTGATAAATTTGAACATTAGACTCCTGATTCAATTTAGTTAATTCCCCCACAGCATCTTCATAAACGTTTGGATCAAATCTGTTCTTAAGAGCTGTAGAGAAATCCCTCCAATTGATTCTGTGGTTCGTCTTCTCAAACCATTGAAACCATTTCAAGCCTTTGTCTTCCAAATGAATTGCTGCAATCTTCACTTTCTGAGACTCTTCAATCTGATTAAAATCAAAGAATCTCTCACACTTGTAAAGCCACCCAGTTGGATTGTCACCGAAGAACTTTGGAAAATCAATCTTGGCATATCTTGTGTAAGTAGCCTGATGGGTATGTGAATTGACCCCCGCTCCAGACTGAGATGTTTCTCCTTGTTCATACTGCTGTGGAACTCCCAACCTTGCAATGAGCTGATCGTATTTGAGATTTATTGCAGAAACCAATTAACGAACTTCACTCACCCCTTCAACTTGTTTTTGCCTGAGTTCTTTGAGCCCCTCAGCCTGCTTTTCTGAGTTGTCTCGAAGAATTCGATAGATTCTTCTAGCCTTCTGATATCTTGTCCTCTAGTCCCGTCTGCCATGGCTGTGGACCTTCACAAGCCGAGAATCGACTGCTCTGATACCACTAATACGACTATGGCTGCAAAAGAAGATGACACAACACACAATAGAAAGAAAACACACTGGAATTTTATTAAGAATCAATCAATACTCAATACAAAACCAATTCCCCTTATTTATACCCCCAATCCTAACTAACAATCTCTAACCAACTCACAATCCCCTTCTTAGTAACTAACCCTCAACTGATTTAACAAATTCAGCTCACCATTGACCTAATCCCCCATTTATCATAACTAATCTCCTATGTATTTCCATTGTTTTCTTCTTAGCTTATCGGTTACAGTTGCCGGATTATAGCAGGATACACCCTGTTTTTCACGTCTCCTGGTTGAAGAAACATATTGGGCAGCGAGTGTTGGTGCAGCAAAACCTGCCATCAGTGGATAATGAAGGTAGACTTCAGCTGGAACCAGTGGCTGTGTTAGAGCGGAGAATAGTAAAAAGGGGAAATAAGGCTGTTACTCAATTCCTCATTCAATGGTCCAACTCTTTTAAAGAAGATGCTAGCTGGGAAGATTCAACTACTATTTCTGAGAAATTTCCAAATTTTCAGCCTTGAGGACAAGGCTTGTTTCAAGGGGGTGGGAATGATACGTTACCGTTTAGTAATACATAGGAGATTAGTTACAATAAATGGGGGATTAGGTCAATGGTGAGCTGAATTTGTTAAATCAATTGAGGGTTAGTTACTAAGAAGGGGATTGTGAGTTAGTTAGAGATTGTTAGTTAGGATTGGGGGTATAAATAAGGGGAATTGGTTTTGTATCGAGTATTGATTGATTCTTAATAAAATTCCAGTGTGTTTTCTTTCTATTGTGTGTTATGTCATCTTCTTCTGCAACCATAGCCGTATCAAACTTACCTTCCCGATGTCCATTTTCCGGCCAACTCGAAGGGTAAGGATGATCGATCATGCACTGTCGGCGAGATGGGAAACCGCGAACACGCCAATCAGTCCTTACGCCTCCCAGATCAAACCTCTGCAGTGCTGTCGGATGTTGAGAACAAATCGACGGATGTGCTTCATGCGACATAAGAGGAAAATTGGTCGGAGGGAAGCTTTGAACTGAAAGCTAGGGCTCGTTTGAGTTCGTGAGATGATTCTGAGAGGGTAGGCGATGATCATCGACGAACAGATCGAATGACTCAGGTTCCATCTGCGGATGCTTCTACGGACGATTGTGAGTTGTCTGCTCACGTCTCTGTGTCTGGAAAAGCAATGGGATCTGGTAACTCGACTGCGTCTCTAGAGGTATTGGAGGGTCGCGTCACAGAAACCCTGGTCATGATGTTCGATTTCAAACAGGCAATGTTTTCTCTACTGCGGTTGGGACCTCGAGAGGATCCTGCGGAGTATCCAAGGTTGTGTTGTCATGCAATGACGAATCGGCAGACTATAGTTCGATGAGGGAAGCATCTGTTGGTCAGCACGACTGTGAGGGTGTACATGCCAATTGTCGGATGGGTTTCGATGATGATGAGTTTGTTTCTGATTTAGAGTCGTCAAGATCTTCTTTGCCTGATTCTGAGTCCGACGAGGATGGAGATGGTTCTCAACACTCAAAGACTCACGACAATTGTATTGGTGGGCTAATGGATGACCATCTCGATAATCAACTGAATCTGCTAAATGAGGCATCTGTGGAGGATAAAGCAGGTGCACCTTATACACAAATTCTAGAGGTATGTGCTCTTGACACTTCTTTACAAGGTGAGAATCTACATTTTGAGAGGCATATTCAATTTCCCAACTCTACAGTGGGTTTATTTTCTGGGCACTCTTGGGAGGGTTTCAATTACACTTCTTCTGTGATTCCTGTTGATCCACTCGCTACTTCATGTGTTTATCCTAATGTCTGTCATCTTGCAACTCTCACTTCTGTTGACAATTTTATTTCTAAGGGCAATGGACAGGTTCTTGGTATATGCGCTGAGAATCTTCCTGTCCAATATTTATGCAACCCTGCTTCTACCCTTAACAATAGTATTGGCAAAGAACTGGCTCTCATAGGGGATTCGGTCAAACCATTATGTGTGGAGCAGGGTGAGATACGAGCTGGGGTGTATCAACCAGAGAGTGATCAGGTCAATGAGTCCGGCAGAATTGCTGAGGTAGCTGGTGAGGAGGACGGGGGTTTGAATAATACAGTCTCACCTCTTTTGAACGAGGAAGGGTGGGCTAATTTGAAGCACTTCCTGGGTAAATTGAATTTATCCATTGTTAAGAGAAGAGGGAGAAGACCGGGGGTGTCTCGAATAGGGGAAGGAATGAACAAGGAGGTTAAGAGAGAAAATCCCAATAAGGGGACCAGGGAATTGAGGAACTTATGGTCAGATATCAATTACAGTGGTTCTACTACCTTGAAATCTACTGGGGGCGGCGTGAGCCTTTAATGAAGGTTGTCAGTTGGAATGTAAGAAGGATTGGCTCCAGAAGGAAAAGAGGTATTATAAAGGACTTTTTGAGGAAATCTAACTCAGATATTGTCATCTTGCAGGAAACAAAATCACAATATATCGATAGAAAGGTGGTCAAGAGTTTGTGGAGCTCTAGTTATGTAGGGTGGTCTTTTTTACCATCTATCGGTAGATCTGGTGGCATTTTGATCCTTTGGGATGAGAGAATAGTGACCGTTTTATAAGTGGTTTGTGGTAGTTTTTCTATTTCAGTTAGAATAAATGGTCCTAACAATTTTGAGTGGTGGCTATCCGGAATCTATGGTCCTAACCGCCCTAGAGTCAAAGAGGAGTTTTGAGAGGAATTGTATAGTCTTTTCGGACTTTGCAGCCCAAACTGGATTCTGGGTGGCGATTTCAATATAATTAGATTCATTGCTGAAAAACTGAATGGTTCTAGGGTTACCAGAAGCATGAGGGACTTAGACTCTTTTATTAGGGAATGTGAGCTGATTGACCCCCCCTTGAACAATGCAGTATATACTTGGTCTAATATGCAGGAAAATTTGGTTTGCAACAGGTTAGATGGTTTCCTTTTCTCTACAAGGTAGGAGGAGTTTTTCCCTCATGTTAGACAGGTGGCCCTACCTAGGATTACCTCAGACCATTGTCCTATTCAGTTAGACTCTGAGTTGTTCTCTTGGGGCCCTCCCCTTTTAGATTTGAGAATATGTGGTTGGAACATCATTTGTTTCGTACATCTTTTGAGGGTTGGTGGAGGAGTAGCAGAGTCCACGGTTGGGAGGGATTTAAGTTTATGAGGAAATTGAAGTTGCTAAAAGAGAGAATCAAGGTGTGGAATAAGGAAGTGTTTGGAGACTTGGGCTTGCTGAAAAATTCTATTTCTAGAAGGATTGAAGAGATAGTTCAATTAGAGGTTGAGGGTGATTTCAGTAACCAGCTACAATTGGAAAGAAAGGAATTGAAGGAGAGACTGGAAGAGATTATCATTAAAGAGGAAATTTCTTGGTGTCAAAAAGCCAAAGTGAAATGGTTAAAAGAGGGAGATAATAACACTAGCTTTTTCCATTGGGTAGCCAATGGGAACAGAAAGAGAAAACTGATCACCAAATTAGAATTGGAAGATGGATTGATCATCGAGAGTGAAGCAAGGATTTTTTATGAGATTTACCAATTTTTTTCCTCGCTTTACAACCCTGTGGGAAGGGATAGACCTGTATTGGAAGGCTTGGAATGGTCACCCATTTGTGACTTGAGTGTGGTCAGATTAGAAATAAGGTCTTTACGGAGTTCTTCGATAATGGGGTGATTAATGCTTGCACCAACTCCACATTTATTTGCTTGATTCCCAAGAAACATGATTCTTTGAAAATTAAGGACTTTAGGCCTATTAGTCTAGTTTCATCCTTGTATAAGATTTTGGCAAAGGTTTTAGCTTCCAGATTGAAGGTAGTTTTGAATGAAACTATCTCACCGGTTCAGGGTGCTTTTGTAGAAGGTCGTCAAATCTTAGATTTGGTTGTTATAGCCAATGAAATTGTGGAGGAATATAGGGAAAACAAGAAGGAAGGTTTATTATTCAAGATTGACTTTGAAAAGGCATATGATCATGTGGATTGGGACTTTTTGGATTTTGTACTGGAAAGAAAAGGTTTTGGGTTGAAATGCTGACAATGGATGGCCGGCTGTTTGTCTTCCACTAATTTTTCAATGATCGTCAATGGGAAACCAGGTAATGTTTTCAAGGCTTCAAGAGGCTTGAGGCAGGGAGAGCCCTTATCTCCATTTCTGTTTACCCTAGTAACAGATGTGTTGGGGAGACTGATAAGGCTAAGGAGGCTGAATTAATTGAAGGTTTTATGGTGGGTAAAGATAGGGAGTCAGTTTCTCATTTATAGTTTGCAGATGATACCTTGATTTTCTCCTCTGGGACGAATACAAACTCCTGAATATCCAGTCAATCCCAAAGGTATTTGAATTAGTCTCTGGACTCAAAGTTAACATAAGTAAAAGTGCCATTGTTAGGATTAATTGTGCTGAGGATAAAGTCCAAAGATTAGCCAACCAGTTAGGTTGCTCGATGGGTGGCTGGCCACTAACCTATTTAGGTCTTCCTTTGGGTGGGAATCCGTTGTCTGAGTCTTTCTAGTGCCCTGTCATTGATAGGGTCAAGAAGAGACTGGATGGTTGGAAAAAAGCTTTCATTTCCAAAGGTGGGAGAATGGTTTTGATCCAGTTGGTTTTGTCTAGTATTCCCATTTATTATTTGTCTATTTTTAGAATTCCCTCCAAAGTGGCCCGTATGCTAGAGAAACTCATGAGAGACTTTTTATGGGAAGGCAGTGGAGAGGGCAAAAGAGATCATCTTATTAGCTGGGACATTGTGGCCAGACCCAAGATGCAGGGGGGCTTAGCTATTGGAAATATTAAGAAGATGAATGTTGCTCTGACAGCTAAATGGCTTTGGCGGTTTCCCCTAGAGATCAATTCCTATGGCATGCTTATTAAGAGTAAATATGGGTTGCAGAATAATGAATGGGTTGCTTTGGCAAGTCCTAGGACCTTGGCTAGATGCCCTTGGAAATGTATTTCTCATGGGTGGGAAGCTTTTAAGGCTTTCACCTCTTTATCAGTGGGGAATGGGGGTTTGATCCGGTTTTGGGAGGATCTTTGGATTGAAGATACGTCTTTTTCTTCTTCCTTTCCTCGTTTGTACAACTTTTCCTTGGTGCATAATGTCTCTATCTCTTCTATGGTTGTTTCTACCTCCCCCTCTATCAATTGGGATTTCAAATTCTTCAGAGATCTCAATGATAGGGAATGCTGTGAGCTTATGATCTTATTATCCCTGCTGGATGATCTTCTCTTGAGAGAATCCACCCCTGATAGGAGGACTTGGCTGGCTGATTCATCAAGCACTTTTTCTTGCAAGTCTTTCTTTGAGAAGATTATTGAATGTCCTAACTATTCTTCCTTTCCCCCCTTTGCTAGGATCTGGAAGTCGTCTGTCCCTCTCAAAATCAGATTTTTTGGTTGGACTGTGGTGCACAAGAGAATTAATACCAATGACTTGCTTCAAAAGAGGAGGCTTTCTCTGCTTTTATCCCCCCAGTGGTGTACTATGTGCAAACAAGACTTGGAAAATATCGATCATCTTTTTATTTGCTGTCTGGTGGCTACTTGGTTGTGGCACAGACTTTTTAGTCTTGAGGGCGAATCTTGGGTTATGCCGGACTGTGCATCAAGGATGTTCCTTCTTAATTTCTGGGGTCTTGGGAGAGGTAAGAAGGCTATGGTCATTTGGAAATGCGCCGTACTTGCAGTCTTTTGGGTCTTATGGATCGAAAGGAACTCAAGGATTTTTGAGAACCGAGAATCCTGTTTGTTTGAATTATGGGACAAAGTGTATTTTCTAGTTTCTTGTTGGGCTCATTCTTCTAAGGAACTTAGGGATATTCCTCTTTTTGTTTTGAGGATTAATTGGAGGGGTATGCTGATAGCCTTTTCCTTGCTGTTTTCTGTTTTTAGGACTTCTTGTGTCCTCCCTTGTATTTTTCTCTCTCCTTATTAATAATGTATCTTTTTGTTGCTGTTAAAAAAAAAAGGGTTTATTCAACTATTATGTTTTAACTGCCCTTGACACGTGGGATGCCACATGTCACTCATGTGAAGGCACGAGACGTGTCCGTTTAGTATTTGGACGGTGTTTGAGGTCGGGACAACATTTGATCACGGTAGTAAGTTCAGGTATTAAATTGGGAGAAAAAATAGTCTTGGTATCACATTGGGATTTTTGGAGAAGATCTAAGGCATTGAAATGATCTTTACCCAAAAGTTTTTATGAAAACTAGCCACATTAACCACTAGAAAACATCATTTTGGATAACTTTGTAAAAGAAAATTGTTTTTCAAATCTTTCATTTAAGTATTCGGATTTTTCTGCCAAAAATGAAACAGAGACAGTAAGTGTTTAAAAAATCCACTTAAACAACAGAAATTGGGAAAACTTTATTCTGCAAAGTTGTTCAAAATGATGTTTTTCAAATTGATGTAATCACAGGACGCCACTCACAGGAAGTTTTAATACCATTCTTGACTTAGATCCCAAAACCAAATTGAGCTTACATGTTAACATGGGTTATCCAAAAAAAAGGACAACATGGGGTTGCTGAACAAGTAAAACAAATGATATTAAATGAAAAAAATCATTTGGTTATTCAAAAGAAATAATTTATTATGAGGAAAGCTGGTTTCATTTGTCTAAAAATTAAAACAAGATGCATTAAATTGTAATGAGGGCCTTTCCCTTCCTTGTTATGTTAGGTAAAATCATTTTGCTAGTAGATGAGAAATCACATGCAATGCATGTTTGTAATATCTAGTAAAATTAAAGGGTTGCAATAACTGCAATCTTTCATAATCCATTTTCATGCTGAGAATTGATTTTGTAGGAGGTTATAGAGCTCAAAAGTTGACGGGGAATCTGTCTGAACAGTTTAATGAAACTTTGTGTATTTCCAACCATACACTCCACATTTCAACACAAGAATAAAAGAATACCAACCATATCCTAAACCCCACCATCAAAACATTTTGCCTCACCCATCCAAACCTGAGAAGCTGATCTCTCTCTCTCCTTTTCTCTCTCCCTCCCTGTTGTCTCTCTAATTGAGCACTAGCGCTGGCGGTGAAACATCCACTAGCCTACAACCGTTTTACCAGGTAAACAATTCTCTATCTTTAGCAGATTTAATATCTATCTCTTTTTTCCTTTGTCTCAAATCAATCTTAATAAACCCCTAATTTTTTTTGTTCTTTCTATATATTTTTTTGATAATGGGTAATGATATGATAGTTTGTAACAGATTTTTTATCTTTCTTTCTCTTTAATTACATGTTTGTGTTTGTGTTTGTGTTTATTATCTATATATATATATATTAAAGACAGCCATGACCCCATAGATAATGGATAATGGTTTTTTTTTTTTTTAAATAAAAAAAAAATGGGTAATGTTTTTGATTAGTGTATAGTTTGGATTGGGTAAAGCATTTATGTTGTTTTTACTTGCTTCCATTACTCAAATTCTGTTGCAAATGTGTGTGAGTATCTTTGAAATTTTGGGCATCTTTTGATATACTAAAGTGGAGGTGTTGTCTGTTACACTATGAGATTGTTGATTGGAGAATTATCTCATTTTAGTTCTTGTCTCTTGCAATTGACTTTGGGGTTACTACTCTTGGTTATATTGACAAGTCTTGTAATCTCAGAGTCACAGTGTTTCTTCTGTGCATATTATGATCTAAGGAAAAAATGTTTTGGTTATCTTTTACATATTTTGTAGTTTATTACGAGCATCAGTTTGAACCTACTTGGTTTTTCCAGTACTAGATGCACAATGTGTTGGATTGTTTTAGTAAAAATAATATATTATTACTTAAGAACATTTGGTTTTGTAACTTATTTTAATATTATATAAATGCATTTACTACTATAATCCGTTGGCATGTGGAGGTTGCTCACCCTCTTACTATTTACATTGAAGTTACATGGGTTATACTTTATGAGGTGGTGTTAAGCACAAACACTAGCAGTTTGAGATGGAGTTACTAGCCATTAAGCAGTGGCGGAGCTAGGAAATTTCTCTAGCAGGGTCGACTTTTTTTTTTTGATCAACAACCAGAAGAAAACTTTATTGATGAAAAAAGGGGGAAACAAAGGAGAAAACTTTATTAGCAGGGTCGACTTTTGTTTGAATGTTTGTGTTTTTTTTTCTCACCCTATAAATTAAAGAAGGGGAGGCACCCCCACCTAGTTTACAGTTTTTAAGGTTTTATGAAAATATAAAAGATTTTCATGAAAACTAACTGCGATAACCACTAGCAAACATCATTTTGAACAACTTTGTAGAAATTTTTTTTCAAAATCTTTCGTTTGAGTGGATTTTTTTCACCATTTTTCATAAAATGCTATGTATCCAAAAAGTCCATTTAAATGACAAATTTTGGAAAACTTTTCTTCTACAAAGTTGTTCAAAATTATGTTCTCTAATGGACAACACGACTAGTTTTAAAGAAAACTTTTTATATTTTTCATAAAACCTTAAAAAGTGTAAACTGAGGTGGGGTGCAAAGGAATTTTTGTGGTGGCAGTAGCCCCCTCATTAAAGAATCCTTTGAAGTAACCTTCTACCAATTTTTTTTTCTAATAGACAATAACAAGAAGAAAGAAACTTTTTTGAACTTAATAATTACTAATACAAAACATAAAGTTGCTTTTTGCTGAAACTTCCTCCTCACAAGCTTCTGTTGTTATGGCAATTCTTGAGGAATTTTGTAATCACTCTGGTCAAAGTATAAATTTCCAAAAGTCCTCTTTGTCAGCCCTGCCATTCCTAGAGATAGAGCTAGGCAAACTCAGCGTATTTGTCAAATTCCTCTCACCTCTGATTTGGGGAAGTATCTTGGTGGACCCTTGTTCATAAAAAAGTGTATAAACACACTTATAATTTTGTTATTGATAAGGTTCAGACTAGATTGTCTTGCTGGAAAGCCAAATGTCTGAACTTGGCAGGGGGGGCCACACTTATCCAATCTGTTACCTCTGCCCTCCCTATTTACACTATGCAATTTGCTTGGCTCCCTACCAGTACTTGTGATACGTTAGACCTTCTTAATAGACAATTCTTGTGGTCTAGCAATCCTGAGATCTGTAAGGTCCACATGGTTAGTTGGGATGATGTCACAAAATCCAAATGTGAAGGGGGATCGGGTATTAGGGAGGCCAGACTTGCTAACATCTCTATGCTGGCTAAATCTAGTTGGCAGATTATCTATGAACCCGACCGCCTTTGGGTTAAAACTCTGGAGGTCAAATACCTTAAAGGTTCCTCTCTTCTTGAACATTCTCCCAAGGCTGGAGTTTCTTCCACTTGGAAGGGTATTACTAAAAGCTTTCAGTCCATCAAGGGTGGTCTTAGTTGGAAAGTGGGCACTGGTGCCAATATTTCTTTTTGGTTTGATAACTGGTGGGTGGGGGGATCGTCCCATTTTTAAACTCTTGATCATGATATTTTTAAAAGTGAACTCCTGCTTACTGTTAGTGAAATCATTAGTGCGGGACAAGGCTGGGATCTTTCCATCATTCTAATCCCTCTCCCTCAAACTATCATTTCTCTTATTCATGGTACTCCTCTCCCTCAAATCACTAGTATCACTGATGCCATCATTTGGAGGAGCTCATCCATTGGGTTTTTGTCTACTCCTTTCTCAAATCACAATTGTAGTCCCCTGATTCCCAAGGCTCTTGGAATTGGATTTGGAAGAAGCCAAGCCCCCAAAAGTTTTAATTATTTTTTTGGTTATTTCATCATGATAAAATTTTGACTAATGAACAAAGGTTTAAAAGAAACATGGACACAAATGTTTTTTGTCAAAGGTGCCACTCCACTATGGAAAATTCCTTGCATGCTCTACGCTACTGCTCTAAAGCCAGGGATATTTGGAAGGTGTTTCTTAACCCGAATGATGCTTCTTGGTTCTTTCACCTTTCTCATAATGACTGGCTTAAAGCCAATTTGGATAATGATTTTATATCTCCTGCCCTTACCCATGACCTTTCTTGGCATAACTAGTTCATTGCTACTGTTTGGACTATTTGGAGGGCTAGAAACACTAAATCCATTGAACAAATTCAGCAAAGCACATTCCATACTTGTCGTCAAGCCATCCTTCTGGCTAAAGATATTTCTCTTGCTTTGGGGGACCATAAGTCTGGAACCCCTCCTTGTAAACCCACCCTTGTTTCTTGGACTTACCCCCTACTGGGTGGGCCAAACTTAACACAGATGGGAGCTCTCTTGATAATCCCAGCCTAGCGGCTGCAGGTGGTCTTATTAGAAATGAAGTAGGTAATCGGTTAAAGGGATTTATATGCAATATGGGCATTGGTTCTAATAACACCAGAATTATGGGCTTTACAACAAGGAATCTTTTTGGCTTGGGATATGGGCATCAGATAGCTTAGCTCTTTATTGAAACTGATTCTCTTGATTCTATTCATGCCATTGAGCATGCTATTGCCAGATTTCACCTAGATGGGAGTTTGATTGAGGATTGCAGATCTCTCTTAGCTCGATCCTGGAACCGTAGATTGCAGCATGCTTTTAGAGAGGGAAATCAATGTGCTGATTTCCTTGCTAAAGATGGGCATAAAATAGCTTGTAATTTTTTTGTTCTAGATTCACCCCCTTTAGGGCTATGTAATTTGCTTCTAGCTGATTTGTTGGGTGTTTCTACACCCAGGCTCTAGCTTGTTCTAGTATCCACTTAACCAAAAAAAAATGATGAGATTCCTATATACTGCCAGAATATGCTAACAGAAATTTTTTTTTTTTTTTTTTTTTTTTTTTTTTTTAATGCTTGAAATCTATTTAATCTCTAGTTTTCTTAAACTAATAGTAGGAGTTTTCTCAGTTGTTCCCATAGAACAGAAAGCACCTCTTAGTAGAAATGAAAGCATCTACTGTGCTGAGGCCCGAGGCATGACAATATTTCCACTCACTGCCTCCAAATCGTAGCTTGATCTTTGCAGTTTGAGCATGCAGTTATATCATTGAATCCATGACGTAAAATGTTCTCTTTTATCTAATTTTATTTTGCACATTACTCATTTGAAAGAGTTATTTTGGAGCAGGCATTACTTGATCGTGTGGGCTACACCCCAGAGATTAGCCATGGGATGTTGGTTGAAATGGCTGAGCACAGGAAGGAGTTGGAGAAAAAAAAACAAAGCCCATCCTTGATACTTTGAGAAGATACCAAGACTTGCCAGGACTTGCCAGGACTGAGTGATATGCCGGTGCACATGCCTATTTTTAAGTACCGTATATATTTTTTTTCAATTTCATTTCAGAGAGCTTACAGAGTGATCTGGATTTGCTGTTATTGACCAAATTGATGATTTCTGTAGACAATGGTATCTCATTTTTGTTTTCTACAAAGCACTAACCATACCCACAGAGGTGAGATTTTACTCTTGATGGGTCTCAGTAACGAGTGTGAGTCTCCTATCTCTGCAAGGCACCCAGAACAATAAATGAAAGGGCATCTTCAACCTTGAAACTTTGCCATTACATCTCAAATGTTTGAGGACGACGTTGGATCTTCTTCTCCATTTAATTATAGAAGATCAAAATAAAAAGAAAAAGAAAAGTGATGGCCATCTTCTTATTCTAGTTGTCCTTTTTATTTTGGTTGTTGGGATATATCTTCTAAGCCTGTCTGCCCAGTTGGGTTTCAAAGGTTTGAACCCTTGAAACACACCAATCCTTTGTTGATACATCTAAATTCATGTACAGCGTCTGGATCTCGTTTTGTGGGAGAGCAGTGCTTTGTTCCTCGTTTGTTTAATTTGATATACTACTGTACTACTATAAATTTATGCATTATTCGGTTAAACTAATAGGTCAGTCGTGATAGAAGATCATCATCACTCATGATGATGCTGCTTTTAAAAATTAAAAATAAAAAATAAAAAAAGGGAACTTACAAAACCTGTAAGAATGAAACTATTCAATTAACTGAAATATTTCAACAAAACAAGGGAAAAAGATAAATTACAAAGGTAACAAAAAGAAATATTGACTAGAAATGCTCTTTAACACAGTTAAAGGTAAAGGCGAACAAGTAGGTTATCTATTATTTCTTCCGAAGATCTATCCCAGCCTTCTTAGCAACGGCATCCAGCCCATTCTTCTCTATAGTCTTTATTGCCTTGGTTGACAGACGCAGTTTTACATAACGCTTCCCGGCTTCCCACCAGACCCTTTTGTACTGTAGGTTCACAAATTGCAACTTCTTTGTCTTGTGGTTCGAAAAGGAAACCTTGTTTGCCTTGTTTGCTTTCTTCCCAGTGAAGGGACAGACTCTACCTGAAGAAAAAAAAAAATTATGTGATTGATCAATATCGCGTATCCATTCCTAACTGCCACTATATTATTATCATTAAACAGTAAACATTGTTATTAAAGGCATAGAAAGCTGAATACAAGGATCAGATACATAACAGTCAAGCACCTGCAGTAAAGATTGATGTTGCAGACAGTGAAGACATGCATGCTGATCCAAAGAAAATGAGATCACATCAAAAATTCATTCTCAAGTAGTTATCATTTAACCAAATCTAAAAGTCAGATATATGAATCTGCCTATTGTTTGCATATCAGTCTCAATTTCCAAAACCATTTCCTTCCTTTATCCTTATTTTGTTAATCCTGTAATCTAAAATAGAGAAGATTTGAACTTTCTATAAGCTCTAAGATTCCCCACAACCCTAATCTTCCTTTTTTTTCTCCTTTTGATACAATCCTTGCTTCAAACTGAACCTGCATAAATGAATCTCCCATTATCTGCATATGAACATTTCATACTCAATCAACATCCTTCCATCTATACTTTTGATAATGTAAATTTCCAGGTAAAAGGATTTATCAATAGAAACTAATCCTATGTCCTCAAATTCATTTCTCCTCAAACCCAATTTATAACCAGCACAAATAAATCCAACCTATCTGAGTCTCACATTCAGTTTTCAACCCACGTATTTTTTTTTATTTTTTTTTTTTAATCACCTTCAGTTTTCAACCCACGTTACCCTTTTCTTATGTTATTTCAGTAAAGTTTAAGAGCACAAAAATGCCACAAGGGGTAGAGGAAGGAGACTACTAAAAGTATAGTTGATTGAAATTTTTTCAAACACTTCCATATTGCAGGAAAACATGCAGATCTACAAGAACAGAGTCATCAATTTTAGATTCCCAATGGCTCTGAACCAAGTAGCACCTCAAATATTAGGTTGCAAGAAGAGTAGACTATGAAAGTGGGGGGGGGGGGGGAACCCCTAACCTGACCAATCTAAATTGAAGTTGCACAGTCGCAAACTCCCTCGCAACATATAGAGTTTTATATTAATCATCAGTGTTTTGGTTTTGAAGTTTGAACCAAAGGGTACAAAATCATGATGGGATTGAAATCACTACATTTCCAAAAGTTCTATATTAATCATCAGTGTTTTGGTTTTGAAGTTTGAACCTAAGATGATGATGCTTTCACTTCAGTGGCATAAATAACAAACTATCCATACTCTTCCACTTATTTATCAATCTATTTTATGGCATCAACTCAGTATTACAAAAAATCACTGTTTCCAGTTTCAAGAATCAGAATAGGAAAACACAACTATTGTTGGTATGGTTGCCCAATTCTCTTGTAAATCTGTACATTATTGCTCCTTAACTTTAGTCTTGCGGAAAATCCATGAGAGCATGGCTAATCCTCCTAAACACAGACTGACAGAATAAAAATGAAGACCACAAAGGTGCAAGCTTCATGGCTTCAAGTGTTGTGAGGATTATGCCTTTCCAGCCTTGGTCATGGGGTGAATGCAACATTATCAATATCACAAGATTCAAATATAAAGATCCAAAAAATGGCACACAATGAATTTTTACATAATTTGATAACCTTGGGTCTATGCTTTTAATTGAATGTTTCTTAAAACACAAGCATGTTGAAAGCTAAGTAGGAGCTCAAATCCTTAACTCCTTAAGCCATTCCTCTGGTTTGTTATTTGATACGAAAATGAAAATAATAATAATAATAATAGTAGTAGTAGTTTTCTTCCCTAAGCAAGCAACCCCTTCCACAACCCCCCCCCTCTCTCTCTCTCTCTCTCTCTCTCACTCATGGATACTCGACTCAATATTATTGATTAAAAGACCATAGGGGGCACAAGATACTCCCATAGAGATATCACTTACAAAGCAACATAAACTAGAGCTTCCTAGTTGGGAAGTAAAAGAAAACAACTCAAGATGAGATATTAGACTACATAAGCAAGCGATGTGGGCATCTAAAGCACCCTTTTGGAGCAAGCAACGTAGGCATCTAAAGCACCCTTTTGGAAACTCCCAAATTGCTTTCTATACGAAACACCCAAAAGATAGCAAAGAATAAGCTTTCAAAGAAAATCCCCCCTTAAGGTTGACCTAAGATGTGTTATCTAAGGCAGCCTCAAGTGGTAGACCAGTGGTTCGTAATACTTACGCCTCAAGAAGAAAAGGTATTGGGTTCGACTTCTCACTCCCTCAAAAAGGAAAATGCTAGCCCCAACCCAATTGTGGGTCTCAAATACATCAATTTATAAAACATTTAACACTACAGTTTAAACCAACCCAGAGTGAAACATATTGTACCTCTATATTGCCTAACCATAAAGTAACATTGTACCATTTATATATCATAGCCATAAAGTAGTTTGAACAGGGTATGCAAGTTATATTTATTAAGTAAATGTGAAAATTGTTTAAGGCACATTTGGACACCCAGTAGAAATTGAGAATCGCCCCATTTTATTCAATCTATAGTTTTGTGTACAAATTAATTATCATAAATTGAGCCATTACAGGGTGTTTTTCTTTCTTTCTTTTTTTAAGGAAAAAAATATGAAAGCATCCTCGCAAATTACAGCGAAATTTCAAAACTGCAGCAGTTCACTAAAATCCTAAACTAACCTCAGATCATCAATAGTGGTGATTATCCCAATTTTCTTCAGCGAAGCAATACTAAACGATGGATTGATATCCTAAAATTCCATACAAAAATATAAATAAAGAAATAAAAATGATGGACCCTTAGAAAACCTAGAGAAACTAGAGATAACTGCACTATAAATCCTTAAAGCAGCCAAATTAGCACCCAAAAATTAACAGAACATGTAAAATTATTGAGGGAATACTTGAAATTCTTTGACTCAACATCATTATCATGAGATTTCATGTCATTGAAGGCAAAACCCAATCCAAAAAAAAAAAGAGAGAGGGTAAAATCGACATAAACCCAACAAAAAATACAGAGTCAAATGCACAAGAAATGAACTGTAATTTGAATAATATTTCTGCATATAAGAGGAAGAAGAGAGTTTACGAGCGACAGGCCGAAGAGGAGGACAGAAAGGAGCGAAGATGGGTTTGGGCAAGTCATCGTGGTGGTACGAAATTTTGATGCCACTCAACTGCGAAGTGACGAAGCCTAGCCCTGAAACAGAGATCGTCTTTGTCTTCGGAGATGTTTTGTTATGGAATTTTACTTTCGTGAAGCATAGATTGGAGGTGTTGCCCAACAACACTCCCGATGTTGCTGCCATTCTCTCTCTCTCTCTCTCTCTCTATCTCTCTCTGAAAATGTCTTGAAGAAACGGAGGGAGGCGTAGTTGGATAAGGCTAATTTCCCATTTTTATTGTTTTTATTTTTATTTTCAGTATAATTAAAAATATTTAACATAAAATTACACTTTACTCCTTTTGAGTTTTTTTTTTTTTTTTTTTTTTTTTTTTTTTTTTTTGTGTTGCTAGGATAACTACCCCTTTTAAGTTAGTTAGACCATATTTTTACTTTTTCGTGTTTTAATTTAAATAAAGTAAATTACATTAAGACCCTCTTTGCATCTAACAATTACAGATAGACTCCCTCACATTTCTAAGATGCTATTAACACCCCTGTTTTCAAAATAAATTACAAAGAAACCCCCTCCCTCTAACAGCTATCCACTATTCCGTTAAAGAAAAGTGATGTCATGCTCAATTTTTTAAAAAATACCCTAACTACTCTTATTGGATGACAACTCCCATGTTAAATGTATATAACTTATCAATCCAACATATTCATCTAGCACATTAATTTATTTTTATTTTTTTGGTTGATAAACAAATAATATAATCTATACTACCTATAAAAAGATGAATGTGAGAAAAACTTTTGATTGAGTAATATACCCTGATTTTAATTTTTAAATACACAACTACCCTTTTGCATATATAGAAAATATAGCAATATAAAACACATACCTTAATAAAAATTCTAAGAAAACTATACAACTACCCTTATGCATATATAAGAAATATAGCAATATAAAACACATACCTTAATAAGAAGGGAAAATATCCAAAAACTCCCTTAAAAAAACAAAAAGCCACATCTAAAAACCCCATTAAATATTTTTCATATCCATCTAATCCAAATAAAATACAATCATATCCATTAACTCCAATCAGTTAACTTTTTGTTTACTGATGTTAAAAAAAAAAAAGAGTGATCCAACTAAAATACCCTTATTTGATATTAAAACGTTTAATGAAAAAAAGCCTATTTTACTAAATTTCTACTTTATTTATTTAGTGTAATTAGAATAAAATTAACTATGATTAATTAATTCTTCTCCAATGAACACGTAGGAGGGGGGAAGAAAGAGAGAGAGTGAGAGATTGGGAAAATAAGGGGTGAAAAGAAAAATTTTGTTAAATATACAGTTTTGTTATTAAACATATTAATTTAATGTGAAAGAAGGGTATTTTAGTCGGATCACTTTTTTTTTTTTTTAACATCAATGAACAAAAAGTTTACTGGTTGGAGTTAATGGATATGATTGTTTTTTATTTGGATTAGATGGATATGAAAAATATTTAATGAAGTTTTTAGATATGATTTTATTTTTAAGGGAGGTTTTAGATATTTCCCCTAATAAGAATTCTAAGGAAACTATAATTCGTATAATAATTAAATAAAACCAAACCCAGATAGGAATTCTAAGACAACGGAAACTATAATTCGTATATTAAGTTTTGCTTTGCAAATTATAATATATATATATATATATGGTACTGTGTTGAAAATTTGTTGAGTTGGGTTTTGGTTTGAATGCTAATAATCACATTAAATTTTATTTAATTTTGTTCCTCTGAGAAATTAATTTTATACAATCATATTTCATTTAAATTCTATATATCTTTCCTAGAGTTTTTTTTTATTCAAGTTTTTGGTTTTGTATTTTTTATTTTTGTTGTGAGTATTTTCCCTTATTTTTGATTTGATGGTAGAGTTTTATAAGTAATTTGCTAAAATGTTTTTGTGTTTGAATGTCAAACCCTTTATTTTACGTGGTAAATCATCTAATTATATTTTTTCTTTTGATGAAAAATTGCTCTTGGAAATATCCGATGGGAATTGAAAAGCTATTTTTATATGTTCATTCTCTTTCTAATTTTTTCTTGCTGATAAAAAATCCCTTGTAAGAGGTATGTATTTTATTTTATTATTATTTTTAAAATGCTCAATCTCTATGTTGTCTTTCTGATTTTTTCTTGGAGATTAAAATTCCCTTCTCAAGACTACACTATTTATGGGTGATTTGAGAGGTGGGCCGGAGAACAAGTGTAACGCCCCAAATTTTTATAAACCATTAACACGTACAATTTTTCTGAGCTCTGTACAAATAAATTCTTTTAAAAAAATACATGACTTTTGAAAACACAGAGTCTTGCGCAGCTGCGGGTAGCCATGGTTAACCCAAAACTCATCATCAATATACATGTACCAACCAAATAAATAAAATTACATCAACTTGAAATAAAAATAAATGTACGCGATAACTTCTCCAAATCTCGACCCCAATTCTACTACGTGCCTCCAACAATTATCACCTGAAAATATATTGGGGTGAGCGAACAACTGCCCAGTAGGAAATCGAATTCCTATACAATAAATAGTGTTTCAAATCACATACAAGCATTTATATATTCAAAATAATATATAAATCAAATAATACGAACTCCAAATCATAAACCTCAAATATAATCCAACTGTTAATGAAATCAATCATTATAAACCTCAAATATATCACCATCAATAATTATCACCTTGTATAAATCAAATCTTAACATATACTTCAAAATAATCATTATTCACCGTACAAATATTAAACCCCCTACCTCAAAAATGAGTGAATAAAATGAATAACCACCACTGTAAACGCATGAATCTGCTCAAAAATATAAAATCTATACTTGCATACGTGGGATTGGAACTCCATGATCGGGAGTCGGCCTCTGCCTCTCTCGCTTCCTCCCTGCTCCTTCTTCTTTCTCTCCTTATCTTCTTCTCTATTTATTGCCCTCTTTCCCACTCACGTCCCGACCCTATCTCCCTTTCTCTCTCTTCATTTATTTCCTCTTCTTTCTTCTATACCTACCCGCCCCTTTTTTCTTTCTTTCTTCCTTCTTTTCTTCTCTTCTCACGCCACTTTTTCTTCTTCTTTATTTTCTTTTGACTTTTCTTCACTTCTTTCATCTTTCTTTTCTTATCTTCTCTTACTTTTCTTTCCTCCACCGTACCATATATATATATATATATATAAATATATATATAAAACCACCATCTAATTATCTTCTTCCCAAAGCAATTTAATGTAATGTCTCCCAACATCCAACTGACCAAATCTTCATTTTCACTATAAAATATTTAAAATTATCACCTTGTGTATAATTCCACCAAATATACACGTAAAATAAATCAATAAATATTCGGGGTATTACAACAAGGGCCTTAGGTTTCTAAATGTTCTTGATCAGGCATCTTGCCTTATTTTTTGATTTGTAATTTTTCCCATTTTTTGAATCCCAAGATTAGTTTTCGTGCTATGTTATCTTTGATTGTTTCAATTAATGGGATGTTGAGTTCCAATGATGCATTGTGAAATGTCTCGCTACAAAGTGGGGATCCATAGATTTTTCAGCCAAAAAAAAAAAAAAAAAAAATACAAAGAAGTTGAAGAGAGGTAGTAGTAAAGTTTCATTTGGATGAAGTGGAATAATATCTCATGATAGTAATATGGTGTTAGGACTCTTATCTTTTTGAGTATGTTTTTATTCTTTAAGTGATCCAAAATGTATTAGAATTTGTTGATGTGTAAGTCACATTATATAAATTACTAATTCATTAATAAATTTAGTCTATTATTTTGCATATAATTTCTACGATACAATGGACTTGCCATATGGTTAACAATTCAACTAAATTAAATTCTTTCTGGAGATTAAGTGTATACTTTTTCCATTTATTTTGGTTCTAATTATTCTCTTTTTACTTCTTCATTGATATGTTTCTCATTGTAGATGTGTAGAAAATTGGTGGATAATGAATAAGTTATTTGTCAAAATTCTTGATAGTTACGTGTTATTATGTATTAGCATTTCTTTTTAGATCATTTGATGTAGACGGATTAAAACCTTTTATGGAGTAATAAATAATTTCTTAACATCTCAAATCTTCACACTTGATATGGATTAAATGTTAAAGAACAAATGGCCGCATAACCTTCCTTAAGTAAATAAAGTTTATATTTAATCGATATGGACAATATTGAAGAGATAATTACCACTAGATAAGGAGCTATACTACATGAAAAAGGGTCAATCTCTATTCAAGCTAAAAAGATATTGGGAAGTATCGATCTTTTATATGTTTATTTAGGAAAAATAATCGATGATCTTTAAATCATTTCCTTGTTGACAAAAAATCCACGTGCAATGCATGTGTGCAATAACTAGTATATATATATAATGTTAAAAAGTTTAAATTTTTTGTCCAACTGATATGGCAATTGTCAGATTTTGTCATTAGAGACAATTATTTATTCAACTAAATTTTCAATTGATTTGCCAAAAAAAATATATATATATTTAAAATTAATTTGCCAGGTTACCACCTCATTTGACTAAGTAGATTTGGGTTTTTTTTTTTTAAAAAAAGGGCTATATAGCATTACTCATCTATACTACCTATAAAAAGATGAATATAAGAAAAACTTTTGATTGACTAATGTACCCTTATTTTAATTTTTAAATACACAACTAACCTTTTGCATATATAGGAAATATAGTAATATAAAACATATACCTTAATAAGAATTCTAAGGAAACTATAATTCATATAAACCCTAACAATGTTAACATATAAATACAAATAGAAACACATTATAAAAATCATAAAAAAAACACATTATAAAAATCATAAAACCCTAACACAAGAAAGAACAACTATTGCTTCCTTCTTCTGCGTTTTCTATGTGCCTTCAATGCGTGTCATTTCTTCTGGTGCTTTGTCTGGTATATAATTTTCAATAAACTTGACTCATATATACAAATTATGTTTAAACATTTAAATCTCTACCTGCATAAACATTTAAATCTCTGCCTGCATTGCATGATTAGACTTTTAAATCTTTATTTGAATTGCAAAATTAGCAAGAAAAAGAAGAGAATCAAAGACGAATCAATTGAATGAAAATAAAAAGATGCATGCTGCAACAAAAACAAATGAAAACCTAGATTAAAAGGCCAAAAAAAAAAAAAAAAAATACTTGAATTGCATAAGTAAAGTTTTGAATAGCACATATAATCTTTCATTATTTTCTAAGGATTCGCATATCATAAAAAACTTGAATTGCATTATTGAATTTTTAAATTGCTGCTGTTGCATAATTTTCATATTTTGTTGAGAATTCATATATAATCTTTGATTTTTGAAAATAATCAAGTTAAATTACCAAGAAAAAGAAGAGAATCAAAGACGATTCAATTGAAGGAAAATTTAAAAAGAAGCGGGCTTGACCAAAAACAAAACAAAACCCAAAAAAAAAAAAAAAAACCATTAACGAATGCACAAGAAAAAAAGAAAATAAAAAATGAAGGTCTAATGAACCACCAAAAAAAGTCCTTATCAAATTGTGAAGTTCAAGAAACTTTGTAATATCTACTTGCAAACCCAAAATACCAAACTAAACAACACAAAACAAAAAAGAACAAAAAGAAAAGAAAATAACTTAGATCACAACCCAAAAAAAAAAAAAAAAAAGTTCAAAACCATTTTTTTTAAAAAAATGTATAGGCCTAAAAAAATAAAATTACAAGTAGTGATCCACTACGCATCGGTGAAGAATATATATATATATATATATATCGAAATCAAATCATAGTTTTTTTATTTTATTTTAAATAATGGTAATTTGAGAAAAATGTACAGAATATAACTTAAATAAAAACCCATAGATTGATGACATCTATTGGTGCAGCATTGATCGGTGGTGATCAAGACCTATATATCTTGCAATTGCCAACCCAAAGACCATCAAGGAAACCAATCGACGAGGATCCAAACCATATAGGCAAACCATTAAGGAAACCAATCGACAATCATTGAAAGCATAGACCCAAACATACGATTCACGGCCAGATGATGGTGAGAGAGAGAGAGAGAGAATAAAAATGGGTGAGAGACTAATAAAGAAATAGAGATGAGAGAAAGTTAGAGAGAACGGATTGCAAATTTGCAATCAAAACAAATACATAGAGAATGAGGTAAAAGAAAAAAAAAGAAAGAGAGATAGAGAATGAGTGAGAAACTAGCTAGAGAAAGAAACACACCGCCTGATAAGGGTGTGTGCGAGAGAGACAGAGACAATGGGTTTACCCAAATGGATTATTGTAGCAAATGGAGATGACGTAGGGAGAAAGAAAGAGAGAGAGGGGGGGTAAGTGATAATAGAGCTAGGATCACCTAATTTGATTTGGATTTGTGATAACGTGGGGAAGAGAGAGAGAGAGAGATAGAAAATGGTTCTGAACTTTTGATGTGAGAAAAAGTTGCTGGAAAAAAATAGATGATGGGACATGAAGAGTGGGGCAGAAAAGAGAACCAGCCAAATGACGTTTTAGTTATCACTTCCAAATGTAATACTAAACAAAAAATATTGCCAGTCAATTTGTACCATGTTGACAGTTAATATTTAATAAGTTGACAAACAAACTTTTTTTGGCATTATATTTGGAGGCGATTACCAAAAAGTCATCTTCTCATCACAGCCATCCAGATTCAACTAAGTTAGCAACTGTCAGAAAAATTTAACATCATGGAGTAAAGTCATGATGCCAACTTGCCAAAGGCAATACATAAAAATGAGTACTCCCTTCGTCCCAATAAGGTATGCCAAATTTTTAACTTTTTTTGTCCCCAAATATTTGGCCACTTTAAAAAATCAAATTATATTTTTTTTAAAGTTTCTTATACCTTTTGTTATTTCAATATTTACTTTCAACACAAAACCTAATACAAAAAAGATAAGGGTATTTTTGAAAAGATATATGAAACTTAATCAATGACAAGTCAATATAATGATTACATTTTCTTAAACTTCGTGTTTTGTCAAATGTAGCCTATCTTTACGGGATGGAGGGAATACTATTTTTTAATGAAAAATCAATGGTTCTTGAGTTTATTAATCTGTCGCTTTAAGGTTTGCAGAAGTCTTTGGTTTCAAATCCTACATAAGTTATGTGTGTTCTCCTATCGTTTCCCAAATTAAAAAAAAAATCATCAAAAACTAATTTACTCATAAATAAAATGAGAACGTCCTAATCCCATAAATACTAGATTTTTAAAAGAAAAAAAAAATCCTAAACATGTACATAATAGGAATATTATTATTTTAATCAAAGACCAATAGAAGTTTTGGATTTACATAAGTCTTGGTTTCAATCCCACGTGGAGTATCTATTTTCTCCTATGTTTTTTCAATACATATATATCAAAGACTACTTTACTCATAAATAAAATGATAACCTCCCAATCCCATAAATACTAGGTTTTTTAAAGGTGGTAGTGTAGGCCTTATTAGGAAATTGAGTTAGCTTCCGTGGCATGAATCTACGGGAGGGGTGTAGATTGTAGTACATCATAAAAATAAAGGATGGCATGTCTGTAGGGTTTGCAAAACCGTGCAAGTCTTGGTTTTGATTTTCGTAAGACTAATGTACTGCTATTAAATCTTTCAACTATGGCGTAAATATATTTTGATCGGAGAAAGAGACAAAGAGTGAAAGAGAGAACCTTTTGTTTCAGTATTGAAAGTTTCACAAAACCTTCAAAGAACCTATGTGTAATAAAGTTTCAAAGATAATTTTAAGCACTATGATTTGGAAAAGATAATGAAAAAAAAAAATAGTAATCATATCAAAAGAAGTAAAGGATTGAGTTATCAATGGGCTTCATCTTATGCAAAGGCACGTTAAAATTATTAAATTTAAAAAATTATTATCATTATTGAAAAAAATAATTTAACTCAAAAAAATTCACGTGCAACGCACGTGTGCACCAACTAGTATATAGAAATAAATAAAAAGAATAATTACAATGAGAAAATAAAAAATAAAATTATGAAAATAAGAAAATATGAGGTGAAACTAAAATTAAAATGAGGACAAAACGAGGAAATTTGTATGTAAAAAAAAAAAAAAGGTGCACCTATTGCAATTTTGCATTAAGTGTACTCCAAAACTCTTTTAGCCAAACTAACCGTTAGATTAAATTTGATTCAAATGTTGGTCATACATGCCAAAAATAAAGTTGATATAAGATTGAGAATTGTTTCATTTGAAATGTCCATAAATAAGCGATTGTTATTGATTAAAAAATACACATTTTGGATCGAATAACAATCAATCTCTGATCACTTGATTTTGGCATAAAATGCTTACATGAAAAGACTATATATATATATATAAAGAGAGAGAGAGAGAGAAAGAGGACTGATCATGTGTAGGATATCCCGGAGTATCCCGTTTGATCACAACCGTCTGTAAATAACGCATGCGTATTCATGCCCGCGCACGTATCACTCACGGACGGCTATGATCAAACGGAATATCCCGCGCATGATCAAAGCTATATATATATATGTATGTATGTGTAAGGGTTGTTCAAGTGCGGGATATCTGGGATATCCCTTACATGATCAAAACTATATATAAGAGGTAATAAATCTAGAGGGCTAAAAAGATTTTGAGACTAGCGAAATCTATGATTTATAATTTTTTTTTAAAATGTGAAAAAAAAAAAATATGGGCAAACTAGCTAACCCCAGGCCTTATTGGCTCCACCCTTGAGTGCATGTAATGAAAAATATAAGTTAGAGAAAACTCGAGTCATTTAAGAAGGTTAAATGGTGCATTTTATCTATAGGGGTTTTGCGTCATTTTATGAGTTTTATTAACATCATTCAGTCAACCATTATTAGAGGGGATGATAATGTAATTTCGAAAATGAGAAAGGGTGCATTCATAATTATCATAAACTAGAAGAGGTGTAAGTATAATTTACCCATTAAATACTGCATAACCACACTTTACCTTTTTCAATTATTTGCGTGACAAATTGTTTTTCGTTAATTTTATACCATCTCTTCCTTGTAAAAGAATACTTTGGTGTAAAAAATTTAGAGTAAATTATAAAATAAAACAATAAAAATTAGCCATATTTAACGAAAATAACTTTTTTTTCTCTCTCTCTCTCTCTCTCTCTCTCTCAAATATATGTATAGTACGTGTTCTTTATAAGATATATTTACAAGTTGACATGAATTTTACAATGTTCGTCATCTTGGCAAGAAGAGCAAGCGGATATTAATTAATGCGTTACCTTAATGCTACAAAGATTAATTAATGCACAGTGAAAATGACAATAGACTACCTTTTGATTTGTCGTTGTCATCTGTGAGAAAAGTAGGTGAAATTATTCAATATTTAGTTTTTTCCTGTCAGGAAATCTTTTGTGAGTTCCCCTAATGCTATGAAGATTAACTAATGGACTTTGTGAAAGTATGTTGATTGTGGAGTGCAAATGACATATAGACCTTAACAACAAACAACTTATATCTCAAATGGCTTGATAGGAATGAGATGCCTAAGATTATTCTTATATCTGTGGTCGGAGACATTGGAAATGATATATAGGAATCATATTCCATTCTCATGTTTAGACTCGGGTCTTGTGATGTGTTTTCCCTTGAGCTTGTTGGGTCTTGGTGGAATTTTATTGTTTATCCAAAAAAGAAAAAAAATGGTTCAGTGAAAGAATGGAATCATAATTGGTGCAATTTAAAAAAAAAAAAAAAAATTATAAAAGAAACATCATTTTGATAGTATTTTATCTTACATATAATGACTCTACTAAGAGCGGTAACGATTGGATTAAAGAGGTGGTTTAAGGTTTTTGGTGGAAGAGGCAGTGATGGTGGTGATAGATGGTTAGTGATGGTTGTAATAGTAACAAATGGTGTCAGAGTGGCGGGTGGTGGGCGGTAGTGCAAGTGGTTGGATGGTTGGTGATAAATAATTGTTGTTTTTAGGTAACGGTAATGGAGGTGGAGATTGTTACAAATTTACAATAAAATAAAAATTTGCATTGATGTCTCATAGTAAAGAGCTTGACTAAAATGTCCAATTAGTTTCCACAACTTTGACAGTTAGGGTAAATTTGACCTAAAGGAATAATAGGACAATACCCATCAAAATTGATACCACTCCAATACTTTATATGCGAAATGGTGAGTCTATGTAAAATTTAGAATAACGATATCAAAACTAGTTCCTATAAATAGAGGAGTAAAATGGGCGCATTGGACATAAATAACCCTCATGCATGTGCCTTTTGGGTGATGGTTTGTCCTCTATCCAACGTACGACAACTAATGATTGGTACTCAATTGTAAAATTTGAATAGTTTAAGGTCTCAATTGACTTGTTTTAAAGTTTAGGGTACCGTAGTGAAAAAACAACCAAAATTCAGGGGTGTTTACTGAAATTTTTGCTAATTTAAAAGAACTAATTTCTTTTTCTAAGTAAAAGCAAACATGTTTTAGTGAGAAAGAACATGGAAAAATTGAATTTTCACCTATAGGAGCAATACTAGGAGGACGGACATTTACTTTGTTATAATTGAATGGATAAAATTCCCGATGTCTTTTATTTTAGGAGTAAAAAAGTAGATAAAGTCTAATAAGTTGAATCTTGAATAGCATTAGTTTATAAATCCAATCTCAAAGAGATACCTAACATGAAGAAATTAATCCCTAATGGTTAGCCTGATGGTTGGAAGGACATGCCTCAAGGCTTAGACGTGTCAAGTCCTAAACTTTGATGTGGATTCAATTCTTATTGCTAGTAAGCCTCCTTGACTTAATGATGTGTGAGTTGTGGGGTTAGTTTACACATCCGAGTTTGCCCCTCTATCCTACTTTGGTTAGTAGCATTAGGTATTTATTCCAAAGTTGTGGAAGACGGGTTAAGGGGTTCATCTTTGTATCCCAAAAAACATAAAGAAATTGTTTAGAAATATATAAAAAACTACAGTTGAGTAGAAACCAAATTATTTTTTGTGTTAGTTGAATGTTATGTTTTTTCTACTAGAAAACTAAAAGAGACACGACTGAAATTGATATATTTAACTCCACGAGTGCTCTAATATAAAAACCATATTCTAGAAGGGCCATGGAAACAAGTTTAGTATTGGACACTTCATATTCTTTGTAGTATATGGAAGTTTTTGTATATGGGAGTTGGGGTGGAAACTTTGGGGACCATATACAAAAAGTTAGTGAGCTCAGTTATAGTATGAGTAACTTTATCCCAAATTATGGGGAGGGGGCATAGGTGCAAAGCCCTTGCTGGCCCCTCCGGATTCATGTCCACAGTGTTGGATTGAAATTGAAAATCTTCATGAATTTTGATCACATTTATAAGTTTATTTTAATATTTTAAATTAAATTGATATATTTAATATTCAATATAATAAATATAATGACATAATATATTGAAAGCTTAAAATTTTTAGGAGAGCTTGAAGCAAGGAGACAGAGGTGCCCCTATAGGAGTCTCACCTCACCTCTAATACAATTTATCCTTTTTGTTGTATGGAAGGAATTTATAATCTTGATTTAGCACCCAACAAAAAGGGAATTTCTTATTTTAAGATATAGGCACCGTTTGGTTAAACTTATTTTAAGATTTTTTTTGCTTTTAAAAGCAAAAAGTTAAAAAAACAAAAAGTAGTGTTTGGTTACAAGTTTAATAAGTACTTAAATATAAGTAAAAAGCAAAAAAATTGCTGATAAGCAAAAAGCAATCATAAAGGACTTTTATAAGCAAAAAGTAATAAACACAGTAGGAGCTTATTTCCTCGACTGTGATTCATTTCCCAACCCGACTATGATTCGTTTCCCAACTCGACGCATGACGCTTTGCTCTGCTCCAACGGTGTGAGCAACAACTCTGCCATATCTCCCTCAACCAAGGTATGAATTCTTTATCCCCTCTCCATCTCTCATCTCTCTCCACTCTCCTCTCTTCTCTCTCTCCTCTCATGATTTTTCTTTCAAACCAACCCTAACCTAAAGCATTATTTTTGCAGCATTTTTAGGAATTGAGGTTTATTTCTTGTTGTAATCACTAGTTAAGACTCAGAGTTTGGTGCTGGATTCGAAATTTGAAGGTGAGTTTGGTTTTTAGTTTTTGATTTTTTCTTTCACCGTTGTTCTTCGACTGCTCATTTTCCTTATATATATATATATATATATATATATACACACGAACAGTACTGTAGCTTCTCTATATCTCACACATTGATTTGTCTTTGATTTTTCATATTGTAATATGAATTTTGTACCAGTTTCTGATTCTTCATATTATTTCGATTTGGATTTGTAATATGGGTTTTCATTTTTCTGATTGTGAATGGCTGTTTTCTCTGGTCAAAGTGTTCTTCCTGGTGCTCTGGTTTAGTTCGTTTAATTGGCTCTCTAGCAGAATCGTCTCTAGTCATGGTTTCTTGTAATTGGGTTTCGGTTTATTTGCTGATTTGTGCTGGTTTATATTCCTTTTTGGTGAATTTGGGAGGCTTGGGCATGTTTCAATTGGTCTTTTGTTTTGTCTCTTTCATGTTGCCTGTTAGGTGTTTGTTGTTTTGTTGGTGTTAAGTCGAGTCATCTTAGGTGTTTCGGCTGTTTTGTAGTTGCGGCTGTAGGTGTGTTCTTTTGATCTGGTGTAGGTCCATGACTTTGGGTGTTCTAACTCTCATTCTATCTAATAAACTCCTTTGTTCATTAAAAAAAAAAAAATGATCTTGATTTTTCTTCATTAATTTTATGATCTTATTGATTTTTGATTTGCATATGTTTTGATTTAACTTGAATAGCCCATTTCCTTTGTTATAATACATGTAATATTGTTATCTAATTCAAATTTTTGTTGTCTGGTTTGAATATGTTTTGATTTATAGCCCAATTTTGTGAAGAAGTTATGCTTAATCTGTTTTCTATGTTATGAAGAAGTTATGCCCACTTCCAGTGTTATAAATTTATAAATTCACGGGTTCAATCTCAACCCATCTACTTATAGAGAGAGGAGGGTGTCTATCTTTAGACAGTTTAAATCATTTGATTGAGAAATCTCATCTTTTTAAAGCTGCCTAATTAGTTTGGGCAGCACAGAGATGGAGATAGAATGTGATAGCCTAAGTAAATGGGATTTGTAATCAAATTTAACGAATCAAAATTCATTATTAATACAAAATCTTCCATGCCCTCTCCATTTCTGTTTGGGGGTTTTTGCCTACCCAACCATTTTCCCAGAGAAAAAAGAGCTCCCTCTGTTATGGCCACCTGAACCCTCTCTCTTTCCCTTTCTCTGTCTGTCACCTAGTTCACCAGCTGAGGGAAGGGCATCATAGCTCCAACCTAGTTGAGGGAAGTTGGATAAGGAATGTTACGACTCAATAACATTTAATGGTGGAGATAAAAAATGGTATATTTATGAGGGGTTTTGAATAAGTTTTATATTTGATGCATCAAATGAACAGTAGCATATTTTACATGTTGATAATCTATACTTTGTAGGCTTTTACAAGAAAAAGGAACACATGGACCTCTGTATTTTAAACTTCTATAAAGGGTGGAAAAAATAATTTCTTTCTAAAAATATTCTAATTAATGTGTTTTTGGCACAGAAGGTGCCCAAATGTACCCAACAGCATTTTTGTGTTGAATATTAAAAAAAAAAATCTCGTTAATTTGTGTAATCTAAATCTCCATTAGAACGCTTGTTTATAACCCCTTGTTTCTTTGATTGCTTGGTGCTGCAGGAAGATACAGCTCTATCCCAAGGGAGAAGGGACTGGTGCTGGTAGCCATCTTTCGCTGTATTTGGTACTAGCTGATTCAACAGCTCTTCCTCCTGGTTTTAAAATATTTGCAAACTTCCAATTGCGCATACTGGACTTAATGAATGCCAAGCACCAGTTTAGTCGAGGTAAAGGCTTGCTTACCTCAGTACGTGGATTGGATATTATGCCTTAAAATAATGTTCTAGAAATCCATAGGAAAGCAATGTTATTGGGCCTTTTGCTAAGAAGTGGGCACATCTGTCCTTTAATTAACGAGATTGCAGTTCTCTTTGGCCATGCAGTTTCTCACTGGTTCAGTGCTTCAAGCCCAGATCGTGGGTGGCCAAGATTCATTATACAATGTAGTTTCAATCAGCCAAACATGGGGTTCCTTTTGAAGGACACTTGCTGGGTGGAAGCAGAGGTCACTATCCTTGGAGTGGTTGAGGCTCTATCATGAACATTTGTTGTATGAAATTCATTCGGCTTGTAAAATTTCAATTACATTTGACTGGAAAAAGAATGTTTATATGATAACTAATGGGTGCATGCATAGATGCACCAAAGTGTGCAATTGCAGTTTGTAAAAAGCTGTAAGTGAATTATTTATTTATGTTAATATATGAGAGAATAAGAGTCCCTAATTTGGGGTGTCAGACTCCATAATCTCACCTTGTCTTACAAATGTGCCGCCAGAAAAGAAAATCCAACGGTAAATTTGTGAGGAAAATGCTATTTGTGCCATCATAGCCCCAACTCATATCGTACTAATTGGCTTATTTGAGCTGGGTCTTTCACTTTTTTAAGAATCATGACAAATAGGCAAACACAATATGTTGGTTGGACTCCTTGTCCAACTTGTATTCCCTTTTTTTGTTTAATACAATGTTGTTTCTTATAAAAAATAAAATAAATAGGCAAATAGAATATGCGATATCTAAACAAATAGGTAAATAGAATAGGTCAAAATTTATTTCATAACTAGGAGTCAGGGTAGAAATAAGAAGTTGGCTAGGAGACATGTATAGTAATGCAAGCCATGTAGAATTCATGGATTTTGCATTTTTTTAGAATTACTCGTAGATTGTAAGTTTAGATTCTTTTTTTTTACTTTTTATATTTTTGAAACAAGTGGGCATTTATTTAAATTTTTTAAAAATAAAAGTAAAAGCAAAAATTATGTTACCAAACATGCTTTTTGTTTTTCTTATAAAAAGTAAAAGCAAAAATCGTTTTTACCAAACATATTTTTGCTTTGTTGTTTTTACCTAAGAGCAAGAAGCAAAAAAGTTAAAAAGATCTTTTTCTACTTATAAAAAGATCTTAAAATAATCCCAAACAAACGGTGCCATAATATAAATACCCACTCAGCCCACTTAAACCTCACTCTCTCTATTGCTCCCTTCCAAACCCCTCAAAACCCTCATTTCTGTTTCTCCGCTTATCCCTATCTCTAACAATGGCTGCGGCCGTAGCTCGAGCCATCACCACCACCCGCACCGCCACCACCCTCTCTTTCCTCCTCCCCAAACGCCTCCTCTCCTCCTCCATATCCCACCCTCCACCGCTTCCCACCTTATTTTTCTCGCGCCGCCGCCCTCCGACCCCACTCTCTCACGCGCTCCGCCTGGTTTCACCCAACACGAGCCGCTTCACCCCGATCCGCTGCAGGGTGCACCGCTCAGGCGATTCGTCCTATTCCCCCCTCAACTCCGGCGGTAATTTCAGCGACCGTCCACCCACCGAGATGGCACCGCTGTTCCCTGGATGTGACTACGAGCACTGGCTCATCGTCATGGATAAGCCCGGCGGGGAGGGTGCTACGAAGCAGCAGATGATTGATTGTTACATCGAAACCCTAGCGAAAGTCGTTGGGAGGTAATATACGCCTTTACCTCTGTTTGGTTGCTGGGAAAATGTAGGAAATAGAAGGGAAAAGAAAATAAAACTATGAATATTTTGTCAGCCAAGTCATAAGATTGTATTAGGGTTTGTTGGGTGTGAAGCTTAATTTTTTTATTCCCAATTTATTAACTTTTTAGGTTTAAAATTATGATATCTTTTGTTTTACTGAAGTTTCTCAGCATCCAAACGGTGCATCATCTGGTAATATATGAGCTACACATTCTGGTTCTGTGATTAGTGTTTATGGTTTTCATTATTCTTTGTAGATTTGTTCTTCTCATTCCAATGTCTATATATATATAGATATATATATATATAGAGAGAGAGAGAGAGAGAGAGAGAGAGAGAGAGAGAGAGAGAGAGAGAGAGAGAGAGAGTATTTGTTTAATGCCTCTTTTAGCTGACTGTCATACCAGTGCATTTCTATACAGTAAACAAAAAATATACAATTGTTCTTAGAAGAGTAATTAGAACAAGTATTTCGTGTAATTCTTCAAGTGAAATGACTTGGTTTCTATTGATAATGCTTGAGTTGTTTGTGATAATGTACCAGTGTAGAGGAAGCAAAAAAGAAGATTTACAATGTTTCGTGTGAAAGGTATTTTGGATTTGGCTGTGAGATTGATGAGGAGACCTCAAATAAGCTCGAAGGTTTGTTTTAAGTTTCTCTCAAGTTTATATATATGTCTTTTGGGACTTTATAGTTTCTGTAAGACTGATTTGTTGATTTTTGGTTAACAGGTTTGCCTGGGGTTCTGTTTGTGCTTCCGGACTCATATGTTGATCCCGAATACAAAGATTATGGGGGTAAACCTTCCTAGCTTAAATAATTTCTGCTTCTATTATTTATTTATTTATTTATTAAGATCTCATATGGTGTACATTTCTTTTGCAATTTTGCATGATCAGTTATATTTTTGCATAATTTACATGGAGATATATAGAGTTCACAAATAATGTTGATACATATGTGTATATTGTGGAAACTTATTCCATGGGTGGGGTTGTGATGGGTGCTATGTCTTGGGGCGCCTTATCCGCCCATTATATGGAATAGTTTCTTCAATATTGTTTGCAAAGTTTAGCTTCCAATATTTGGTGAAATGCGATTGTTTTCAGTAGTTTGAGCTCCTATCTCCTTAAGCAAAGAAAGGGTATTGAATTCATCATCCATATCTCCTGACTTCATAAATTGTTGAAAAATTTCAATGGAGATTGCCATAGTGAGAAATAAAACTGAAAAGCCACCTTTTCCTTCTAATTGTGTATTTGTAGTTCCCTATGCATTAGGTCTTTCTGGCAGTATTTTGGACTCATCTTAATCTTTGGCAAATTTAGGAGAATAATTCTAGAAGTCTAGTGCATTATTCATAACTTGAATCAAACCTGTAGAACTGATAGGGAGTAGAGTATCGATAAAAGGTCATACATTAGGTCATAGAGTCAAAGCTTAAGGGTTTCTTGTACACAATATCTAGGTTTGGATCATAGTGGACTTTTTTTTTTTTTTTTTTTTTGATAAGGGCTAATGGACTCAGATGGAATGCTTCTCCGATCTGTTATGGGCTTTAATACTGTGGAGTTTCATCCTGTAGAGGTTGAACATGAAAGTCCATGGCCTTTGTACGATTGTTTTTATAGGGAGTGAGTTGTGGGTTTGTTTTTTACTAGGGAGAAGGTGGGGGAGGTTTAAATATTTCCAGTCCATCTTGGCAAGGTTGAATAGTCTTATTGGCAATGTTCAGCTTTGAATGCTAATGGACTCACATCGAATGTCTCTCATAACTGTTCTGTGCTTTCTATACTTTGTGGAGTTGCAGATCAGTGGAGATGGGAGACATAAATCTAACTGCTTTTATTTATTTTTTCTTTCTAAATTATCTATATTTGCAATGTTCTAAATCCGAACCATTTATTAAAGCTGGAAGAGTGACCAGGTTAAGGATTATTGGTTCAACTAGAAATAAACCGTGATGTAATAAATATTTTATTGTTAATTAATTAAAGTAAAAATAGAGTCTAATTGTGAATATTGGTTTTTTAAAAAATTAAGACATTGTTAGACTTTCCAGCAACTTTCAACACTCTTACTAATCACATTATATTCTATCATCTTCTATGATATATATATATATATATATATATATATATATATATATATATATATAAGATTTATACATGAATAATCAATCAAGAAAAAAAAAGAGAGGTGGACCAGACTTAGGTAGTAGCAGCACACCATATTGCACCGAACCATTGAGCATTTAGTTAGGATTCGGTAGCCTGAGCTTGAAGCCATAAGTAGTTAAACACACACACACACATAGAGAGACAGAGATGGTGAAAGAGAGATAGAGAGTTAGTTATCTTTCTTCTTTTTGGGCTTCCGTTTCTAGGGCCTTTGTTGGGATTCCTCTGTTTAAGATTAAGAAAGATTGGAAGTTGATTTGTAATATGTAGTTTTTTCTTTTGTTGTGTAGTTTTATGTTTGTGGGTGAGGACCAGTGTTATTAAACCCGAACCGGACCGGGCGGTCCGACCGGTGAACTGGTGATCAACTGGACCCCTGGCCGGTTTGGTTATATTAGTGGATCGGAAATGCAAACAAACCAGACATAACCGGCTTAAACCGGTGGTTTTTCATGTGAACTGGTGCAAACCGGTCCGGTACTAATCCTCAAGGAGTAATGCGTGTGTTAAAATTCTGACGTTTTGCTAGTATGGAGAGTAGAAACATGGATGTAAAGACAATAAAAGTTCTCAACCACTAGACCACCTTGTGCTGATGTGAAATATTTCACAACACATATTATTTAAAGTCTAAATGTATACATTTCATTCTTTTTGTAATTATTTTAATTATTTATTATTTTTAAATTATATGACTAGTCCAACCAGTAACCCAACGGTTGAACTAGTGACCCAACCTCCAGATTGGGTCAATGACTGGTCCGGGTTTAATAACTATGGTGAGGACACCTTGTTCTCCACACTTGTAATTTTTTCGTTTTATTAAAGATATTTATCGTTGTTGTTGATTAAAAAAAGAGAGATGAACCAGACTCAAACATAGGTAGTAGCAGCATATGGGTAAGCATTGGGTAAAGGTCGTTAGTCAGTAGCTTGAGCATTAAAGCCTTAAGCAGTTTAAAACACACTCACAAAAGATGATACTCCTGTTCCTTAAAGATTTTCCCCTTTGAAAAAACACTTCTTTTTAGGAAAGTGCATTTAATACATTCACAATCATTGATTTGTTTTGGTATTCAAACTTTACCCACAATGGCAAAGGGGTATCCCTTTATCTTTATTGTGTAATTTATACCTTGAGAAAGAGTAGTTTGGGAAACTTTTTTTTTAGAACAACTCAAAATGGAAATGGGGACAAGCTTTAAGAAACAGACAGAGTACATATATATATATATATATATATATATATATATATATATATGTAGAGAGAGAGAGAGAGAGAGAGAGAAAGAAAGGGGTAACAGCAGTGCACACCATTTGGCCTCTATTTCCTTTCGAGGAGACATGAGAGAATTGAAAAACCCTAATTTAAGATGGAAAGAGAGTGACAAACTGGAGATTGTGGAGAATTTGTACATAGTTAAAAACCAGTTGTGGTTTGAACGAAATGGTGATTTGACCAAATCTCTTAAAAATACAACAGCTTATTCTTTTAAACGGTTTTAGAGGGTTGATTGGTCCATTAGCTGAACCATTCAACGGTCCAATTGGTTCAACTGGCCAATCTGGTCCAGTTTTAAAACATTGTATATTTGTATATATGGAAAAAAATGCTTTTTTTCCCATAATTATTAAATATTTTCAGTCCATCTTGGCAGAGCTGAATAGTCTTGTACTCTTGTTGGCAATGTTCCAGCTTTGAATGCTAATGGACTCACATCAAACATCTCTCTTGAATGTTCTGTGCTTCCTATACTTTGTGGAGTTGCATCAGTGGACATGATACATGCAGCTAACTGCATTTTTTTAAAATAAAAAGTTAATTTCCATATTTTTTTACAGAGGAAAGAAAGAAAATAACTTTTTCCCCCTTTTTTTTTAATAAATAAATATTTTCTGTTCATCTTGGCGTGGCTTAATAGTCTTATTGGCAATGTTCAGCTTTGAATGGTAATGGACTCGTATCAAACGTCTCCTTGTTTTTTGTGCCTTTCATACTCTGCATGGAGCACATAATCATTGGAGATACATGGAAGTTACAACTTTTGTGTGACTTTTGTGGCCATGGGGATCAAACCATTCCATCAAACTTCTATCCTAATTGTCTCTGGATTGTCTTTAAAAGTTCAAAGTACCAGTTATCTTTTCATGAAATCAGGCTGTATGTTTTATCTACCTTTCTTGTATTGCAGCTGAATTGTTTGTGAATGGAGAGATAGTCCAAAGGTCGCCTGAAAGACAAAGGAGGGTGGAGCCGGTTCCACAGAGAGCTCAAGATAGACCAAGATACAATGACAGAACCCGATATGTGCGCCGCAGAGAAAACATGCGGTGAATCTAAATGGAAGAGAATGATTGTATAGTTGTCATCTTGTATGAAACAGGGTGTGAGCTTCTATCTGAATATCTGGGCATTGGAAACCTCTTTCCATGATAGTTTATGGTTGTCGAATTTCTAACTATGTTGGATATCATCATTCGCTGTCCTTCTAATAGACTCTTGTGAGGCGTGCAATCAATGTAGTACTTGTAGTTTTATTATTGCATAGGTTGCCGTATTTGTAGGGCTACCATTTTTAAATCTCTATAATTTTCTATTGCTATTTCAAATATTGCTACTGATTTATAGTAAATACCATCATGCACGGTGGTGCCACTAGGGGTGCAAATCGGTCTGGGCCGGTCCGGGCTAGAGGTGTTTCTGGACCGGACCGAACTAATTCGGGACTTCAAAATTTGTTCCGGAATTGGACCGGTTTAGGCTTGGACCGGGATTGGGACCGGGACTGGACCGAAAAATTCAGTCCGGGCCAGTCTGGTTCTTGGTTTGTTTGTTTGTTTTTTTTTTTGTTTTTGGTTTTTTTTTTCCTTTTTTGTTTTAGTGTTTTTTTTTGGTAAAAGGTAAGAAATTTATTGAATAAGAAGTATTATTCATTGAATAATACTTATTTATTAAGTATAATACATTAATATTAACATATATATATATTTATATTTTTTGGAATTCGGGAATTCGGTCCGGTCCGGGACTAAACCCCCTAAACCATGGTCTGGACCGAAGTAATTCGGGACTTAAGATTTTGGATCGGAACTGGACCAAATTTGATTTGGCCCGTACCGGACCGGACCGAATTGCACGGAACGGTCCGGTCCTCGGGTCTACCCAAACCATTTTGTACCCCGAGCGAATACTGCCACTTTGGTGAAAAGACTTTTCTTTTGGAGATGGTGTATTTGGATCTACCAGTGGAATGGAAATTGTGATTTGTAAGTATCATAACCCATTGTAAAACTTTATACTCTTATGCTTTTCAATATTTTTTTGTAGGATCAATATTTTTCAAAACCAATCGTTGCATTGGAAACTCTTCTCATGGAGATTATACATGCTAAATTTCACATTGACTATTTCATCAATAAACGACCTAAGTTATAGCTTTATTTGCAAGAAGAAAAATGAATTTATAGATAAGATGTTTGTGAATATCCAATCAGTGTGAAACTTGGTGTCTATGATATTCATGAGAAAAGTATTTAATCTGATGTTTGGTTATGAAAAATATCGATCTTACAAAGAGATATTGAGATGTGTAAGAGTAAAAAGTCTTATACATAGGTGTAAACGGATCCCTCCCAAGTATAATTTATGCCATTTTATGAATGACATAGCTTATGATATCTGATTAACTTGAATTTTTGCATACATAACATGTATGAGTTAACAATACTCTCATAAAAAAAAAATATTGAGAGGTGTTATAATAAAATGTTTTACACTAATTGTCAACAAATCCCTCTCCATTAAAAATTAAAAAAAAAAAAAAAAAAAAAAAAAAAAAAGGCCCACCTAAACTGTATACCCTTTACCCTATACAAAGACATGAAACACCACACATAACCACCCCACACAAGCAAACTATAAATAAATAAAAGATAGCATAACATAAAACAAGTCAAGTTGTTCGAGCTTAACTCAAGATCAAGACTTGATATAAAGCTCATTCGGGTTCGTTCGTGTGATAAACAAGCTAAGCTCAAACATCACTTTAAAACTTATCAAAAGCATTACGTGAACTCAATTCAATAGAAGACTTGTTTGAATTCATTAATTTAACGAGTCAAAGATGAACAACCTATTATTTGACTCAATTCGACTGGTTTGCATCCTAAACACTACAAAGATCAATAACCTATAAAGAAACGCACGGACAGGACACAATTACACCCACACAGCCTAACCATTCCCAGACTATTAACATTACACAGTGTGGCTGTTTACTCAGTACACACAGACAATACACGTACTCCCAATCTTCCACACACGCAAGCAGCAAAGGAGGAATGGAGTATTGAAGTACGTGTGGCAGGAGGGCAAGACTGAAGAAGATTGGCATCAAAAGCATAAAAACCCCACATCCACAATGACAAAAAAAAAAAAAAAAAAAAAAAAAAAAAAAAAAAAATCAGAGAAAGAAAGAGCATGATGGTTTCATCATTAATTTCGACTGAGAGTGGGGAGGGTTAGTTGAGTTTGGAGTTTGATTTTGGTTAGACCCTTTGGAATTTGAACTTGGGCCCTCATTTGATATTGGCTTAAGGAAAAATGTATTTTATTTTTTAATTTTTTCACTTGAATATAAGGGTTAGTGGCATTTCCTATCCTAATAAGGATATGGGGTTTGCAAAGGTCAGAGTTTCGACTAGGGTGTAAAATGGTTCGGGTAGACCCAATGAACGGACCGGTCCGATTAATTCGGTCCGATTCTAGTCCGGTCCAAACAGTAATCGGTTCGGTTCCAATTCAAATTTTAAAGTCCCAAATTAATTCGGTCCGATCCACGATTCAGGAGGTTTTAGAACCGAACCGGGCCGAATTCCCGAATTCCGAAAAAAAAAAATATATATATATATATATATATATATGATTATATATATAATTATATGTTAATATTAATGTATTATACTCCATAAATAAGTATTATTCAATGAATAATAATACTTATTCAATAAATTTCTTACCTTTTACCAAAAACAAAACAAGAACAAAAAAGAAAAAAGAAATAATCGAGAACCGGACTGGCCCAGATTGAAAATTTTGGTCTTGTCTTGGTCCTGGTCCAAGGCTTAGATCGGTTCAGTTCCAGGACAAACTTTGAGGTCCTAAATTAATTTGGTCCAGTCCAGAAACACCTCTAGCCCGGACCAATTTACACGCCTAGTTTCGACTATGCATGGGTGCGTGTGTATTCTACTATCATTTGGCTAAAAAAAAAAAAAAAAAAAGGATTAGATGGGATTTGAGGCCTCATTTTTATTAAAAATTGGAGGCAGGAATCAGCCACTTTGCCAGCATATGCCCAGGGCCGACCTTAGTCTTGTAGTATCTCTCAACTAGTAAAATGAAGAAATTATATATGGGTAAATAAATGTCATTGTCATAAATTAGAGTTGAATTGTTGTAAACAATAACCCAATATTATGATTATTGATTGAATCAAATCTACCTTTTTTCTTGTCGATGTTTTTCTTAGATTGGTACCACATTACCATGGTGTAATAACAGGAGGACTGCAGGAAGAATATTCACACAGGCCACGCGCAAGAATGACCCATGGAGGGGACTTATAGAGAGTTCGTGGACTCTTCCACTTGACATTACTTTCTAGAGTTTTCTAGGAGATTCAAGCCTTGTACATACGTAGAGTGTTATAAAGAAGGTTTTAGTTTAGTCAAGGTCTAGGGAGTTCCTAAGAAGAGGTGGGAACTTCTAGATAGAACTCTCCCATTTGTTGGATGATTGACACAATGACACGTGACATGATCCTAGCTATTCATTGTAGTCCATAGGTGCCCATATAAGGAGGTAGGTCTCATTTGGAGAAATCATCCAACGAAGTTCACACAAGTAGCTTTGTAAGAGTTCTCTTTGTGAATACAAGTGATATTTCTACAAGTGCTCTAGTGTGCTCTCCTATTTCCTAGCTTTTTCATGGGGGCTTGAGTGTTGGACTGGTTGTGGGTCGAAACATCTAGCTTTTGACAATGCAGAATAGGAAAATTTGCATTCTTACTCTATTGGAAACTTGGTTGAAATTTGAGACACCCATAGATATAGTAGTTAATAATGTTGTTGATTGACCAACTTACGTGAATGAGAAACTAAATAAATAACAAACTTGCTACTAATGGAAAATCTATACGATTGAAGATCAAATCTTATGTTCTTAGAAAAGTAAAATAATAAATCATATCTATACCACTCATAAAAGACCACTTTCCAGTGTAATACTAAATACAATAAGTTAGTAGTCAATTTGTAGCACGTTGATGGTCAATTTGTAGCAAATTGACATGCAATACCTTTGTCTGGTAATCATTGGGAAGTGGTCACCAAAATGTACTCTCCCTCAATGAGAAAAACTTTTGATTGAAAAAAAAAAACATCATCATTTAAAATCATATATACATTTTTACCCTTCAATTGAGATAAACCCTAAAACAAATGTAATACTATACGATGCCTTTGCCTTAATGGAGCCTTTCACTCTAAATGACCACGATCTGTCAAAGCTTACTATATCTACCTAATGCTTATTTCTTCAACCAGACTGCCTCCCCAACGCTTGTAGATTTGATTACGTCAATACTACCTCTAACTGCTATACTGACATCATCGTCTGACTCATCCACGATGTTTCACAAAGCAAGAAGATATGTTTTAGTTACTTCCCTGTGAATGAGAACTATTCTAACAGATAGAAAAGGTCGATTGGAAGACTATGGATGCACCTACCAATGCAATCGCTACGAAGTGGAAGCCAATTGGCCAAATGACAAGGAGGAAAACCATGATAAACCAATGGCAGCAAAAGATAGTGACATAGATTTCCCACATGCCTATTCCTTTTGCATTACATGTGTAATAGAGAAACAATTGACGTTTGTTACTACTTCTATGATTATATATTTTTCATGCCTTTCCCACATTTGTTTTTTAATCATTTGCTTTTTTATTACCTTTGCATCCTGTTTATTTTCTAAACACCTATTGTCAATATTAACTATGGTATTTTGCATAGTCTATTACTTTGAGTGCTCCCCACTACATAATCACAATTGCAACTTTTGGTGAACTATGCTATACACTGATCATATTTTAAAGTAGCATTCACCCCTTCTTAATGCTTCTTTTTCAAGCTATTTTCATCCAAATTCTTTGTTTATTTTTCTTTTATAAAAATTTCTAATATTTGCTTGAGTTGCCCAATTTTAAATATATATATATCAATAATCACAAGAAGGGAGGAAAAAAAGAAGAAAAAAACATGAAACTTTGCGATCTCTGCTTGACTCACCAAATTCTAAAATAATAAAACATAAAATTGATAATCACGTGAAAGGAGAAAAATAAAAAATAAAAAAACAACTATAGAAGATTAAAATCCATGTGAGGAAAAAAGAGTTTGAAAAACTCCACTATCTTCTCAATCTTTATGTGAACCTAAAAAAAAAAATCATAGATAATGACGGCATAAAAAGTCAAAATTGAGAAAACAATTGTAAAAAAAGTGAGAAAACCTGTATTCAATAAATTTCGCTTACAAAAAAAAAAAAAAAAAAAGAGCTATGAATGAGTTCACCTCACGAAGATTGTGTTTTTGACAATGGACAACAATACCAATGAATAAACAGATGAAATCCAAAAAAAAAAAAAGAAAAAAAAAAGGACTTTCGAAGGCATGATAGAACTATATTTGTTCAAATCTTATTATTAAAGTTGTTTAGAAAAGGTAAAAACTTGACCAACAAAACTATTATGAGTTAATTTATTAAAAAACCAAATATTTTAACATTGAGGGAGTATTTGATTATTATGACCTGGAACTCCTAACCTTACCCTGGATAACCATAAACATTCACAAATCACAGTTATCAATTAAGTTCGAAGAACAATACGTGGTGATTAGCCTACTTAATTTCCAATTTTTCAAACAGGGCCATTTCTAAAAGGGGAACATATTCCCCTTGATCATGTTCTAGTTGATCCTTTCAAAAACATAAAAAAAAAAATGAAAAATTCAATCTCACGATGCACCAGCCACATGGCATAACATCAGTCGTCCAACTACCCATCTACAATACGTTCAAGCGCACCAGAATTTTCCTTTTTATTTATTTTTATTTCTATTTCACTTATAAGGAACGACAATATCTCCCCAAAAAAGTCCACGCGTCATCCATTTGTCTAAGAAAGATACTTTAATCGTCTCCAAGGTGGGTAACATTTCCATAATGCCTCATTTTAGATAATTCCCTCAAGTTCCTAGGGTTTTCCATCGCTGGGGACGAAACTTGGAGGACAGTACACAGTTCATAGCTCCGCCGTCCGCGGCCGATTCTCGGCGCCGTTCTTCTTCGGTAACTTCCCGGCGGAGTTCCCCGTCCAGGTATTTCCTTTTCCTTCTTCTCCATTAATGTTATTCAAATTTTATTTTATTTGAATTTTCATCAAACAGTCTATCTTCTCTACACTGCATCCTCACTATATGATATTATCACAACAAGAAAACTTGGTCAATGGAAGTGTGTTGGGGAATGCAGTTTAGGGAGGGAGATTGTTCTATGGAAGCGATGCGACTCTAGCAACTCCACTACCGCCTCTCCTACCAAAAAGCTACCGTCCTCCCTTAATCCCTTTCTTACCCGAGATTGATATAGACCTGTCGAAACCTAGATGTTAGAGTTTTTTTTTTCTTTTTCCCCTGCCATCTAACTGTTAGAGTTGTATTTGTGGCAGCTTAATCCTCAAATGGGTACTTGAACCCTTATCCTGCCGCGACCTCCGGTCTGCAAGCACCTCTGGTGGTTGCAGACAAGTTTGAAACCCACACTTGCTCCTTTCTTTCCAACTTGGTGCTTTCAGTCCTGTCGAATATCTATAGAATGATGGGTTCCTTTGAAAATTTGATGATGTGTGGCATACCGTATTTGTATGAGACCATCACTGTATTTCAATTGTTTTGTGGGAAAGTGAATGGACACTTTTTGTTGCCAATGAATGTCTAGGGGACTGGATTATCGTGTAGAAGGTAGTGGCAGTGAAGGTGGACCTCAGGAAAGCCTGTGATATTGTGTATTAGGTTAGGGCTTCCTGGATCACGCATGGAGAAGAAAGATTTTGGGTTTAGGTGGCGATCATGGATTGGAAGTTGTATTTCTTTGTCCAATTTTGAGACTAGTGGTTAGTATAAACTTGGGGATCTTTTTGGGGTTAAGTTGTATTCCTTCATCCAGTTTTGCAATCTATGCTACCAAGGCAACTGGAGGTTACTTGGGAGCTTCTGGGGAGGCATAATTTTCTGGAAAAATGTGAATTTGATCAAGGATTGTTGGAATGTTATAAGAGAAGTAAATTTCAAATCAAAGTGTTGCATGTGTTCTGAAAGGAATCTAGTAGCGGATTATAGCTAAATTAGGCCATCTTATCAAGGAGTCCATAATTTAAGATGATAGTTTCTTCTCAGGTCTACTTAAGATTAAGTTAACGATCTTATAGGTGATGCTTCTATGAGGTCACATTGTTTATGTGATTTGAGAAAGAATGGTTGCTTATCTTGGATTCGATAGGTTATGGTTACCCCTCCAAAATGGAAAAAGAAATTAGAAATGGAAAGGAGGAAGTAATGCATGAATTGCAGAAGTGGGGGTCAAAGGTGAAATGAAAGTATTTTCAGATTTCCATTGTTGATTTAAGGTTGGTTTATTTAACATATCCTTCCTGGAGTCAGCCATTAGGAACATGTTCACGTTGGCTGTTACATATGACTTTTATAGTTTTATATGTCAGGTTTAATTAATATGTTTTCCTTATAAGAAAGAGGACACATAGGGCCCCCCTGGAGTCAGCCATTAGGAACATGTTCTCATTGGCTGTTACATATGACTTTTATCAGTCAGGGTTAATTAATATGTTTTCCTTATTAGAAAGAGGACACATAGGGCCCCATTAGTTTGGGAGCAAGCTATGTTACATGGATTCTGGTTTGGGTATTGGGTACTGGTGCGTGTCTAGATGCCATATTCATCAAATTCCCAAAACTTAGGATAAGGGGCACTGTGGAAGTGTTCAAAGTATCCAAGAATTGGCATATCTTTTAGAAGGTTAACATAACAGAAGGGGCAAGTTTGAAAGTTTGACTGCGACAGTTATCAAAAAGTAACGAAAAGGTGTTTCTCCTCTTCCTCCTCTGTCTCCCTCTTTTCATGTCGACATGGGTACTCCAATGAAAATGAAAGTGTGTAACAGAGGAGGCAAGTAGAGGGAGTGAAGGGATTAAATTTTTTTTGAATACTTGTTAAATTCTGAGCTATGCTTTTTACTGCTGTTTTCTTTAATAATGCAATAATAGTCTTTTTTTGTATTTTATTTTAATTCTTTTACTGCTGTTTTCTTCAATGACGAAATTATAGTTGTTTTATTTTCTTTAAATGTGCTAGTTTAATTTTCATGCAATGGAAAAGTGGTTTTGACGTGAAGAAGTTAATCTGACAATTCTTACTCTGGGAAATATTGATTAAATATTAAAGTGTTTTGCTTTCTAAACAGATAAAATAGATGAGTTATATACAATTTTGAATGTCTCTTCATGTTTGGATTGCATTGCATTCATGTAAGACTGATAAACACTATTGTAGTAGTTATTCTGCATGTAGCCTTTTAACTTGTCATATTTATATTTTATATGTGCAACATCATTGAGATCACGATGAAGGTATTAAAGTTTAGTTTTATTTTATTTTATTTTAAATTTTTTAGTTTTTATTTTTTTCTTGTGGGTTTGTGAGTGGTTGGGGTGTGGCTTCTTGAGAACATTACATGGCCAGATATTTTATTTTAGTTTCTTGACTGTTCTGGGTTTGCAGTGTAGTTGTAGGGTCTGCAATGTGGTGAAGTCATGTGGATTAGTATCTGACAGTCAGTTGATATTGACAATCAAATGCATTTCGTGTTTTTTTCTTTTGGGATGCAGGATTTTTGCTGGATAATGTGAGTAGTTGCCAACGTTTTCCAGCATCTGATCTGTATGTTAGCATATTTTTGTTGGTTACTTGGCTGAATGTTTTTGATGTCATATTTGAACATCAGATTATATTAGGGACTTAGGGTACGAAGTTTGTGTTGGCAGGATGAGCAGATTTAGTCAGCAAAGAGAAAAGTATGGACACAGTAGTGAGCTTTCCCTCGATAACCACAATGAAGGAACTGCTGCTCGTACAAGACCTTTCAGTTTTGATGAGATAATGCTTAAGAGGAAAAACAAGAAAGTTTCTGAAGGTGTCAACGAGGGAGCTGTAGAAGCAGTGAATAAATTAGGGAAAGACGTTGTTGAGGATGTTTCTGATCATTTTGAATCAGGCAGAGGTTACAAACGCAATAAGAATTCTTTATCGGGTGTTGGAAAGCACCTGTCAGAGGATATTTTGAAGGTAAGTTCAATAGAGAAAGATAGCACTTACATGAAGGAAGATGATTTAGCTAAAGGAAAAAATAAATCAAGTCATGAATCAGAAACCAAGTTGAAGGCTAAATTGGACAAAGATATGAGCAATGAAGCTAAAGGAGGCAGGATTGACAAACGAGTTTATGGCAGGAGAAAAGACGATGAGCGGCCAAGAGATGATTCTGAAAATGAATCTGAAAGGAAGCATTCAAAAAATTTATTGGGTAAGGACAGATATGCGGACAGAAGTAGAGGAAAGTCTGAGAGAGAAAGCAAAAGAAAACACCGAAATGGAGATGATGAGAAAAACAGAGATAGGAATACTGTGACGAAACATGATACAGGGAAGCGACATGATTTGGTATTTTCGGAGAGAAGGGAAAGGAGGGAAACAACACAATCTCGTTACGAAGAATCAAGGCCAAAAAGAAGACGGTCAAGGAGTCGAGAGCGTGAGGACAGAGATAGAAGGTCCATTTCTTTCTCACCAAGGGCACAGAATCATCCATCTTATCACAAGCGGGAACATGGAGAATTATCCTCCCATTCTCTTAAAGATAGGCCAGGAAGACAGCATTCTGATGTTGAGAGGAACAAAATATCGACTAATGGTTCAAGCAGCCACTACCGGCGACCTGGTGGGTTTGCAAGTGGGATTGGTGGCTATTCACCAAGGAAGAGAAGAAGTGAGGCTGCTGTTAGGACTCCTTCCCCAACTAATCGCTCACCAGAGAAGAAAAATGCTGGGTGGGATCTCCCACCAACAAAAACAGACATTCTTTTTACCAGTTCGGTTTCTAATTTTCAGTCATCAAGCCAAATTGTATCATCAAATGTACATGAGATGGCCAGTGCTGTTCCTGTTGCTTCGTCTACAGCAAAGCCCCTTTCTGGGGTTTTTGCTAATACTTTATCAACAAAGAATAATGCCTCTATTGACTCCATTCAACTTACACAAGCGACCCGACCTCTGAGGAGGCTTTATCTTGAAAATGTACCAGCTTCAGCCTCTGAGAAAGCTGTAATAGAATGTTTTAATAGTTTTCTGCTGTCTTCAGGTGTCAATTATATCCGAGGAACCGAACCTTGTATCAGCTGTATTGTAAGTCTCTAGTTAACTTTTTTCCTGTTTACATTTCTTTTTGATTAATTTTATTCTTGTTATGCATGTTATTGAAATATAGATCTGACATGCCTAACAATATTTTAACTGCAGATAAACAAGGAGAAAGGTCAAGCTCTTGTGGAGTTTCTCACACCCGAGGATGCTTCAGCCGCTCTTTCTTTTGATGGTTGTTACTTTTCTGGCTCCATTCTCAAAATCAGACGCCCCAAAGACTTTGTTGAAGTGGCAGTAAGATTGATAACCATACTCATTTCTCTCTTCTTGCTCACGGCCTTATATTAGTATTTGCTTGTTTTAATCTATGTAGTTGATGTATGAAGTATGATTTGTTCAATATTTGATGATATTCTTTGCTTTAAATTTATGTGAATAATGGTGTATGATGAGAAATATACTTAAGCTTGTCTTTCATTTGTTGTTTTCCTTTTTCTTGTCTCCTTTTATTTTTTATTTTATTTTATTTTTTTCCCTGTTGATAATGTCTCATTGATACATCTTTCCTCCCATTCAAGATATATTTGCTTTATAGTCTTAATTTATGCTAAAGCTTTCATTCTTCAGTGCTGACTTGCTTGGACTAACGGTTTTCTTTGCTCTGCATAAGAATTTTTAATGGATGATTATGACAGCTATAAGATGCAAAACAGACTCGTTTGTAGTATTTTCTCAGCAAGCAAACATAATATAAGAGAAAAATAAGAAATATTGTTAAACAACATCATAACCTGATGATTATAAAAATAAGATGCGTTATGTGTTAAAGTCTAAAGAAGGTGACTCACCCATGGTTCAAAGTCTCGGTTTCGGTTATCGTTACGTTTCAGTTTTGGTCATCTCAATTTCGTCCATCTCGTCGTTTTTTGGGTGAGACAACTTTACATATCAAAGAATGTTTTAAAAAATTCAAAAAAATTATAGAAAAAAAAATGGGACAACCATATTGGAACCATTAAATAAGCAAAACAAATAACTTGTGACGCATAATATGGTAAAAAAAAAAGAAAAAGAAAATCAAAACAGGCCCTAGCGCACTACTATAACTTGAAAATACACTATAATTAGGTTTTACATACCTAAAATAATCCCCAAATAACACAACTAAACATAACATATCAATGATTAAGTATACATTTTGATCAATGGGCATTCATTAAGACTTCATTTAAAAAAAAAAAAAAAAAACCCTACTATATACTTGATTCGTTCTTAGATATCGTCTCACCCTTGAATAAGACCGGGTTAGTCCGGCGAGATCTCGTCCATCTCGGACAAGACTTTGAACCATGGATTCATCGTAGTTTGAGAATTGATAAAGCTTCAGTGAGGAAGAAAGAGAGAGGGAGAGAATTTAATTTATTACACGTTGCAAAATCAGGGGAATGACTGGAAATTTGATTCATTACATCTTTAATTATATTAGTCTCCCATTTGAAGAATAATCTATCTAAATGAGTAATAAGATAAATGTTGTTTTTATTAAGTTTTATAAACATCCAAAAGTTGAAGAAAAAAAAATCAATATATATATATATATATATATATATATATATATTGGGCTTAGCGATTAGGGGTATCCCAGGCCTTACTCCCGCCGGGGTTTTAGTGTAGATAAATTCGTAATGGCCTATGTGAGACGTCCCATACCCACGCAGCAGCAATAGCTGTGAGGAGTCGAAACGATGACCTCTAGGATATATATATATATATATATATATATATTTTTTTTTTTTGGGCTTAACAATTAGGGGTATCCTAGGCCATACTCTCGCCGGGGTTTTAGCCTAGATAAATCCCTAATGGCCTATGTGAGACGCCTCATATCCACACAGCAGTAAAACAATGGAACATCATTTTGTGAAATGCTAAAATTCGGGGGACATCACAAGGTGTGGCATCCATCATAGCTAATGCTAGTAGTGAAACAATGGAACATCATTTTTGTGAAATGCTAAGATTTGAAATTACTAGTGAGATTTTGAATTTGGTGTATTCTTTAAGAGCGGAAGCTACGTGGGTTGCTTGAACTTCAAATGAGGAGGTTGTTCTTAGCTTAAAAGGAACCTTCACCCTTTAAACTTTTACAAGACACCTTTACCACGCTTGAAGGCTGCTAGCTTTTTTTTAGGTTTTCTTATTACATTACTGTTTAGCTTCCTTTTTAGTTCATTGGTTTTGTTTTGTAGTCTTTTGGAAGGATACCTTATCTTTCGTATTTGTACTTACCTACTTTTTAATAAAATATGAAATTCCTATAATTTTTTTAAATTATAAATCAAAATATTGTAAAATATGAGTTTCGTAATTTATGTATGAATAAAAAGAATTTGATGGTAGAATTCACAAGGGAAAATGCTAAACATATGGTTCCAATTTGTCTTTATTTTTTCTGAATTTTTTTTCTATGATTTTTATTGGGTTTTTGTGAACATTCTTTCATTCATAAAGTCGAGATGCGGCAAGATGGCTGTGATCGAGATGACCACAATCAAGAGTTCGACATCCACAACAGAGACTTTGAATCACGGTGTTTATGGAAAGATTGTAATTAATAAGAAAAGTGAACCCCTTTTACTTTGAAAAAGTGGATGTCATATTACCTTTGAATGAATTCACGGATTGATCCAGTGGATGTTGCACCACTCACTGACAAATTAAATTATCCAGGAAAAGAGAAAGTTAAATTATAAATATGATTAGAAAATCTAGGTTTTTCATGCATCCTCAAATTGCAGACATAAGAGATTAGATAACAAAAAGTATCATATATATGAATGAAAAAGAGATATTAGATAATCAAAAAGTTTCTTAGGGAGATTTTATTGCGGAGATATTAGCTATTCTTTGGGAAGATATTTTTGGTAGGTGTAGTCCTAGAAGGTGTTGTATCTTTCTCTTATACACTCCCTCCCACCACCCCTCCCCCCCGCCAAAAAAAAAAAGTTGGAGAGCGTAAGCCTTCCCGAATGATAGTGGTAAGCAATAGAAGCAGTTAGAATGGTGATAATGCAAGCAGACTATACTTACTGGTGTTGGTAAAGCGGCAGCAGTGGATGCAGCAGCAGCTACACACTTTCCATTAGTGTAACAATGGCCAGCAGCAGCTGTGGTAAGCCTCAGGAGTGGTGTCGGTAATGGTGTTATTGGCCAGCATCAATGAGGGCCGGGGAGGCTGTCTGCAGCAGGGCAGTGATTTTCATTTTTGTTTTTCGCTACTGAGTTGCTGAGTTCTCGACTCGCTACGTACTGTAGCTTAGTGTAGGGATTATGGTAGTATAAAAATTTTAAAGTTTATATCAATGGATGTTCTTTTTCGTCTTATTAGCCCTTTAACCTCCATATATTTGAAAAATGATTGTTTTTGCTCTTATTATTATTTTTTACTGCAATTTTTATTTTACAAGGAAATTGAGTTCATCCTGAGCTATGTCACTCGTCAATGCTCATAAAATTAGCATCATCACTTTTTATCAGCTTTAAGTTCTTGTATGTAATAAAAGAATATATTTTTGGTTCAACTAGTACTTTCTACTACTGCTTTGCAGTTTCTGAGGTACGTTGTGGTTACCATCCATGTAGCAGGTTTTCAGACAGTTGCTATTTTCATGCAGACTGGTGTCCCAGAGAAATCAGTGGCTTCAGTTGATGCAATTAGTAATACTGTAAAGGACTCACCTCACAAGGTATGCATATGAAGCAACATTACCAGAGAGGTCCTTAAACTACTGTTCCTGTACGCTTATTAATGAATACTGATTGGACTACCTTAAACTACCGTAAGGAGTATGGTTTATTTTATTGTATTCCTATGTAATGTGCTCTAGTCTATTCGCCGGATTTTTTGTGTCCTTTCTTCATCTTACTAAAGTTTGTCCTGTTTCATGCTGTGTCACATTCTTATGCAATGTGCTCTGGTCTATTTGCTGGATTTTTTGTGTCCTTTCTTTATCTTACTAAAGTTTGTCCTGTTTTATGCTGTATCTCTGCAGATCTTCATTGGTGGAATTTCAAAGGCTCTTTCGTCTGAAATGGTAATATTATCTGAATGTTTATGATGCATTATAGACAACATTATCTTTCATATGATCTTGAGGTTCCTTAGGTTTCTTATATTTAAAAGTAACTATCTCCCCCACCTTGCGCACTCTCTCTCTCTCTCTCTCTCTATCTATATATATATATATATATATATACTAGTTGGTACACACGTGCGTTGCACGCGAATATTTTTGTATTATAAAATAAATATTTCATCAATGGTATACGAATTTGCGCTAAAGTGGACCATATAAATTGTCTTTTAAAGAGATTTTTGTGATGGGAAAAAAAAAAAAATCAGTGCCAAAACTAATAAATTAATTAAATGTGTCATCAATAACTTAAATAAATATAAAAAATATATGTAAATTTCAGTTGTACACTTGCCTATCAAAAGGATATTTCTCATAGCTTTGTTGGTGTATATATATATATATATATATATATATGTTTATTTTTGTAAGGAAAAAGCTAAATTGTTTAACCATTTTTTTCGAACTTGTTTGGCAACTAACCTAATTATGTACTTATTTCAAAGAGTAATATTTTTTTAAAAATTATTTCATAAATAAATTGAACAAATAACATCGTGTTTAAATTCAAATAAGAAATAAATTAAAATAAATGTCATCCAACTCATTGAAAATATTATTCTATGAGTGGGGAAGTTGGCTTTTTTTTATAATATAAAAAATTAAATGAAATGATGATAAATATACTTATTTTTAAAATTTTCTCAATGAAAAATGTGCTTACTAAAACATGAGAATCCTCCTGGGTTGTCCTTTGTTGAGATGATGCTCTATTAACCAGATAAGGGAGAATTTTTAACATCGTTACATATAGGATTTGGTTTTCTTAATGCCAGTTTTTGATAGTCTAGGAACCTCATTCGGTTTTATTATATTATATTTTAATAAAAGGTTCTATGTGAGAAAACAAACCAACTCCAAAAATAAATAATTAAATAAAAAGAAAGGTATCCTTATAAAATATTTGTGAATCACGATTTGTCAAAAACTTACACCAAAAAAATAAAATAAAAAAATACTCAAAAGTAATAATATCTAACAGGATTAAAATAGAACCCTACTGCATTTGCAAGGAATCTTGTAGGTAGGACATTCAGTAAGAATAGAGGTAGGAGAACCAAAGTTACAGAAATATATGAAATACTTGACTCACATGGAAAACAGTATTTTCTATAGCAATTAAAACAAACCCTAAAACCCTATATTTCGAAAAAGAAAAGAAGATGAGGGCTCTATTAAAATAGGTTGAAACTACTGTTAATGGAGAAAGTAGAATTTAGAATCCCATTGTTAATGAATAGATGATATATGTTATGAAATAGAGTTAACTTACAATTCTAGGTTTTATTTATTTATACGAATTATAGTTTCCTTAGAATTTCTATTTATGTATGTGTTTTATATTTTTATATTTTCTATATATGTAGAAGGGTAATTGTGCATTTAAAATTTAAAATAAGGGTATATTAGTCAATCAAAAGTTTTTCTCACATTCAACTTTTTATATGTAATATATCTATATATATATGGGCACACGTGCGTTGCACATGAATATTATTTAAATAAAAAAATTTATAAATTCTATATCTATATATATATATATATTGAACATGAAAATCTAATTATTTGTTACTTTTGTGTTAATTTAACTTATTAGAATAAACGCTCAACACAATAGGTCAAAATTTCTTCAATTGTTAGGAGTTATGGTAGGAATAAAAAGTTAGCTAGAAGACATGCATAATAGTGGAGGCTATATAGAATTTATGAAGTGAACATAAATTGTGTTATCTTTTTTTCTTCTTTTTTGCTAGAAAATAAACATTCTTAATTGGTTAAATATAAAACATTCTTAATTGGTTAAATCTGGGAAGCAAATAAATATTTAAAATTTAAAATTTAAAATAAAGATGTAATGGTTAATCAAAAGTGTTTCTAAAATATAAACTTTTATAGGTAGTATAGATACAATATAATTTAACATGTGATACAAGAGCATCTTTGAGGGAGGTAGCAAAAAAAGAAAAGAAAAGAAAAGAAAGTAACAAATCTGTCTTTTGCTACCTTATGTGGGCTGTAGCAATTTGCTACTCCAACTTAAGATGTGCATTCCAAAGGGAAGTAGCAAACATAATTTTTTTATTTTTATTTTCTATATTTTATATTTTTGATGCTTTTAAATATTATTTAATTTATTTTTTTAATAAGTGAAACTGATCCCTCATAATATAGTTTTTCTTACTTTTTCTAAAAAAAAATTCTCAATTTTATTTTTATATGGTATCATCATCTACATTTTGTTTTGTTCACGTAGAGATTGAAAAGAGAGTGGAGATCGAGATTTTCATTTTATTTTTTTCCTCATTTCTTTATTTTTTTTCCTTTTTCTTTTCCCCCTCCCTTCCCATCAACAACCAAATTCAAGCAAAATAATAATAATAATTATCATATACATATATGACCCATTCCAACAACTTCTACGTTACAATCAAAACACATTCAAGGGTTTTCCTAGTCTACCCAAAATCCTCGAAAACAACCACCCTCAACCACAAACAAATTCAGCAGTATATGAATTCTCACTAAATTTTAAGAAATACATAATAAAAATATAAAACACTCACGCAACAGCCCCTTGAGATCCGGTATCGTCTCCATAATGTAGATATTTGGTTTGTGACTGCGTTGGGAAGTAAGTGTGCCTCTAACAGACCATTCTCGTTTGCTAGAAAATGAGAGGAAGAGGGAGATACGAAGTTGCTAGAGAATAAGAGGAAGAGGGAGATACGAAGTTAACGTGCTTTAGGATTATATATATAGTATTAAATGGAGTATTTGATTTAGGGTTTCTTTTGAATTCCTATTTGTGTTTTATATATTATGGTATGTGCTTTACAATATATTAAGGTATGTGTTTTAGAATTATAGTTTCCATATTGCTATATTTTCTATATATGCAGAAGGGTGGGTAGTTGTGTATTTAAAAATTAAAATAAGGGTATATTAGTCAATCAAAAGTTTTTCTTACATTCATCTTTTTATAGGTAGTATAGATATATATATATATATATATTTTCTAATTCTCTTTTAATTCATCAACTGTTCTATTAACTAAGTCCTATGCTGTTATTCTAGTTTATGGGGATTGCAAGTGCCTTTGGACCTTTGAAGGCTTACCACTTTCTGGTCAATGAAGATCATAACGAACCATGTGCTTTTCTGGAGGTATTACATCAAATCTGCACTTTAGGTTTACTTCTGTTTTTCGTTAATTCTGTGCAATAAGAGGTTGAGCCATCTTGAATACTTCCAAGTTCCAACATTATTCTTTCATTTGAATGGATTAGTCCTGGAAAAGTTGTTTGTGTGACAGACATGTTATCATATCTATGTTATGAGGTGTGAAGAATAGCCTAATTCCAATTACTTTTCTCATAATCTGATCCATGATTTTCATATGGTATGATTTTCTGTAGATACTATTTTGAGATAATTTAACTTTCTACATATATTTAATAATTTCTTAAATTTATGAATTTTTCATTGTTTATTTTCTGGCACATTTAAAAATGTATGTTAGGATAATTTGGCTTTGTCTACTTTTGGATACTTGTTACCATCATATAATCATTTAGGAGAAAGGTTCTGTACATTGAATGCCAGGCCTGCCAGGGGCCCAGGGCCATTTAGAAACACATTATACGTGAAACTGTGAATGTTGTCTGCTCTTCCCTCATGTTTGTACAACAACCACCCCCCCCCCCCCCCCCCCTTTATTATTATTATTTTTTTCCTGACCTCAAATATCTGGATATTAATAATCTACAGTGTTTCAGTATGTAGATCAAACAGTTACACTTAAGGCGTGTGCGGGCCTGAATGGTATGAAGTTGGGAGGGCAAGTACTAACTGCAGTTCAAGCTATTCCAAATGACTTATCAGTGGTACATTATCAGCACCCTTTTCTTCTAATAAATCTGGAGACAGAATTTCTTGACCACTATAAATTATTTTATCTAGAGGTGCTGATCACTTAAAACAACATGTTCTAGGAAAATACTGGAAATTCACCATTCTATGGGATCCCTGAGCATGCAAAGCCACTTCTCGAGAAGCCCACACAAGTTCTGAAACTAAAAAATGTGGTATATTTTTGGTTTAGATGAACAGATGAACATGTGTATTTGTTTTGTTACTTCTCGCACCATTTGTTTCTTCCTACATTATTTGATAAGCCAGTTTATATTCTCTCATTTCTCCATTGTGATCTAGTTCAATCCAGATGGCCTTTCATCACTGTCCGAACAAGAAATGGAAGAGGTATTAGAAGATATACGCTTGGAGTGTGCCAGGTCTAAGTCACTAACTGTTCTTCATCTAAATTTACTTTTGTAGTTTATTAAACTGATAACTTGAAATATCTGTTACATCCAACTAATTTTGTAGTTTATTGGTGGTTTTGTAGTTATACGAGTGGGTGGACCCACTCTTTTTCTCTTTTTGTCGACTCCCTAAATTTGTATTAGGCTTAAGGGGTTTTTTGCTTCACTCCTTTCCTTTTGGTGAGGAGTTGGGCCCCTTTTTGCTCTTGTATATGTCTCATATACATGGATGTTTGCCATTTTATTTCAGTACATATCACTACCTAATAAAAAAAATTCTAATTCTGCAGGTTTGGCACTGTTAAATCTGTTAATGTTGTAAAGTTTGACAACAATTGCACCACCAACCCAGAAGCATACGAAGTCACTGATCATTCAGGATCTGCTGGGGCCTTGCAAGACTTGGGGTGTGAAGGCAAGAACACAAGAACAGAAACTTTGGAAGAAGTTACTGATTATGTATTGGGAGGAATTAGCGGAGCAGAGTTTCCAAGCAATGTCAGAGAATTTATTGAAGTTGATAAAATTGCAGAAGATGACAGCATTAATAATGATAAACTCGCTGATTCTCTTATGAAGGATGAGTCCTGTGAACCAGATCAGACTGATAGTAACATGGCTGTTGAAGAACAAACCTGTCAAAATGACACTGATGCAATTTCTCAAGAACTCCCTAATAATCTGGAGAGTACAAAGGTTCAATCAAATTTACATGATGACAAGGTCACTGATATTATTCAAGTGCAGGACTTGGACATGGAAGACAGATTGAGACCTGAAGAAGAATTAAATTCAGAGGAAGTCAATGTAACATTGCAGGAAGCTTTTGTTGGATTGGATGTCAGTGTGGGAACAAAATCAGATGCTATTGGGAAGGGTGACAATAGGGAACAGGTTTGTGATCTCGGACATGTTTTCGAACAAGGTTGTGTTCTTGTTGAGTATGGAAGAACAGAAGCCTGTTGCATGGCAGCACATTGTTTGCATGGACGTTTTTTTGATGACCGGATTGTGTCAGTAGGGTATGTTGCTTATGATCTTTATCGGTTGAGGTTTCCAAAATGAGTATGTTTGGATAGTTACAATTGGCGATTAATTGGTTACAAGGTCTGAGGTGGTTTAAGCACATGCACTGAGCGACTAATTTGACCTTCTAAAATGTTGGACCGGGTCTTCCGCACAAGTTTTACCGATCCTTTGCGAACAGGTTTAGTCCTGGTTTTAGATTTCTACAAGAATTCCAAAAATTATTATTTAGTTCAATTTGGAGCCACATTGTAATATCTAATTGTAACCTCTACCTGTCGTCTCAATTTGGTTTTTGTCGTTATTGCTGAAACCCAAATTAAACGGGTTGTTGAATTTGGAATTATATGGTGGGCCAGGCCGTGGTGTTTGAATTCTAAGAAATGTGGAGACAATGCAGACATTCCAGGTTAGTTGCTTGCATGAATTTTGTTTAAGATCATGAATATGCTTACCTTTTGTTCTTGTTATGAACAAGTGAAAGTGTCCCTATTGCCTTCATGTAATTTACGTTGTAATATTCTTCAAATATTAATGAAAAATATGATCACTTGCTGTTATTCTTGCTTTCTCAGTTAATTGCCGCTAAACTTTTTGCTGGTCATATGGTTTGGGACTTCGACTCTTTCTTCAACACCCAATCTGGGCATGGTGGGGGAGTGGCTATATCCAAGATATAAGATTAAAATCAGCACAAATAGACTCAAATTGTTAGTCGGCAAATGTAATTATCTGTGTCTGATCTTATGCCCAATCAAGAATCTATTGCAGGTTGATTCTAACTCACCATGTGCTTTGACTCTCTCTCGGCATATGTTTATCTTTAGAGGCATCCAATAAGTCGTGATTGAACTCTTTGCAAATTTCCCAGGATCCCTAGGGCTACCCATACCCCTCCCTCCTCATCCATTATCCATCATCACCATCACCGTCATCCAACAAGTAGTGCTATGGAAAACAATGCTACTAGTTTTCTTGTGAGTATCCACAAGGGGTTGCAGCCGACCCATGATGGTGGTGCCGCACTGCTTCCATCTCTTTCTTTTGGCTTCTCTTTTATGCATTGTAGTCGATCTGAACAGGAGATGAAGGAGGAGTAAACTCCATTAAAGAGTTCAAAGAATTAATGTAAAGGCTGTTACAACCTGCTTACTTTAATGACCTGTAGTCAGTGCATCGGATTTCGACTTGGAGCGTTTTTGGGCTTGGCTTATAAAGCGAGAAGCATGCCATCCTCATGGACCTGCCAGATTCGGACTTGATTAAGATATATTCGAATCCGATCCGTTAATGAATTATTCCAATCCCATAATCCGTAGTGGATTAACAGCGTACAAACCCATATCCGAATTTTTTAGTTCCAATTTCCCAATCCGATAATATTACAAAATACGTAGATAACAAAAAGTGGGTATGACGTAAATAAAAGAGAACAAATTCTAACTCTCATAATCATGAGAAAGAAAATTTTAATTTGAAGAATAAATTTCAACATTTTTACTAATACAGTGTTTATACTTTATACACACCTTAAATCTACAGTAAACTAACAATAAATAAAATTTATTATTAAATTTATTAGATCGAATTTTAGCATACTGAATAAGACATTATCCATATTTGATTTGTTAGCTAACAGACACTTGAATTCGAAATGTTAACAAATTAAAGGATTATAATTCCCCTATCATTTGAATTACCATATTAGATTCAGAGAAAAATCTGATTCATTCAGACACGTCTAGATCTCTATGACCTAGTTAGATTCCCCACCAAATTACAAGCCCAACTATTGATCAGCTGCATCCCTTGTAATGTTGGTCTACTAATTTTATTTATATATTATTTTTTTTTTTAAAGTTAGATTTAGGCTCTATTTGGTTCCTGAATTTTATCAAGGGAAACAAAATAAATAAATAAGGAGTCGTACATTTCCTTGCATGGTTGCAAGGGAAAATTGGAAAAAGAAGAAGAAAAAATGGTACCCAAATAATTTTATCGTGATCATTTCATTTTCTTTTCATCTTCCTCTTTTTTTTCCTTTCCGTTTTTTTCCTTAATAGAATCTGGGAACCAATTAGAGGGTTAGGGTGCTTATTCGCCTCTTAAGTCCTAATTTGTAGGGTCTCGGCACATTTTTGGTTTTGCCCCAACCCAATTAAAACATGATTTTCACAGTGTTCTTTTTCCAAAGTAGGAATTAGAGATAGTTTTAGGACCTAGATGAGATCTTCCATTGCCATGCTCTAGAGGAATTAAAAGGGCATGGGACGTTCTATATCTTTTGAGAGAGTATTGTCGTTCCTTACTCATAGATATCCCAAGGTATTATAGAAACATAGAAGTTGTTTTTTCCTAAGAAAAAAAAAAGGGGGACTCATAGCTTGTCATAGACTCATAGGTGTGGTCGTAGCCCCTGCCCACATAAACCCGACTCTACATGGCGTGAGACCACCCGTGCAGTCATGGGGCGTGCTAGGATTAAACCTATTTAAGTTAGTGCTGAAAACAACAAAAAATCAATAAACATTAAATTTACTAGATAAATTAATAAACAAATAATTTCCTAAGAATAATTAACAATAAAACAAGAAAATTAAACTTAATCAAATTGAAGTACGTCAATTGAGGCTTAATTACAGGCACTCATTCGCACTTTGAAGAAACTTGAAGCCTCCTTCGTGTGCCGTAGGGAAAATAAATGGCAGCATTGTCTCCGGGATTCAACTAAGCCGGCCTGGATATCAATTATGTTTGCATTTAAATGGAAAATCAGAGGCCCTTCATGAGCATTGAAGCATGGGTTGATAAAAATGGAGTCAAGCATGGGTTGATAAATTAAATAAATAAAAATGAGTCCAGTGATATTGAAGTTCTTACTTCGGCCCAAAGAAAAAAAAAAAAAAAAGGTGGATGGGATTGGAAATACTCATTGAATGTGGGTGGTGCATGACTCATCATATAAGCCAATAAGATGAGTCAAATAGCATTGCTCGCAAAGAATAGGGATTCTCGGCCGCATATGGGCATATGTCCGGTTATGTAATTATGTTGGAGTTGAGTTCATAGATTCTAGTCCCCGTGGGCCAATATTTACCAAATTTTTATGTGATAAACTGATCTTTCATTCGATGACTAATCACTGGTTAAAATTTGGTTTAAAAATATAATTATGGCCCCAATTTCCATGTCTGATTCCTAAAAATTTAAAATATATATATTTAAAAATTATTTTCTCTTTTATTTTATAGGAGATTTGGGAACATTTTAACCAACTTATTTCTATTCTTTCTTCATGTCTATATCATGTAGGGGCATTCTTTATAAAAGTTAAAAGTATAATTGCTCTTTCTTCATTTTATTTTACAATTTCTACTTTGGATTGTTTGAAGGGTTGTACAAGAATTATGACACACCCCCACCCTAAACAAAATTTTTTTTATCACTTTTATTTGGAAATGGACAATGACATGCACTTTAGACCTCTTGAAATTATGGGGAAAGAATATTTCCTTTCCTATTTGCCCATCTGGTCTGTAGGGAACCTCCTGCTTCCCCATGGCATGGCCAAAGGTTAATGCTTGTCCTATGCATGCATACAAACTGTGAAGTGCATGATAGTAAGTTTCCACATTTTTTTTTAATTAAAAGAAAAAAAAAGAAAAAAAGAAAGTCAACTTTTTACAACATAAATAAAAAACGTAGATAATTTCACATTTTGTTTTTGTTTTTGTTTCTGTTTCGGTTTTTTGTTTTTGTTTTTTTGTGTTTTGGTTTTTTGCTGGGAGGAAAATCTTGTGCTTATAGAATCGAATGATAAATACTGGCGGTGACTGCGTGGCCGGGCAGAAACAGTGTTTGGTCCATTTCTCTTTCAATTGACAATTTTGTCGCAAATGCAAAATATGGTTTAAAGACTAGGGTTCTGTTTGGGTGTTAAATCCGAAATTAAAAAATTTAATAATTTATCACCTATTGAAAGTATAAATTCATCACCTTGAATTAGAATAATTAAAATAGTTCGAGCCATCACTAGAGTTTATGTTGTAAAATCAATTTTTAAAAATTCTAGAAGTGCCATTGTTTTGAATTTCCTCTCTTATTTGTAGTGATAACATCATTTTGTTGAATTGGATTGTGTCTTCCATTTTAAGTAAAATTTCTTGAATTATTTAATTTTGATTTAGACATCCAAACATGTCCTAAATTACTTAGCAAAAAAGGAAATATATGATTCTTATTGACTACAGAACTTGCAAGCGGTAGGAAGAGAGTAGAATTTCACTACCCAAAAAACCCCAAATTGATTATATAAAAAAAACATAAAAATGGCACTTTCAAAATTATAGGGTTATGGTATTTATTTATACTTTCAAAATGAAAGAGAAAACGATCAGTTGTCCACTCACTATTAGTATGTGTTTTTAGCATAAGCTGTTGATTGTATAAAAAGTGTTGATATTATTTTTGTTATTCTTTTATTTATTGTTATTCAATAAATCAATGACCTTTCATTGGCGGTGTACTAATTACTAGATGACAAGGACAATCAAGGATGATTATGAACCTTTTTTGTTTTTTATGTCATCAACATTTACATCACAGACAATTTTTTTGACATTAATTTTGTATGTCTATGTCTGTCATTTTCTTCTATTAAAATATTACTAAAACCTCACAAAAAATCAAAAATAATTATGCCGCCCTTCCAACACTTATTAATTATGATTTTGAATTTGAATTTTTTTTTTGGGCTTTGAAAGCAGAACTCATAGTAAAGCAATGATCTCTCTCTCTCTCTCTCTCTCTCTCTCTCTCTCTCTCCTAATGCCATGTGTTACAAAAAAAAAAAAAACATGAAATTAACATGCTTACTCCGGATGGCAAATACCATCATCTCCTAAAGGTTACACTTCTATTTTATTTTATATCAGGACCGACTAATCCTCCGGGACACATCCAATCCTACATATATTATGCAATTACAAAATATAAGTTCATGAAAATGACCCTAAGATAACACTAGCATGTCTAGATTTAGAAATGCTCTTTAATTTTATGTGAAACTTGATCTTTTTATATGTGTGTGCTGCTAAAGCATGACCTCACTGCATGTCATTTTGTTTTGAGACTCATACCACCGAGTAGCTATTGGACCTTACCATATTAGGCTTATTAGCATATAAAACGATTAAGAGCTGTAGCGAAAATGGGTTCCCACTTGTACATTATGTGTACTAATCAATCAATTAGATTAGATACACTTCAACTATCATATTGTAAACGCTTACACATTACAATATATATATATTTTTTCCAATAAAATACTTATTATAAAATATTAACTCTCGTTAAAGATTATGATCATAATTTTTTTAGCACACTTAATCTACTACATGACACGTGAAATAATCAATGTCCTTTTTAAAGGTCAGACATCAAATTGTCTGCATGCCATATACATATAGTGGTGTTTATTTGCATGCGTGATTGCGACGTGATTGTCACATGTGCAATCTACTATCGTGATTTGAACCGTGATTTGATCTCCAGACATGAATAAGGCCACTATTCATTCCACATCAATTAACGACGATGATAAACTCGGTTTGTGATTGGTTCCAATAAAGAATGAGAAGTTGAAACCCAAATCTCTAATTCTGAGGCATTTCTTAAAACCATCTGTCCATCCCTTGAAATTGATGGCCTAATTGGATAAATTAGATAAATCTTGATCCCTAAAATTTTGGTATATATTGAGTGTGACCCTGTATGCTTTACTGGCGACCCGGCGTTGGTTTCAACCCTTATTGGCCCAAATTCCCGGTTCGCCATGGGCTCCTTGGAGAGAATTTTACCGGCCCATTAGGCGTTAGATGGTTCTACACGCCTTTGTAGCTTTTTTTTTTCTTTTTTTTTTTTTAAATATATATATATTTAGAACAATGCTTGGTTACTGAAAGTTGAGGAGGAGCTCATTCTTAACACTGATGTGGCGTAATCTATGATCACCACATGTCTCACAATTGTGTAAAAACATACTGCTTAGGTAATTATAACATGCTTTGTTCCCTTTTTTTTGTTCGGACCCAAATAACCCCCCTTCCCTCCACTACCATTTGCATTCCTCTCCCTAAATCTTCGTCTCTCCTTAAATCTCCTGTGTCCAAGTCCAAACCCCTCTATTGGAGACTACCCCAAAACCTCTCTCCCCAACCCTTCTACAAAATTGTGCTTTGACGGTAGAAGTTTGAGCTTTTGTGAAAAGCCAACGATTTAAGCTTTAATCAAAGCTTCAATTTACAAATATGGAAAGCTAACAATTCAAGCTTTGTTATTCTTTCCAGATCAAGGCAAAGCAGATCTTTATGCGATTGATTTTTAATCCGAGAAGGGAGGGATGAGATGGCCTTATGAGAAAGAGGGTGTCATTGCCGGTAGTCGAAATTGTTGTAGTTGTCGGCAATAATTGCCGACAGTGATGGAGCTTGAACTCCCTCCCTAAAAGCATTTCCCATCTCTTTCTTCTACTTTTATTCTTCCAATAAATGGGTTTCTTCTGGGTAATATCATCCCTTCTAAGAAAAAGGATATTTTGGTCCTAATAAAATTAGGGAAGAAGAGTACTCTAATAACAACATGAGCAGCATACTCTCTTTACCGACATGTGTCAATAATCAATGATGCCACATCAGATTTAAGGAGGAGCTCCTCCTCAGCCTTCAGTAGCCAAGCATTGTCCTTTTTTTTTTTTTTTTTTGTATAAAGAAGGATGATATGCCCTAGAGGCTAGAGATTGGGGCATTGTCCTTTTTTTTTATTTATAAAGAAGGATGATATGCCCTAGAGGCTAGAGATTGGGGCATTGTCCTTTTTTTTTATTTATAAAGAAGGATGATATGCCCTAGAGGCTAGAGATTGGGGATTCGGCCCCATTATGCAAAAGTTCTCTCTACATTTTGGAATATATGGATGTGCCACGTTGGAAATTTCATTTGAGAAAGGTTAAAAATAAAAATCCCGAATAACATATGTTCCACTCATCCAACACGTGAATATAAATTGGGGGAATTTTAGATTGGTCGGGATACAGGGAAATAATTACAATTATTAGTCATTTTTAATTAAGTTAATAATTATTTACTATAAAGTTAGTAATAATTTTTATTAATTTATAATTATTCTCTTAGCCTGACCAATCTAGAATAAATTTTTAATTAAATCAAATAAGATCAGACACCTTGTGATGCTTTCATCACGGTTGGAGTGATCGCTCAACTTCCATTCCATTGTCACTTGGAAAGTCCTCCATGCAAAAATCAATTCAGTCATAGGTGATTTGTTCAATCATCATAGTTATTTGAAAATATTTTATCCGGTCGACGTCTAGTGTATGAGAAAAAAAAACTAGAGTCGACTTCACCATTCTGGATTCATTATATACTATATATATATTTGCTACGTGTTTAATAATAAATAACTATGAATGATTAAGAACTATAAGAACCAATGGTTATATAAACTTAGAAAATAGCTAGGCTCTGCCAGTAATTAAGCTCACTTGGATTGTACATCAAAATGAAAATTTCTAACCGGTGTTGTGGCAGTACCATGGGCGGAAATAGGCCTCCTAGCCCTACAATTTAAAGGCAACTCAGTTGCAACTTGCAAGTCAACATAGTGGACCCCTATTATGTCTACAGCTTGGAAGGATTTTCCACTTTACCTGGCTTCAAAAATCCCGGTGTCACAATCAGTTATATCAATCATAGCCTCATTCCACTCCATGAATTATAATTGGTCATCGCTCTGGAAAAGTCGTAGCTTCGACCTCATGCGTGCACTTAATGGAAAAAAAATTAAAAACAAATAAAATAAATTATGATTACATTGCATGGAGCCAAGACTGTGGTGTTAGGATGACTCGCCAGTCAATTTTCTTACGTATAGAAGGTGTGGACATGTTCAGTCAAAAGAAGAGTGAGAGTGACAAGCTAGCTAAGGGGAGGAAGAAAGTCTCTGAAGATTTATGCTTCTCACACTTTCTTTTTTTTTTTTTTTCCTTTTTCCTTTTCCACCCTTTTTTGGGGTCTCCTTATGCTTGTCACACTGAAACAGGGGAGATTCTAATTCGGTTGGTTTGGACATTAAAAATAAAGCCAGAGGGTATACTGGGAATAAAAAATAATTATTGGTATAGAGTGTGAATCTGCTCACAGTTGGTCCAGGTTGAAGAATAAGATTTTTGGCATCAAGCAAGGGTGGGGGGGGGGGGGGGGGGGGGGTCCCCACTTTGCATATCAAAGCGGCGAAGATGATAACATATGTTCCACTCATCCACCATTCTTCTTCCTTCAACTTGCCTGAAGATCTTCCAGCTGCTGTGAAGATTTGTGTTTATCATGATCGTCATGGTCTATTTAACTTAAACAGCCTAGCTTGTATTAATTCTCCCTCCACCTGCAGAGGTTCACCCCAAAAATAATAATAAAATATAACCCTATGTTTAAGCTTACCTTTAATGTCAAAATAATCATTGTCTTTATGTTGTTTGAAACTCTACTTGTAGCTTATCAGGTTTTTATCCTAGAAGGGTGAGAATTTCTTTTTCTTTTTAATAGTTTTGAGGTAAAGTGATAATTGTGTATTATGTTTAAATGGCATATAAGTTTGTTGTCCCTTGCAATGGCAGAAGCATTTTGATGTGAACAACTGCTCCTATAAAGTGTCTTGTTTTGACATTAAAGGTAAGCTTAAGCATAGGGTTATACTTTATTATTATTTTTGGGGTGAACCTCTGCAGGTGGAGGGAGAATTAATACAAGCTAGGCTGTTTAAGTTAAATAGACCATGATGATCATGATAAACACAAATGTTGCAAAATATGTATTACTTATGTAATTCTGTCAAAACAGTATGCATATAAAGCACAAATTAACTGATTAAATTTCCAGACATGAATAAGGTCACTGTTCATTCCACATCAATTAACGACGATAATAAACTCGATTTGTGATTGGTTCCAATAGAGATTGAGAAGTTGAAACCCAAATCTTTAATTCTGAGGCATTTCTTAAAACCATCTGTCCATCCCTTGAAATCTAGAATTCCCCCTAGATTCATTTCTAGGCTTCCGTGTTTTCTCTATTAGTTCTCCTCCCTTTCTTTTGTCTCTTCTTCCCCGTCTCATTTCTAGGTTTCCACTTGTTCTTGGGCCAAGAATAAAGTGCAATGTTCAAGTTTGCGTGTCTCAAAAGATATCTTTTTTGTCTTGTCTATAATTGTAAAATATAATGATAAACCATCATACTCCTTAAAAAAATGAATTACAAAATATGTGATTAATGAAAATTGATTCATTGTATGTCGATTAAGTGGTGTTGCTTTTCCTATTGGTGAGACTTACACGGGGCTTTACACGAATCCACCCTATTTGAGAAAAGTCGTGTAAAAGGTTGTCCCAACTTAGTGGGACTCCTTTATTTTATTTTAAGTTCACTTTGTGGGGCCTTTAATATTTTCCTCGAGACCTAAACTATAGTTTATCACCTCCAAACTACTAAAATTAATAAATAAAAACATATATATATATATATATATATATACACTCCGTATATCCAAAAAAAGAAATCCACGACTTCATTCCTAGTGATTTTACACACTTTGTTCAGGTGTTACACTCACTTACGAAACATTAAACTTATATAAAATTTTAATTAAATCAAATAAGAGCATACACCTTGTGATGCTTTCATCACAGTTGGATTGATCGCTCAACCTTCATTCGATTGTCACTTTGAAAGTCCTCCATGCAAAAATCAACTCAGTCATAGGTGTTTGTTCAACCATCATAGTTACGTGTAGTGTATGAGAAAAAAAGGCTAGAGTCGACTTCACCATTCTAGATTTATATAATTAAATAATTATATATATAGTCACGATCAAGTAGTGTATTGATATTTTACTTAAGCTACATGTCTAATAATAAATATCTATGAATGATTAAGAAATATAGGAACCAATGGTTAAAAACTTAGAATAAGGCTCTGCCAGTTAGCTCACTGGGATTGTGCATCAAAATGAAAATTCTGTGCTCAGGCATTACCATGGGCTGAATTAGGCTTCCAAGCCCTACAAATTAAAGGCAACTCAGTTGCGCGTAAGTCAACAAAGTGACCCCTATAATCTCTACATTTTGGAAGGATTTGCCACTTTGCCTGCCTTCAAAAAACCCGCTGTTGCAATCAATTATGTATCAATCATAGCCTCATTCTACACCATGAATTTTAAGTAGTCATCTTTGTAGGTAAGTCCCAGTTTTCGGCCTCATGCGTGCAGGAAGAAAAATTAAATTGTGATTACATTGCAGGAGCTAAGACTATGGTGCTAGGATGACTTGCCAGTGAGTTTTCTTACATCTAGAAGGTGTGGGAATGTTTAGTCAAAAGAAGAGTGAGAGTGACAAGTAAGGGGGAGGAAGAAAGTCTTTGAAGATTTATGCTTCTCACACTTATGTTTTTTTCCTTCTTTTTCCACCCTTTTTTGGGTTCTCCTTATGCTTGTTACACTGAAACAGGGGAGACTCTAATTCGGTTGCTTTGGACATTAAAAATAAAGCCCGAGGGTATCTTCGGAATAAAAAAAATAATTATTGGTAAAGAGTGTGAATCTGCCCGCAGTTGGTCAAAGGTTGAAGAGTAGGATTTTTGGGATGAAACAAGGTGAGGGGTCCCCACCTTGCATATGAAAGCGGCTACGATTCGTTGGACCTTTTACCAAAATCAAATATTCAACGCATGCATGCACCTAAAAAAAAAAAGGGGGCTCGAACTCTTGCTTGTTCTACAGGGAGGAATTATATATGCTACATTTTTTTTTTTTTTTTTTTTAAAATTTTTCCACATTAATTGTCTTGGCACGAGTTTCTTTGAATAAAAAAATTGTGGTTTATTGTAACCCAGTTTCTTACTTGCTTCTAAAAGCTGATGATCTAAACAAGCTTGTACATTGGTCACTATTGGTTCACAACCCCCCACCCCACACTTAAGCCCAAAATAAAAAATAAAAAACGACTTTATATATTTATCAAAGTTACTTTTAACAAGTCCAACCAAATGGTTCCTAACCTTCGGTAAAATAATAATAATTCCATTCATCAGAGTCATTATTTATGAGAATTGTGATATTGCCAGTTGTTTCGACAACATTCCAACTAACTCATCCAATAAGGTCATTAGAAACCGTGTAAGCAATCAAAGTAGCTCTAATAGTGATCCTTATCTAGTTTTTCCTATGGTACATACGTTCAATTGGAAACATGGCTACAAAGGTGTCACTTCAGAGATCACTAGTTGCTTTGGATTAGGGTTTGTCTTAATCAAAATGTTCAAGGTCCACTATAAACGAGTTTATGAGACATTCTTTGTCGAGTTCGAAGAATTACAATTTCCCATTATGTGTGAAATGCTGAAATTTTTTTATTTTTTTTGTCCCCCTTATGCTCCATCTCATTGTTGAGAATGATAGTGTAAAAACCAATTCCTTTGGCCCAGTGATACCTATGTAGGATTGGGATATAGGTAGAATTTAAAATTTAGGTGCTGTATTCCCTTCAATGTAACTAAAAAGTTAAAAACAGTGGAAAAGAAAACTTCAAAGAATAGAGCAAAGCAATATTAAAGTAGAAGCTGAATGATGTGGGCATTCTTTTTTTTCTTTTTTTTTTTATTTTTTATTTTTATCTTTTTGTCTTTATAACTCTTCATCAAATGCCTTACTCTTGATAATAAACATAATTAATTGAATAACTTGCCGTATCGACACTTCCATTTTATTTAAAGATAGTAGGCCATTTAGCATGTAATCTACCTCTATATATTTTCTATATTTACCTTTAGCTTAATCCATGCCACCTTTTACTTAATATTTTGTAAAAGCCTTCATAGGAGAAGGCTAGGGATAAGTATCATGCAGCTACAAGATATACCATTGACCATAACCTAGCTTGGTAGATTGTTCCATTGTTTTGTACGTATCTATCGAGTAATTAATGGAATATTTATTATTATTTTTTAAATAATTAATGGAATGAGATAATACCCAATATAATAATGTTACTGTCAAGGTTGCCACCAAACCAGGGCGAGATTTATGCCCATAGAGAAGCCTTACTTTCCCTAAACCACATCTATTTTATCCATGTGCTAAGTCCAATCGACTTGGTATTTCATGCTTGGTAACGTCAAAGACAGAATATTTGGGTGAGCTGATTTGATGAACTTTGAAAATGCTGGGAAATGAACAATTTCTTCAATGACATGGTCACAATGAGATATATATAGGGATCTAGAAGAATGCTTCTAGAAGAATTAATTACTTAAGAAGTTCAAACTTGTTTACCAAACACTAATAATAGAGACCACCTCAAGTTAACCCTACCCAATATTACATATACACTTAATATATATATGATATTTGTGAAATTCCAGTGTTACTAAGCCGAGAGTGGTTGAATAGGTATTTTAAAAACCCCCCCTTGTGCATACCATTCAATCGCATAAACAAAATTACAGTAAAAGCGAAAACAAGATTGCACACGAGGATTTCTCTGTGGAAACCATGGAGGAAAAAAACCACAAGACCGAAGTCTACCTAAAATGAATCTTCCCAGCATGATATTCAGATCGGGGATGGATTCGCCTTTCCTAAAGTCTAACAACTTGACTATATATTTTGATAACGGAATAGCCAACATATACAAATTGACTAACAGTGTGCATGCCTTACTGCTTCGGAGCAATTAAAATGATTAGTCCTTAATCATGAAATTATAAGCCCATACAGCGGTCCTCACAAAACTAATAAATAAAAATAAAAATCCCTCAACAATGTTGGTAATTGGTATATACCAAAGTTCTTGCATTAGGTCCCATGCAACTTCAAAATGGGAAAAGGCCGTGCGGGCTTTCCACAATGGGGACGCCCAAAAAGGGGAAAAAGACATCCACCACACAAGGAACTAATCAACCATTGCTCCTTTCCTTCGTGAAGTGAATTATTGGTCGATAAATAGTGGACCTAACCCACTTATTGGCTACTAGGACTAGGCGTGATGGTCTGTGTCATTCTATTTGTAAATTGTAATGTAAGTTTTTCTTGGTTTGAACCCAAAAAAGGGCGTAGGGGAGGGGGTTAATGTGGTCTCATGCATGGTTTATGCAAAAGCAAAGACGCTCCCAGCTTGATTGAATTGTGGAGTGTTGTAAAACATGTCAATGCAAAGGGTGCAACCCTTCATGTATGGTGCTGATATAAGTTAGATGAGCACGTGCCCGTGATGATCTAAGTTAGGTGAGTAGGTGTTTACCTAATCACCTGATCACATCCTCACCTAACTTATATCAGTATTAGGGATTGTACCCCATGCATTAGCTTAATGTAATCCATTAATATAATACATGAGGTACAACCCCAAATGCGGGGCTAATAATATCAGCATGGACTCCTCTAATCATTATCCTAGCAATAAATAGTTGTTGGTATGGTTTTGCATTTAAATTTAATCACTAGCAATAAATACATGAGCCAATAGCGGAAACTGCCATTAAATAATAGGGTTGGAAGAAAACTATAAAGGAAGGACATAATAAGTTGTGACATTTTAATGCAACATGTGCATGCATATGTGTTGTTCAGACTTCTATTTACTTTTCTCTTTTAAGCTAGAATATGTTTTTTCATCATTACAGATAGAACTGAGAACTCTAAACTAAACTAGGAACCATAAAACCCTATTTTTCAAAATAACTCTATTTAACAAAAAATTAATTTTATACTCCTTTTGTTCATAATTGACCATTCCTTTTGAAAAAACATGCTTTTTTAGGATACTCTATTAAATGCTTTAACATCAATAAATATGTTTTGACTTTCCAATTTTGCCCTCAAATGTACAAAACATTGAAAAAATGAGAATACCTTTTTAAGGGTATTTTAGGAAATGTAATAAAAAAATCCATTAGCTTTTGGAATGTGACTATAATTTTGAAATATCCCAAAAATAAAAAGAGGCCAATAATTTAGGAATGGAAAGAGTACGTTATACTGTATATAATAATTAATATGGCAACCTCCTAAACTCCTTGATAAACTTGGGAGCGACTCTCTTTGCATGTGTTCATTCCTTTGTTTCATCTATGACTACTAAATCATTCTCCATTTTCATATTTGACTCCATATACGTGAAAGCAAACACATTTATCTGCTAATTTGAAACTCGAAATATTTGAATTAGTGTAGGAAAATATATTCTAGTATAAGGAGTTAGATTTTTGGATAACTACACTAACCCTTAAGGTACTGCTTGGATCTTGGAATGAATGAAGAAAATGAAATGAAATTGCTTACAAATGAAAACACTTCCTACGATTTTTTAAGCTTTTTGTGGTTTAATCGTGTAGTAGTTGATAGTTCAGTTATTGGGGTGGTATTTTGTATCTTAATTTCTTGTTATCTATTAATCAATGAACTTTAATTTTCTTTGCCTATCCAAACAAAAAAGAAAAAGAAAAAAAGTACAGTTATCTCTCTCAATCTTATAATCGATTAATTGCATGTAGATAGCAAAATACTTAATGACCCAAAGATGACCCCTATGTGGGACCTAAATTTCATTACTGCTTGGCCGGTCATGTTTCGGGTCCATTAGCGTTGCTTGATAACTGACCTAATTCAAAACAAACAGGATGAGTTGGAAAAGTAGAATGTGGTCCATAAATGTTCTTTCTCACGATCTCATCTAATGGTATGTAACCAATATTTGTGAGTGAATTTTTTTTTTTTCCGTTGATAATGAGGAAATTCTTTGGGTAAACAACGGGTTATGTAGGACCCACAACCCATATAAATAAAATAAATCTGAGATACATGTGAATTACGAAATATAATGTGGTTAATCTGATCTTAAAGGGTTTAACGAAAGTTGAATTCTTGATTTGAGCTAACTTTGAGTTGCAAGGATGATGTTAATTTAATACTTTTTTTAATTAAATTATCTCATGAGATGGACTTAATAAAATAAATATAATAACGCAATGGGTGTCTTAAATAATTAAATTACATGCCAAAAACAATTGAAAAATGAAAAAAATACAGAGAGAGAGGGAGTCCTCATAGAAAAGGGATGTTGACCCCCTCATATTAGACGGACATGCACAACTTGTGAGGCGAATTTTCTCATCTTTAAGTAGAAGACAAAGAAGCCCTACATGTAAATCCAAGTCGAAGCAAGGCCTACCCAAGTAATGAATGGCATATTGGTAATTATCTGCGCTCCCACGTAAATAAAATGAGGTCTACATAAAGGGATCCGATCCATACAAACACTTGGGAAACACAGACTTGCTGCTAGAGCCAAAAGGCCGCACTGTAAGCAGAGGGCAGTAGCCATTAAGCAAAACCAACATGCCTGTGGAAGAAGGAGTTGATAAGTATACACAAGATGGGACTGTGGATCTCAGAGGAAACCCTGTCGTTAGATCTAAGAGAGGTGGATGGACTGCTTGTTCCTTTATTGTTGGTAATACTCTCTCTCTCTCTCTCTCTCTCTCTCTCTCTCTAGAGAGTGTTGCTCACCAATTTATCACCCCCAATCATTCCACTTTTAGGACACTTTTCTGATCTGCAATGGCTCCTTGAAACTCCAAATCCATTTTTCTTTGCTATCCTGTTTCTTTGGAGTTTTCTTTAACTCTTGCTTTGGTAGTTTAGTACGTGGCCGGGTGTGTGTATATATATATATATATATAATATATCATGTTAAAGGGTACCTGCCCTTTAAATTTGGGTTGAAAGTAGATGATCTTACTCATTTCCAATACTGATTTTGCAACTTATATTTTTTCACTATTTTTCTTTGCATTTTACATCCATCACATAAAACATATGAGCTTTGGTAACAATATATAGCAGTTTTTGGCAATTATTTAACATTTATTAATGTATTCATTTGAACAGTGTATTATTTATAGGTTTGGTGAAAGTTAGTTTGATCCTTGGACCACAAGAAATTATGAAGTAGTTTAGCAATAATATTTTGTTCAATTATATTGCAGCATATTTATAAAATAAAAAACAAATCCAATTTCTATATATTTTGCTACTCTTTCACTTATTTCCCAGAGGTCATTACTATTTGAGGAATGGCTTGTGCCCATAAATTCGTCGGTTGGCACAATGGCACAGACTGCGCCCATCTCCCACTCTTTACTTTTCAACACGGTTCAGTACTTGCATTTGAACATCAATACCTACCACTCTCTCTCTCTCTCTCATTATGCAAAAGAGACTATTTATTTTTCCATATGGCACCCATATATCTATCTCCTCATATATATTGATATTATTTTGGTACAATAGAAAGAATTTCAACCTTTAACCTATCCTATTTCTATCATTTATCTCGTCATTTTTAACCATTAGACTAACTCTAATGATTTGTACATAATGGCATTTACACCATCCATTTCCACCCCTTTCTCTCTCTCTCTCCAAGCCCAACCCATGCATAGCACCTGTCCAAATAAGTTCATTTAACAAAAATTTTATCTTAATATATTGGGTAGTTGTGGAGGAGAACAAAACCTTGGCTACGCTAGATGATACTATAATTAATCTTAGCCTGTTAGAATCACCCTTGGAATGGGGCCTCTGTTTTTTGTCCTTTAAAGTGAATCTCTAATAACAAAAGCAAGCAAAGTCAAACACAAAATAGGAAAAGGTAAATAGAGAACAAGCTGCAAAGCTAACATGGGCCCCACGTGTCAAATTGTCCTGGAAAAATCAAAATACCTCCCATCTCACAACAGTCATTTCACCTTAGCTATGTCCACACTCTGGAGGTTTCTAGGCTTTTAATAATACTCTTTTTCAAAAAGAAGTGCTATGTCCATTTTAATTGGGTTTTGAATCTGGTATGTATATAGACTAAACTCCACCTTATTCCTCTTCTAGGTGACACTCTAAACTCTTCGTGATACTTCAAAGATTTTTTTTCTTATTCTTTAATTTTATTTATAGTATTGTTGATCCACCGCACCTTTTTATAAGTAGTAAAATAAAATAAAATTTATCTTATATATATATATATATATACACACATATATATATACGTGCTACATCAATCATCATATCTTAGTGTAGGAAAATAAATACTCTCTCCATAACAAATTGTTTGAGACTTTGGGCCACTTTAACTAAGTACACGTATTTAATGAATTGCTATATAGCTTATACAAGTATATTTTAGCTTTCTGATTATACACTTTCATTTTATTTTGTGTTTGATTTGAATAAAAGTAATTTTAAATATAGAAAAGGATAATTTGTGAAAATAAATAAATTATTTGTCTTGACTTTCGAAATGAAACAAACATTTTTGGATATATTTTCCATATGAAAATGATTATCAAATAAAGTGGGATGAAGGATGTACTTTATGAAGAAAAGTATTAGAGATCAATGATTTTGAATTACCTTTTTAGACATTTTATATTAAAAGTTAAAAATTTTCATTTTAACCATTTTAATAGTAATTTTTTCAATTATTAATACGAACATTCCAAAGCACAATTGCACGAGATCAATAGTAATTTTCTTTCAGAAAAAAAAAATTTTTAAAATAACTTGGTGGTGGGGTTTTAATTGCACGTGTTGTCAACAAACTTGCAATTATGGTACGACGGCGGCAATTATTTTTGACGTTTATCATTTCCATGCTTTTGTTGACGTATTTAAATTTTCCATCCTTTTGTTGACTTGCGCAGTGTATGAAGTGTTTGAACGTATGGCGTATTATGGCATATCGTCCAACTTGGTGGTGTACATGACCAATAAGCTCCATCAGGGCACCGTCGCCTCCTCCAATAATGTCACCAACTGGGTTGGCACCATTTGGATGACTCCTATCTTGGGCGCCTACATCGCCGATGCTCATCTTGGCCGTTACTGGACCTTCGTCATTGCATCTGCAATTTATCTTATGGTACATTACATATAATCTTTCAGTTCTATTTAAATCAGCACATGTTAATATAACTTATATCAGTACTTCGTAACTTACTAATGTACAAGGTACAACCCTATGGGTATTGATATAAGTTATATCAGTATGTGCTTGCTTGATCGTCATTCTATGTATAATGGGAGGGGATTGAAGTTTCGAATCCTTAACCTATTCTACTCCTATCTTTTATCCCACCCTCCTTTACCCTTACATTAACCCCATTGGCTTAATACCTACACTATACCTCAATATTGCTTAGTATCACTACATTGAATGCATTAGTAGCAGTTGCGAAATCATTTGGAGTGTCATAAAGAAGTGATCTAGGTTGGCTAGTAAAGTAGGCAATCATCAGTCATCATCAGTGTATCTCATGCTTAGACATATTCAAATCTTCACAAAGACATTTATTTTAGTAAGTTATTAATTAACCATGTAAGATATTTGTATGTGATTTTATTTTTTCTTTTTTTTGGGTGGAACAAAATCCAAGCTTTCAACAGATCTAAGTTTAGCAATTTCACTTAATTGATTTAAACCCAATTCAATAATGAAAAGAGTCCGGTTAGCATGTTTAATTTAAAAACATAGACACATGTCCTAACACGTAAGTCTTATGGATTTTAAAGACACGTGTCGGAATATGTGTAGTCGTCTCGTGTATTTTAAAGACGTTTCTCTATATTTGAGAGTCTCCATGTCATTGCTAAAGCAATTATAGAATGTCATGAAAACATTTTTATAGTCATATATATTCGTACTTTGTGAACACGTATCCTAATACACGAGTCTCATATATTTTTATAAACACATGTTTGTGTATGTAGATGTTTCATGTCATTGCAAGACATGAAAGTATCTAGTTAATTTTTAATCATGTTTTTCAGAGTTTTACCAGCCTTCATTTGGAATAAAATGATTCAATTGGTGTCTTAATATTTTTCAAAAACAAGTTGTCTTTAAAAATAAAATTAAAAAAGAAAATGGAAAATGCGGCTTGTGTCTGGACGGGCACTACCTAAGCATAATTTAGCTGTGTTCGGAAACTGCTAATCACATTGGTTAAGCTGGCATTATCAATAGTATATGCCAAATGCCTGCGATCCATCAATTTATTCGTGTGCTCTAAAGCAAAAGCAATTACATTAATTACGTGCTTAATCGTGTGAAGAAGATGCTTAAAAATACAACAATATGGTGTATAATATTGTCGAATTAATTACGATTATTAAACCTAATCTAGCTGATTGATCACTGGATATGATCAATTGACTAGATAGGTGTGGCGGTGGGTGTCTTTTTCGTTGGACCCAAGACCAATTTGTGCACAGTATATGAATGTTCTGACTTCGGAACTGTGTAATCCAAGGGAGAAGTAGGTATATGTCGTGGTCACGTATATATGAAATGTAATATATATAAATAAATATAGGTGTGCATACTATATTACTATGTGGTCAAATGAATTTGGTGAAGGTGGCAAGTGGACCACTGTTTTCAACGCGGACAACTTGGAAAACAGGTCTAAACTACAGATGGACCGGCGTTTCTTGTACACACCTTGAGTCTACTTTACTGGATTTCATTGTTGGATAGGGACATCGAAACCGAGCAAGTGGGTTAAGTTGAGTTTTCACAATATAATATCTATATATATATATATATATATATATATACCAATGATCAGGTGCGGTTCGTTCAAGATATCTCGGACTTGATCACACTACTCGAAATTAAACATAGCAAACACATGTGTGCACGTGAAAATTACACACGGTTTTGAGCTGTTCAATCTATCTTAGAGGGTGTGGATGGTTCACACTTGATCAGTTGCGTGTGTATATGTATATATATATATATATATGTATATATATATGTAAAATAATGTGTTGGGTATATAACATTAAAAATTAGTATTATTATAGAATTTTTAAATTGATATGGCCCTTATAAATTTAAAATAACAATGTTTTAGTATTTTTATATTATAATATATATATATATATATATACACATTAAAACAATGTAATCTATGGGAGCTAGTCCACTCGATCAAACAGATAAAATTGGCACCAAAAAAAATAAAATAAAATCGGCATTATGAGCTTTAGAAACTGCCATGACGAATTGACGATGATATATATATCTATATCTATATCTATATCTATACTACCTATAAAAAGCTGAACGTGAGAAGAGCTTTTGATTGACTAATGTACCCTTATTTTAAATTTTAAATACACGACTATCCTTCTGCACCTTTTTAATCTTATTGTAGTTAAATACAACTACTATTATAGTTATTAAAGTTTATATAGGAAACATCTATACTCTTGTAGTTAACTTATATAGGAAACATTTTTCTTCGTATTTCATTAGAGTTCTATGTAGGGTCATTCTTTAGGTTTTTCATTGTAAATGAATGTTCTCCATCAAAACTTTAAGCCTTTATTTGGTTCGTGGATTTTACCATGGAAAAAAAAAGGTTAGGGAAAAAAAATGCGAAGGAAAGAAAATGAAAGGAAAATGTGAAATCATACCAAGCCAAAATTATTTCAATTATTCTTCTTTTACCAATTTTCCATTGCAACCAAACAAGAACATGTACAATTCCTCATATTTTATTTTTTTTCCTTGATAAAATCCCCGAACCAAATAGAGCCTAAAGGAAATAACAAGATTTATTTGTTTTCAATAATTAGAGGTTATAATTTGGTGAGATGGAATTCATTATTTTTCTCCATAACATGTATGATGATCATTTCATGATTATAATATACTTGCGAAATTCATCAATGTTACTTTGATTTGTGCAAATAGCTTACTTATTTTATTTTATTTTACTTGAACTCATCATGTAATTACCAGAATATAATAACTTCAACTTATTAAACAACGACATTTTTGTAAATCGGTAACAACACATGTCTTCAATAATGATTAATTTTTTTTTTTATTTAAATTTTCATTTCAAATTGTTGAAGTTTTGTGGTTAATCAATATAATATTGTGTTACTATATATTATTGGGAATTATTATATTCTAAATTTATTTGTGACCAACTTAAAATTTTTCAAATTAATTATACTACTCACTATAAGTTTCATTAGAAGTAAAAATCTAACCAAACCGATATTAATATCTAATTCTTTAAAAATTATTCTTTCATTTATATTTCATATTATTGAAAAATAACCACGTGCAACCCACATGTACCTACATCTAGTGTGTGTGTATATATATATATATATATATATATATATATATATATATATATATATATATATATATATATATATATATATAGTTCCAATTAGGTGAGCACGTGCTCACCTTACTTATATCAGCATTATGCATTAGGGATTGTACCACATCCTTTGGCCCAATGTACCTTATCACCTACTAATACATGATGTATAAATTCAATATTGGACTGATAGAACTTATATCAACACGTGCTTACTTGATCGTCATCCTATATATATATATATTAATCATAATGGTGAGTTGGAGAGTCTATCAAACTCCAAGATATCTATTGGAGACTATAATACACCACTGAATTTCTTTCTTTCCATTTTATTTCCATTTTCTTTTTTTCTTTTTCTTTTTTTTTTAATCGAATGGAAGTCAGGATTAATATTTGTTTAATTTCCCAAACTACCATTCATCTTTATTCAATACGACAAATATATTTTTACTTTGTCTATAATTTTCATCTTTGGCATGGTCACAGGGAATGTCTGTACTAACCTTAGCGGTTTCGGTCCCTGGAATGAAACCACCTCGCTGCATGGAAGTCAATCTGGCGGATTGTAAGAAGGCATCGACACTCCAATTAGCAGTGTTTTTCGGTGCACTCTACACCCTGGCCATCGGAACCGGTGGAACCAAGCCCAACATTTCAACCATCGGCGCAGACCAATTCGATGATTTTGAGCCCAAAGAGAAGGCCCATAAGCTTTCCTTCTTCAATTGGTGGATGTTTAGCATCTTCTTTGGGACCCTTTTTGCTAACACTTTTCTTGTGTACATACAAGACAATGTGGGTTGGACTTTAGGCTATGGACTTCCGACTATTGGGCTCGCTATATCGATCGGGATATTCTTAGCTGGTACACGTTACTATAGGCACAGGGTGCCCTCTGGGAGTCCATTCACAAGGATGGCTAGAGTCATTGTGGCTGCCCTGAGGAAATGGAGAGTGACTATCCCTAATGACACTAAAGTTCTTTATGAAGTTGACTTGGAAGAATACACCAAGAAAGGAAAGTTTAGGATTGATTCCACCCCTTCCTTGAGGTTTGTATTAATTCTTCAAATCTCTTTGAGTGCTACTACATCGATAGGTTTTATCCACTAGTTTTACGTGCTGGCTAATGGGGCATGCACTATTCTTCTTTAAATTCAAAGCAAATAAGGCTAAGTTTGTTTATTTATTACCAATTTGCCATAATCACATAAGGCAGTAAACCAAGTGGATGGATGGAACTAATAGCTTTAGCATTTTAATATCTATTTTCATCATCTAGTTAAAACTTTAAAAGGAGTTGGACCCCCCCCTAAAAAAATAAAAAAAAGAAGGGCTGTGAATGTAGTGGGCATGCTAGCCCAAGTTGAAGGCCTTGATAAAAATGATTTCTTCTGATGATGATAATCCTTTTATATGTATTCATGCATGCAGGTTCCTCAACAAAGCTTGTGTGAAATCTGGTTTAGATGATCCATGGATGCTATGCTCAGTCACCCAAGTGGAAGAGACCAAACAGATGTTACGAATGATTCCGATCCTGATTGCTACATTCGTTCCAAGCACGATGATCGCTCAGATCAATACCCTTTTCATCAAGCAAGGTACTACTCTTGATCGAGGCATTGGTAGCTTCAAGATTCCCGCAGCCAGCTTAACAGCATTCGTTACCCTATCCATGCTTATCTGCGTAGTTTTATATGACCGATTCTTTGTCACGATTATGAGAAGGTGGACAAAAAACCCTAGAGGGATCACTCTCCTCCAAAGGATGGGAATTGGACTTGTTTTTCATATCATAATCATGATAATTGCATCCTTGACAGAGAATAGGAGACTTAGTGTGGCCAGGGATCATGGCTTAGATAAAAATGGGGGACAAGTTCCCTTAACTATATTCATTCTGCTTCCTCAGTTTGTGCTAATGGGGACCGCCGATGCTTTTTTAGAGGTAGCTAAGATTGAGTTCTTCTATGATCAGGCACCCGAAAGCATGAAGAGTCTTGGGACTTCTTATTCCATGACTAGTCTAGGGATTGGGAACTTTCTTAGTAGCTTCCTTCTTTCAACAGTTGCTGACATCACCAAGAAGCATGGTCACCATGGATGGATTTTGAACAACCTCAATGCTTCCCATCTAGACTACTATTATGCATTTTTCGCGATACTAAACTTCTTGAATTTCATTTTCTTTATGGGTATGAGTAAGTTGTATATATATAAGGCTGAAGTTTCGGATTCAATGGAAGTGCTTAAAGGGGAATTAAGAGGGTCGACAAATGGGGTAGCTAACCAAGAAGACTCTAGGACATAAGTCAATTGGACAAAAGTTATTAAGAAGAAGGCCATACAAAAGTCAAGAGCTACAACTTTAATTGTGAAACAAGTGGGAGATGACGGTTGTTGAAAATATCCTGTTTGATGTTTATAGTCATCTTTATAGTGGGCGATGATGGTTGTTGAATCAGTTTATCTTGGATTATGCATTGAAAATGTACTATTTACATGAAAAGGAATGAAAATATAGTTGTGTAAAGGCTTGCAAATGGTTCTCTTAAATGGTACCCAAATCAAATATAATCAAGTATCCAAAACTAACTAATCATAAAATATTTGAAAAGTATCCAAAATTAACCAAACATAACCTTTCCAATTGTTTGGAGATGTCCACGAGGTCTTATTTTTTCCTTTTCTTTAAAAAAATAAATAAATAAAGGTTTAAGATAAGAAAAGGCATAATAAATGAGCTACATGAATTCCATTTGCACACCAGCTATACTTCAATTTTTTCCCCCAATTGGCAATGAATACTAACAATGCGTAATGCTATATGTTTAAAGACTAAATTCTAATACAATGCTATATCAACCCTCTAGCAAGATCTTGATATAGCATTCATAAATCAACTAAATTCTGATACAAAGAATCTCCTTTACATTTCCTTCACATTTCCTTTTAGTTGCACAACTCAAACCCATTACTAAAATGCATTGAAAACATAATCATTCTGCTTCACTATACAAGGAAAATCATATTTTTCACCTCCTCTTTGCTTGTTGGAATAAGAAACTGATTTGCCACTCAATCAATCCGATGGCACAATATTCTTAATATTTATGCCACTATATAAAGAGAATTCTTGTGGTTGGATTGCATCTAGATTTACTAAAAATCCCTTACAACTTCCCAAGACCAATTAATATATAATTTGGTGATTTCAACAACTTGAAAACAGTTACTTTTCCCAACAAGATTCTTCTTCTCTCTCTCTCCCACGTCCCTCCCTCTCTGACTTGGTATGTTATTAGTTTTGTTCCTTTTTTTTTTTTTTTTTGGCTAACATATTACTATGATTACTGTGTCGTGCACGCATCGCGTGCATTCGACTGCTAATTATATTGGGTCCACTCTATTCCACCTTCCTGTCGTTGGGGGCATGGGAAGCGTTTGCCCAACACTAACAATGATTATGCCGCTCGCTTCACATGTCACAATGCTGAAATCTTCCATTAGTTTCAATACACTAACCCATCAATCCCACCACCCCTTCCATTGTCTCAACCTCCAGCTTGACCACCTCTTCAGCTATCAAGTGTATGTTCTCCACAAGCGCAAAAGACCCACTTCAAGCTGTCGAAATCCTCCTTAATCATCTCATGATCTGACATATAAAAAATTCGTGAGCTTCCTCCAGCAAGCAAAACCATAAAGTTGGCTTTGAAAGAAGCCTTCATAACTTCTTTTACTACCAATGGTTGAGCTCGCTGATTCCAACTGAGAATTCATCGTGCGAGTGAAGCGTAATAGGTTGTGTGGAATGGTGGAGCCTAAATTGGGCTTACCATTTAAAAGCCTCGCAAAGAAGTAGCAACACCCAAATACTAAGCATCGCTAGAAGACAATCCAAAAAATTACGCGATGGCACCCCATAATCCCACACAAAGAATTGGGCTTTTGGCGTCGGCTTGTGTGACCGCCCGCGGTTGAGCAGTGTCAAAAGATCTTTTAATGAGGCTCAAAACATGACCGCTAGTAAAATGCCCTTCTACTAGCATTACAAATGTACTAATCTACTGGTCAATAATTCGTGAACAAGTTTGATAAGGGTTCATTTTGAATTTGATTGATTTTAAACAAATCAGGCTTAAACTTAAATTTTAACCTCATTTTGTAAACAAACCAAGCTCAAGTACATTAAAGCTCAATTTGATTATTTTCACGAATAAGCTTGTTAAGGCTCATAATATGTAGCTTGTGAGTGAGTTCGTTAATGGGGTTTGATAGGGCTCATGAATAAGCTTATTTGGGGCTTGTGAACAAGATTCAATAAAAACATGATTATCATTTTTAATGAGTACTCGTTTATAAAGCCTATAAGAAAACCAAGCCATTCACGAACAACCTTGTGAAAGTGCTCAAAAACGGCTTGTTTGAGCTGATTCATTTATTAGATGAACCAAGCTCAAGCAAATCAAAGCTTGGCTTGAGTTCAATTCATAACAAGCTTGGCTTGAAATCAAATAATCAAGCTTTTAAATGAACCAAGCTCAAACAAGCTAAAGTTCAGCTTAGCTCAGTTCATTTGCAGCCTTACCTCCTAGAAACAGCCTTGTGGTCGTGAAAAAAATAAATAAAATGGCATCATGGTGTGGTTTAGCATAGCCATGTTTGCCCTCACTAAAGCTCTTTTCTTTTGTAACAAAGTTAAAAACCCCTTTTTTCCATTTCTGTTTCTCTCACTCTCGCCTAATGTCACCCTCTTGTTACATGTACAGCTATGTTAGCCTTACTAATCCCCATTTTTTTTTCCCTCACTCTTGCTTAATGCTGCCTTCTCTTACTGTGGCGCTCTCCTGTGTTTCTCAGGTATGTTATATGTGACTATATGTGTATATATGTTGCATTAGACACACCTTTAAAACTTTACATGTGACTTGTATTTTCATGAAACTAATCGTTGGATTAGATCTACTTCTCATGTAGGTCATGCATGTCAAAAATCAAGTTGATCAAATATTAAGAACTTATTCATCCATAAATATCCTTAAATAAGGGGTTGTTATTTTTTAAAAAATGTAAGTTTTAAATTGAATAGCAATCAGTGTTGAATAAACTTTATTTTTTGCATAAATCACTTACACAAGAAGATTATTTTATCAAATGGTTGATTTTACAAAAGTGCAAGTTAGAGATATAGTTTTGGAATGCACTGATGATATTAAAAAGACTGTAGCTGTTATATTTTAGTGTTATTTATTTTCTATGATACGAAAATATAGTGGAAAAAAAAGAAAAAAGAAGGAAGAACCCACTTTAAAGGGGGCTTATTTCTTATTACATTCAAAGCCATATGGCATCTAGAGTACTTGATTATAAGTAAAAGGTACTTCATTGTTGGCCTATGGGTGGTCCCTAAATGACAATTATTTTGTGCAAAACAGCTGTCTTGTTTGACAATCCGTTGTCAGTTACCCTTGATACGCAAAATGACGTTGTTTTGTGTTGAAAGCATTGGAGCTTATCGTTTTACTTCTGTGATACATGGTGCATGTTCACCCACGTATCTCTCCTACTGTGTTTGATATACGACGACACTCACTCATGGTTCTTGTTAATCTTGAACATAGAACGCACACTGATGCTTTTGTCCTAGGTTTTAGAACCAAGAGAATCAAAGTTACGTTTGGTAGGTTAGAATGATTATTCCACTCATTAATATTTTAGAATATTTAGTTAGCTATAAAGAAAGGGATGAGCATTTTCTTATGGGATTTATTCCATCTAAGTAAGGAATGATCATTTTAAATCAAGAAAAATGACTATTAATATCATTTAAGAAATTAAATCATTAAAAATGGGTTTCGTTTGATCTTTTCTCCATTCCATGCCTACCTTTTACCAAACATATATTGGAATGAAATGGTGATTCGGGTTCCGTTCTCATTCACATTTCACTATTTTATCATCTTTTCATTTCATTGACACAAACCAAACGCAACCCAAAAACTCACTTCTTTGTGTAGAAGCTCACTATTGAAGGCCATTAATGATCTCAATGGGATATAGTATAGCGTGCCACACTGTACCGCTTGCCATGTGCAATAGATGATTTCAATGTGTTATTATGTCGAAAGATGTGCACTTTAATAGGATGCACACCCGAGAAATAAAACGAAGGAATGAAATTATGAAAAGATATAACCCATAAGAAGAGGGGAGAGAATTAAAGTGACACCAAATAGGTTACTTGGTGGTTGTGATGGTTATTTGGTGCCTCTTGTGGTGTATCTATAAATGGAAAAAATTTTACTACTGAACCTTGTGTAGAGATCCTACCAAATATCGACGTGGCGCAATGTTTAGTTGACATCTTTTAAACACACATGCTAATCACGTGAGTTTTAAAACCACCGAACCTAAACTTGAGTGAACCACGTGTATATACAGAGATAAGAGAACTGGTTCTTGAGTCTTTCCTTAAATCAATGAGGAACAATGCAAGTACTTCTTGGGGATGTACGTGATGATCGCGAATGAAGGAGTGATGCCGAAAATTCACAACCTTTTCTTTTTGAAGAAGAGTAATAGTTCTATATTGAACCCCTTTATTGAAAACGACAATCGAACATTAAGAGGTGAAACTGATGGCAGCATTGGGTCATTATAAAATTTTGTCATTTTTTTAATTAAAAAAAATGGGGAAAAATTAGCAATAACCCTAATTAAAAAGGTGGTTTTAACAATAACCCTATCAAAAAAAAAAAAAAATTAACTCCTTAGCCCCTAGTTTAGTAATCTTATTAGCAGTAAGGATTTTTTTTTTTTTTTTTTTTTTTAAATTTTAAATCTCCATGTTACCCTTAATAGGCTCTAACGTGACCTTCAAATTGAGATTTGCTCTCCATGAAACTGTCACCGCTAGTGACTACTTTTTCTCTAATATTGCCGACCTTCTCTGACAATGACCATCACCAACAACCTTTCCTATTTCATGAACAATCATTACCATCAGACCATGCATGCTAACAAAACTCCAGATGTAAATCTAATATGATGAACATTGAAGCTCAAGATCTCAAATTCTTATTTCATTATGTATATATATGTAGTATCCGTTTGCAACTCTTGGTGATGTAATTTGTAAGGCTTGGGTTCACCTAATAGTAAAAAATAATTTTTATAATATAAAATAGTAAATTGTTACTGTTTTAAATAAGAAAAATTTAATATCACGAAATAGTAAATTGTTGTTATTCTCAATATAAATTTTTAATAGCACAAATTGCTCGCAACAGCTCCCATGGAGGTTTTGTTATATTTTGTGGCTGTTCTTTGTGTTTGGGTTCACTCAATCGTAAATAGTATTTTTTATAGCATAAAATAGTAAGCTGATACTATTTTCTATAGAAATTTTTCGTGGCACAAAATAGTAAATTATGACTGTTTTCTATATAATTTTTAATAATATCAAAAAATAAAATATGACTATTTTTTATATAAATTTTGCAATTTCTTGTAAATAACATTTTATATAAAATATGTCATTCTTCTTGGGATCTAAACATGATCGGGGGTTTGGGGCCTAAAACCACCATTGTGGTCGCGATACATGCCCAATCACCTTTGCAAGCTCTTTTGCCGCTTAGCAGATCTATGCGATGGAGCTTGGAAGCATAGCATCGAGTTTCAATGAAGAAGAAGAAGATATGAGGGAGTCGTTGCTGTTTACAATAGGATCGTAGGAGGTTGAACAACTGTTGGAATTGTGGTTAGAGCAGAAGAAAGGATGGACTCGTTGCCATCTCCGGTAGGATCGTCGGAGGTCGAATAACCGCAAAAAGGTAGTCGGAGCTCGATGCTGTGGGAGTCACTGCCGATGGGAAAAAAAATGCTAGAGTCGACTTCACCATTCTAGATTTATATAATTAAATAATTATATATATAGTCCCATCAGGTAGTGTATTGATATTTTACTTACTATATATATATATATTTGCTACATGTTTAATAATAAATATCTATGAATGATTGAGAAATATAAGAACCAATGGTTAAAAACTTAGAATAAGGCTCTGCCACTAAGCTCACTTGGATTGTGCATCAAAATGAAAATTTCTGTGTTCAGGTATTACCATGGGCTGAATTAGGCTTCCAAGCCCTACAAATTAAAGGCAACTCAGGTGCGCGTAAGTCAACAAAGTGACCCCTATAATCTCTACATCTTGAAATTAGGATTTGCCACTTTGCCTGCCTTCAAAAAATCCACTGTCGCAATCAATTATGTATCAATCATAACCTCATTTTACACCATGAATTTTAAGCAGTAATCTTTGTAGGTAAGAGATAAGTCCCAGTTTCGGCCTCATGCGTGCATTTATTGGAAAAAATAAAAATAAATTATGATTACATTGTATGGAGCTAAGACCATGGTGCTAGGATGACTTGCCAGTCAATTTTCTTACATCTAGAAGGTGTGGAAATGTTTAGTCAAAAGAAGAGTGAGAGTGACAAGCTAGCTAAGGGGAGGAAGAAAGTCTATGAAGATTTATGCTTCTCACTTCTTTCTTTTTTTTTTCCCTTTTTTTTTTTTTTTTTTTTTTTTTTTTTTTTTTTTTTTCACCCTTTTTTGGGGTCTCTTTATGCTTGTCACACTGAAAAGGGAAGATTCTAATTCGGTTGCTTTGGACATTAAAAATAAAGCTAGAGGGTATCTTCGGAATAAAAAATAATTATTGGTATAGAGTGTGAATGTGTTCACAGCTGGTCAAGGTTGAAGAATAAGATTTTTGGCATCAAGCAAGGGTGGGGGGGTCCCCACTTTGCATATCAAAGCGGCGAAAGATTAGTTGGACCTTTTACCAAAATCAAACATTCAGTGCATGCATGTACGAAAAATGGTGAGAGAATGTTATAAATCCATGTATGTTTAGAAAAAAAAGGCATAGGGAGGAATTATATATGCTACATTTTTCTTTGATATGATTTTTCCGATATGAATTGTCTTGGCACGACTTTCTTTGAATCAATAATTGTTGTTTTTTGTAACCCAGTTTCTTACTTTCTCCTGTAAGCTGATGATCATTAGAAAAGCATTTGGGAAAAATCAAAGTAGTAGCTAGACATTCCAACTAATTGATCTAGTAAGTCGGCATTCGAAACTCTGCAAGCAATCAAAACAGCTCTACTAGTGACTCTTCTCAAGTTTTTCCTATGTCCAATTCGAATTAAGCATGATTATGGAGGTGTCACTCCAGAGTTTGATCACTAGTTGCCTTGGATTAGGGTTGTCTTTATCAAAATTGTTTTGCAAAGAAGATGCTTGCTAGACTAATTGGTAAAGTAATGTTTGAGATATTGGCTCAAGGTCCACTATAAACGAGTTTACGAGACTTGCACCCCCAGTCAAGTTCGAAGTACCCCTTCCCTGCTCTTGCTTGTCCATTAAAAAACAAAAATACAATTCCCATTATGTGTGAAATATTAATGCTAAAATCCTTTATTTATTTTTTGTTCCCTTATGCTTCATCTCATATATTGTTGAGAATGATAATGGTAAAACTAATTTCTTTGGCCTACTGATACCTAGGTAGGATTGGGATAGAGGTAGAATTTAAAATTTAGGTGCCGTACTCCCTCCAATGTAACTAAAATGTAAAAAACAATGTGTAAAAAAAAAACTTCCAATGGTACAAGTAAAGCAATATTAAAGTAGATGCTAAATGACGAGGGCATCCCTTTTTTTTTTTTTTTTTTAGTCTTTAACCCTTCATCAAATGTCTCCCAAATAAATGGTTAAAAATAATAAAATTAAAATTAAAATTCACAACCAGAGAAGAAATTTGGAATGTTATGTTACATGCATGTATCTCTCACTCTTGATAATAAACATAATTAATTGAATAATTTGCCGTATCAACACTTCTATTTTATTTTAAGATATATAGTAGGCCCATTTAACATGTAATCTACCTCTATGTATTTTCTATATGTACGTTTAGCTTAATCCATGCCACCTTTTACTTAATATTTTGTAAAAGCCTTCATAGAAGAAGGCTAGCTAGGGGATAAGTATCATGAAGCTAAAAGATATATAATTGACAATAACCTAGCTTGCATGGTAGCATTGTTCCATTGTTGTAGCCATCGAATAATTAATGGAATGAGATAATACCCAATATAATAATGTTACTGTCAAGGTTGCCCCCAAACCAAAGCGAGATTTATGCCCATACAGAAGCCTTCTTTTCCTTAAACCGCGCGTGTTATCCATTTGCTAAGTCCAATCGACTTGGTATATATTTCATGGCTAGTAAAGTCAAAGACAGAATGAGATATATATAGGGATCTAGAAGAATTCTTTCGGACAGGGCGGAACTATGTGGAGACCAAGAGGGGCCATGGCCCCGGTAAGATTTTTAAAAAAATTGACACTTTGTCAAATATGATTCAATTTTTCAACAAATTTGTACAAGTGCCCACCCACCTCATTGAATCAAACTAATATTTTGATTTTACTAAAAAATCCCTCAATTTATACAAGAGATAAATTTTCATGTTAGGTGTTTTTGTCAAATCATATTATGATTTCACTAAAAAATCCCTCAACTTATACAAGAGATAACTTTTCATGTTAGGTGTTTTTGTCAAATCATCAACTAACTTTTTTTATTTTGGCATTGATCTGCCCATAAAATAAAATAAAGAAGTCTCAACACTACTTTTTGGGTACGTTCTTGACTAGGAGGGTTTGTCTGAATGAGCACTTGAGCTCTAGTTTAGGTCTTTTGATATTTTTTTACCATTTTTTATCAGTATTTTGTGAAGATTATTCGGTATCTAAACTTTTTTATTTATTTATTTATTTTTGGTTTTGTTGTATAAATACTTTTAAACAAAAGCATACCCAAATTTCACATATTTCTTAATCTCGATCTTAAAGGTTGAATCATATCTTTGGATTTTTTTTTTCCTCACCTTTTAGTCCAAATTCTCTTTTTTTTTTTTCTCTCCCTAGATCATTCAAATTGGATTTCTATTTTATGTTTTCATTTAAACAATTTCATTAATACTAAGATACCCACTTCCTTAAACTTGCAAATGCGTTGCATTTGTTTTTGTTTTTTTTTTTTTTTTTGTTAACTGTTAGTGTTCTCTATGATTTTTCAAGAGTTATGACTTCATGTAATGAAAGGGTTGGTTTTTTTTTTTTTTTCACAATATTTATATAGTAGAGATTTTTTTTTTCCCCTTTAAGTTGGCCACCCCAACTCACAGTTCTTGGTTCCGCCCCTGAGTTCTAGAAAAATTACTTAAGAAATTCAAACTTGTTTACCCAACACTAATAACAGAGACCACTTCAAGTTAACCCTACCCCATATTACATATACACTTAATATATATGATATTTGTGAAATTCCGGTGTTACTAAGCCAATGAGACTTAGAAAGCGGTCGAATAGGTCTTTTAAAAACCCCCTTGTGCATACCATTCAATCGCATAAACAAAATTATAGCAAAAGCGAAAACAAGATTGCACAAGAGGATTTCTCCGGGGAAACCATGGAGGGAAAAAACCCCATGACCGAAGTCTACCTAAAATGAATCTTCACAGCATGATATTCAGCTTGGGGATGGATTTGCCTTTCCTAAACTCTATCAACTTGACTAATTTTGAAAACGGAATAGCCAACATACAAATTGACTTTACAATGTGCACGCCTTATTGCTTCAGAGCAATTAAAATGATTAGTCCCTAATCATGAAATTATAAGCCCATTTACTTGTACAATTGTTAAGGGAATTAATCAAAGAACAGCGGTCCTCACAAAACTAATAAATAAAAATAAAAATCCCTTCAATAATGTTGGCAATTGGTATATACCAAAGTTCTTGCAATAGGTCCCATGCAACTTCAAAATGGGGAAAGTCCGTGCGGGCTTACCACAATTGAGACGCCCAAAGAGGGGAAAAAGACATCCGCCACACAAGGAACTAATCAACCATTGCTCCTTTCCTTCGTGAAGTGAATTATAGGTCGATATATATATAGTGGACCTAACCCACTTATTGGCTACTAGGACTAGGAGTGATGGTCTGTGTCATTCTATTTGTAATGTGAGTTTTTCTTGGTTTGAACCCAAAAAAGGGCGTAGGGGAAGGGGTTAATGTGGTCTCATGCATGGTTTATGCAAAGCAAAGATGCTCCCAGCTTGATTGAATTGTGGAATGTTGTAAAACATGCCAATGCAAGGGGTACAACCCCTCATGTATGGTGCTAATATAAGTTAGATGAGCACGTGCTCGTGATAATATAAGTTAGGTGAGTAGGTGTTCACCTAATCACCTGATCACGTCCTCACCTAACTTATATCAGTATTAAGGATTGTACCTCATGTATTGGTTTAATGTGGTTCATTAATATAATACATGAGATACAACCCCAAAGGCAAGGTTGATAATATCAGCATGGACTCTCCTGATCATTATCCTAGCAATAAATAGTTGTTGGTATAGTTTTGCATTTAAATTTAATCACTAGCAATAAATACATGAGCCAATAATGGAAACTGCCATTAAATAATAGGGTTGGAAGAAAACTATAAAGGAAGGACATAATAAGTTGTGACATTTTAATGCAACATGTGCATGCATATGTGATGTTCAGACTTCTATTTACTTTTCTATTTCGAGCTAGAATATGTATTTTATCATTACAGATAGAATTGAGAACTCTAAACAAAACTAGGAACTGTAAAACCCTATTTTTCAAAATCACTTTATTTAAAAAAAAATTAATTTTATACTCCCTCTGTTCCTAATTGACCATTTCATTTGAAAAAGTATAACATTAATACAATTTAAAGCTATTATCAGTAGTTGACAGTTCGATTATTCGGGTGGTATTTTGTATCTTAATTTCTTGTTATCTGTTCATCAATAAACTTTAATTTTCTTTGCCTATCCAAACAAAAAAAAAAAAGAAAAAAAAGAAAAAAAGTACAGTTATCTCTCTCGATCTTATAATCGATTAATTGTATGTAGATAGCAAAATACTTAATGACCCCTATGTGGGACCTAAATTTTATTACTGCTTGGCCGGTCATGTTTCAGTCAATTACCGTTGCTTGGTAAATGACCTAAATCAAAACAAACAGGATGAGTTGGAAAAGTAACTGTGGTCCATAAATATTCTTTCTCACGATATCATCTAATGATATGTAACCAATACTGAAAATGAGGAAATTCTGTTTTTTTAGACCGTGGTCCATAAAGTAGACTGTGGTCCATAAATATTCCATAAACAGAAACATTTTTTTTTTTTTGTTTTTTTGATAATGAGGAAATTATTTGGGTAAACCACAAGTTATGTAAGACCCACAATCCATATAAATAAGATAAATTTGAGACACGCGAATTATGAAATATTGTGTGATTAATCCGATCCTAAAGGGTTTAACAAAAGTTGAATTCTTGATAATTTGAGCTAACTTTGAGTTGCAAGCATGATGTTAATTTAATATTTTTTTTATTATTATATTATCTCATGGACCTAATAAAATAAATATAATAACGCGGTGGGTGCCTTAAATAATTAAATTACATGCCAAAAACAATTGAAAAAAAAGAAAAAAATACACAGAGGGAGGGAGTCCTCATAGAAAAGAGTTGTTGACACCCTCATATTGGACGGACATGCACAACTTGTGAGGCGATTTTTCTCATTTTTAAATGGAGGAAGACAAAGAAGCCCTACATGTAAATCCAAGTCAAAGCAAGGCCTACCAAAGTAATGAATGGCATATTGGTAATTATCTTCGATCCTACGTAAATAAAATGAGGTCTACATAAAGGGATCCGTTCCATACAAACACTTGGGAACACAGACTTGCTGCTAGAGCCAAAAGGCCGCACTGTAAGCAGAGGGCAGTAGCCATTAAGCAAAGCCAACATGGCTGTGGAAGAAGGAGTTGATAAGTATACACAAGATGGGACTGTGGATCTCAGAGGGAACCCTGTCGTTAGATCTAAGAGAGGTGGATGGACTGCTTGTTCATTTATTGTTGGTAATACTCTCTCTGTCTCCCTCTCTCTCTCCCTCTCTCTCTCTCTCGCTAGAGAGTGTTGCTCACCAATTTATCACCCCCCAATCATTCCACTTTTAGGACACTTTTCTCTGCAATGGCTCCTTGAAACTCCAAATCCATTTTTCTTTGCTATCCTGTTTCTTTGGAGTTTTCTTTACTCTTGCTTTGGTAGTTTAATGGGTGTATATATATATATATATATATATATATATATATATATATAATATATCATGTTAAAGGGTACCTGCCCTTTAAATTTGGGTTGAGAGTAGATGATCTTACTCATTTCCAATACTGATTTTGCAACTTATATTTTTTCACAATTTTCCTTTGTATTTTACATCCATCACATAAAGCATATGAGCTTTGGTAACAATATATAGCAGTTTTTGGTAATTATTTAACATTTATTAATGTATTCATTTGAACAGTGTATTTATAGGTTTGGTGAAAGTTAGTTTGATCCTTGGACCACAAGAAATTATGAAGTAGTTTAGCAATAATATTAGTTGGTTCAATTATATTGCAGCATATTTATAAAATAAAAAACAAATCCAATTTCTATATATTTTGCTACTCTTTCACTTATTTCCTAGAGGTCATTACTATTTGAGGAATGGCTTGGGCCCATAAATAAATTCGTGGGTTGGCACAATGGCACAGACTGCGCCCATCTCCCACTCTTTACTTTTCAACATAGTTCAGTACTTGCATTTGATCAATCAATACCTACCACACTCTCTCTCTCTCTGATTATGCAAAAGAGATTATTTATTTTTCCATATGGCACTCACATATCTATCTTCACATGTATATTGATAAATTTTTTTGGTACAATAGGAAGGGTTTAAACCTTTAACCTATTCTATTTTTATCTTTTATCCCATCATTTTTCACCGTTAGACTAACTCTAATGACTTGTATATAATGTCATTTATACCATCCATTTCCACCTCTCATTTACACCATCCATTTTCACCTCTCTCTCTCTCTCTCTCTCTCTCTCTCTCTCTCCAAGCCCAACACAAAAATTTTATTTTAATATTTTGTGTAGTTGTTAGGGAGAACAAAACCTTGGCTACGTTAGATGATACTACAATTAATCTGAACCCTGTTAGAATCACCCTTATAATGGGGCCTCTTTTTTTGTCCTTTAAAGTGAATCTCTAATAATAAAAGCAAGCAAATTCAAACACAAAATAAAAAAAAGGTAAATAGAGAACAAGCTGCAAAGCTATCATGGGCCCCACGTGTCAAATTGTCCTCTAAAATCCAAAATATCTCCCATGTCACAACATTCATTTCATCTTAGCTGTGTCCAGACTATGGAGGTTTCTAGGCTTTTAATAATACTCTTTTTCAAAAAGAAGTGCTACGTCGATTTGAATTGGGTTTTGAATATGGTATGTATGTAGACTAACATCCACCTTATTCTTCTTCGAGGTGACACTCTAAACGTAGTCATCGTAAGACTTCAAAGTTTTTTTTTCTTCTTCTTTAATTTTATTTATAAGATTGTTGATCCACCGCACCTCTTTATAAGTGGTTAATAAAATAAAATTTAATTTAATTTAATTTAATTTAATTTAATTAAATTTATCTTTATTCTTTAACACACACACACACACATATATATATATATATATATATATTTTTTTTTTTTGAATATGTGCTACGTCGATAATCACATCTTAGTGTAGAAAAAAAAAAATTTCTCTCCATCCCAAATTGTTTGAGACTTTGAACTACTTTAACTAAGGACACATATTAAAATAACCTATATATTTAATGAATTTGTATATAGCTCATACAAGTATATTTTAACTGTCTGATTTGATTTGAATAAAAGTAATTTTAAATATAAAAGGATAATTTGTGAAAATAAATTAATTATTTGTCTCGACTTTCGAAATGAAACAAACATTTTTGGATATATTTCCCATATGAAAATTGTTATCAAATAAAGTGGGATGAAGGATGTACTTTATAAAGAAAAGTATTAGAGATCAATGATTTTCGATTGGGAAACTCAATACTGATCCATGCTCTTGGATTACCTTTTTAGACATTTTGGATTAAGAGTTAAAAATTTTCATTTTGATCACTTTAATAGCAATTTTTTCAACTATTAATACGAACATTCCAAACTACAATCTTGTTTGAACTCAACACTGAATTTGTACACGAGATCAATAACATTTTTCTTTCTGAAAAAAAAAAAAAAATAAAAAAAAAATTAAGTGGGGGAAAAAGAAAAAAATAACAGAAAAAAAAGGGGAAGAGGGTAGGGGGTTAATTGAAATTGAATGGTCTAACAAAGTTGCAGATGCCAGATCAGACGGCCGCAATTAATTTTGACGTATTTAAATTTTCCATACTTTTGTTGACTTGCGCAGTGTATGAAGTGTTTGAACGTATGGCGTATTATGGCATATCGTCCAACTTGGTGGTGTACATGACCAATAAGCTCCATCAGGGCACCGTCACGTCCTCCAATAATGTCACCAACTGGGTTGGCACCATTTGGATGACTCCAATCTTGGGCGCCTACGTCGCCGATGCTCATCTTGGCCGTTACTGGACTTTCGTCATTGCATCTGCAATCTATCTTATGGTATGTCATATACATCATTTTAGTTTTATTCAGGTCAACACGTGTTAATATAATTTATATGAAAACTATATAGTCAGGGTTGTACTTTTTACATTGATCCAATATATCCCGTAACATACTAATGCACAAGGTACAATACTTAATGCGGGTATTAATATAAATTATATCAATATGTACTTACTTGATCATCATCTTATATATAATGTGAGGGGTTTGAAGTTTCAAATCCTTAACATATCCTACTCCTACCTTTTATCTCATCCTCCTTTACCCTTACATTAACTCCATTGGCTTAATATCTATACTATACCTCAATATTGCTTAGTATCACCATATTGAATGCATTAGTAGCAGTCGAGAAATTATTTGGAGTGTTATAAAGAAGTGATCTAGGTTGGCTAGTAAAGTAGGCAATCATCAGTCATCATCAGTGTATCTCATGCTTAGATATATTCAAATCTTCATAAAGACATTTATTTTAATAAGTTAATATTAATTAACCATGTAAAATATTTGTATGTGATTTATTTATTTATTTATTTTTTGGGTGGAACAAGATCCAAGCTTTCAACAGATCTAAGTTTAGCAATTTCACTTGATTGATTTAAGCCCAATTCAATAATGAAAAGAGTCCGGCTAGCATGTTTAGAAACGTAGACACGTGTCCTAACATGTGAGTCTGATAGATTTTAAAGACACATGTCGGAATATATGAGTCATCTCATGTATTTTAAAGATGTGTCTCTATGTTTGAGAGTCTACATGTCATTGCTAAAGCAATTATAGAATGTCATTAAAACATTTTTATAGTCACGTTCGTACTTTGTACAACCATCAGCATAGATGGCATGGACATGTGAACACGTGTCCTAATACATGAGTCTCATATATTTTTATAAACACATGTCTACATATCTAGATATTTCATGTCATTGCGCGACATGAAAGAATATTGTTAATTTTTAATCATGTTTTCAGAGTTTTACCAGCCTTCATTTGGAATAAAACGATTCAATTGGTGTCTTAATATTTTTCAAAAACAAGTTGTTTTTAAAAAAATAAAATAAAATAAAAAATGGAAAATGCGGCTTGTGTCTGGACGGGCACTACCTAAGCATAATTTAGCTGTGTTTGGAGATCTGCTAATCCCATTGGTTGAGCCGGCATTATCAATAGTATATGCCAAATGCCAGCGATCCATCAATTTATTTGTGTGTTCTAAAGCAAAAGCAATTACATAAATTACGTGCTTAATCGTGTCAAGAAGATGCTTAAAAATACAACAATATGGTGTATAATATTGTCGAATTAATGACGATTATTAAACCTAATCTAGCTGATTGATCACTGGATATGATCAGTTGACTAGCTAGGTGTGGCGGTGGGTGTCTTTTTCTTTGGACCCAAGACCAATTTGTGCATAGTATATGAATGTTCTGACTTCGGAATTGTGTAATCCAAGGGAGAAGTAGGTATATGTCGTGATCACGTATATATGTAATGTAATATATATAAATAAATATAGGTGTGCATACTATATTACTATGTGGTCATATGAATTTAACGAAGGTGGCAAGTGGACCACTGTTCTCAATGTGACAACTTGAAAAATAGGTCTAATCTACACATGGACCGGCATTTCTTGTACACACCTTGAGTCAACTAGCTCTACTGGATTTCATTGTTGGTTGGGGACATCGGATCCGAAAAAGAGGGTTGAGTTTTCACAATATGATATATATATATATATATATATATATATATATATATATATATATATTAATGATCAGGTGCGGGTCATTCTAGATATCTCGGACTTGATCACACTACTCAAAATTGAACATAACAAGCACATGTGTGCATGTGAAAAGTTGAAAAGTCTATCAAATTCCAAGATTTATGTGGAGACTATAATACACCATTTAATTTGTTTCTTTCTTTTTTAGTTTCATTTTCAAAAATTTTTTAATCGAATAGACAATTGAATATCTAAGTCAAGATTAATATTTTTATCGATTGCCCAAACTACCATTCATCTTTTTTTTTTTATTGGTAAACTGGGGGCAAAGCCCAAACTACCATTCATCTTTTTTTTTTTTTTTTTGGTAAACTGGGGGCAAAGCCCAAACTACCATTCATCTTTATTCACTATGAAAAATATATTTTTACTTTGACCATAATTTTCATCTTTGGCATGGTCACAGGGAATGTTTGTACTAACCCTAGCGGTTTCGGTCCCCGGAATGAAACCGCCTCGCTGCACGGAAGCCAATCCAACGGACTGTAAGAAGGCATCGACGTTCCAATTAGCGGTGTATTTTGGTGCACTCTACACCCTGGCCATCGGAACCGGCGGAACCAAGCCCAACATTTCAACCATCGGCGCAGACCAATTCGATGATTTTGAGCCCAAAGAGAAGGCCCATAAGCTTTCCTTCTTCAATTGGTGGATGTTTAGCATCTTCTTTGGGACCCTTTTTGCTAACACTTTTCTCGTGTACATACAAGACAATGTGGGCTGGACTTTAGGCTATGGGCTTCCGACTATTGGGCTCGCTATATCGATCGGGATATTCTTAGCTGGTACACGTTACTATAGGCACAGGGTGCCCTCTGGGAGTCCGTTCACAAGGATGGCTAGAGTCATTGTGGCTGCCTTGAGGAAATGGAGAGTGACTATCCCTAATGACCCTAAAGTTCTTTATGAAGTTGACTTGGAAGAATACACCAAGAAAGGAAAGTTTAGGATTGATTCCACCCCTTCCTTGAGGTTTGTATTAATTCTTCAAATCTCTTTGAGTGCTACTACATCGATAGGTTTTATCCACTAGTTTTAGTCGCTAGCTTAAGTTCAAAGCAAATAAGGCTCAGTTTGTTTATTTATTACCAATTTGCCATAATCACATAAGGCAGTAGACCAAGTGGATGGATGGAACTAATAGCTTTAGCATTTTAATATCTATTTTCACCATCTAGTTAAAACTTTAAAAGGAGTTGGACCACCACCCCCCCCCCCCCCCCAAAAAAAAAAAAGGAGGGCTCTGAATGTGGGTTGGGCTTATTTTGTGCTGGCATGACCAAAGCCACCATGACTTGGTCCATATAAATCTCAAGCTAATTTTGGTGGGCTAGTGTGGTGTGCTAGTGGGCATGCTGGCCCAATTTGTAGGCCTTGATAAAAATGATTTCTTCTGATGATGATAATCCTTTTATATGTATTCATGCATGCAGGTTCCTCAACAAAGCTTGTGTGAAATCTGGTTCAGATGATCCATGGATGCTATGCTCAGTCACCCAAGTGGAAGAGACCAAACAGATGTTACGAATGATTCCGATCCTAATTGCTACATTTGTTCCAAGCATGATGGTCGCTCAGATCCATACCCTTTTCATCAAGCAAGGTACTACTCTTGATCGAGGCATTGGTAGCTTCAAGATTCCCGCAGCCAGCTTAACAGCATTCGTTACCCTATCCATGCTTATCTGCGTAGTCTTATACGACCGATTCTTTGTCACAATTATGAGAAGGTGGACAAAAAACCCTAGAGGGATCACTCTCCTCCAAAGAATGGGAATTGGACTTGTTTTTCATATCATAATCATGATAATTGCATCCTTGATAGAGAATAGGAGACTTAGTGTGGCCAGGGATCATGGCTTAGATAAAAATGTGGGACAAGTTCCTTTAACCATATTCATTCTGCTTCCTCAGTTTGTGCTAATGGGGACCGCTGATGCTTTTTTAGAGGTAGCCAAGATTGAGTTCTTCTATGATCAGGCACCCGAAAGCATGAAGAGTCTTGGGACTTCTTATTCCATGACTAGTCTAGGGATTGGGAACTTTCTTAGTAGCTTCCTTCTTTCAACAGTTGCTCACATCACCAAGGAGCATGGTCACCACGGATGGATTTTGAACAACCTCAATGCTTCCCATCTAGACTACTATTATGCATTTTTCGCAATACTAAACTTCTTGAATTTCATTTTCTTTATGTGTATGAGTAAGTTGTATGTATATAAGGCTGAAGTTTCAGATTCAATGGAAGTGCTCAAAGGGGAATTGAGAGGGTTGACAAATGGGGTGTCTAACTAAGAAGAGTCTAGGACATAGGTCAATTGGACAAGAGTTATTCAGAAGAAGGCTATACAAAAGAGCTACAACTTTGTGAATCAAGTGGGAGATGATTTTAGAAGATGCTTTCGTTCTCAATTGATTATATCCTATTTGATGTTTACAATGGGCGCTGACAGTTGTTGAGTCAGTTTATCTTGGAATACGCATTGAAAATGTACTATTTACATGAACAGGAATGAAAATATAGTTGTGTAAAGGCTTGCAAATTAATAGTTCTCTTGGATAGTACCCAAATCAAATATAACCAAGTATCCAAAACCAACTAAGCATAACATATCTGAAAAGTATCCAAAATTAACCAAACATAACCTTTCCATTGTTTGAAGATGTCCAGAAGGTCTTATGTAATGTTCACCCTGCACCATTGCCACCTCAACATATAATTCCCAAAAATGAGGTCATAGCTCTACCCCCCAATTGTGGACAGATCAACAGTCATAATAGTTGGCGCAAGTATCAACTTTTAAACCTGAATTTTAATTTGATGAGCACACCTAATGGTTTCCCATTTTCATTTTCAATGGTTTCCTGGGAAATAAGATTGCTTGTCCAAGTATCATACATTTTAAATAATGCAAATTACTCAAATGGCATCACAATTTCACACCTCATCCCACATGGACCTCTCTTTATTTTTATGTTGTGTTGAAATAGAGCTGAAGTTTCTCCATCTTCGTTTTTCAAATCTTTCTACTTTCTTGAATATAAAAATTAGAATTTAGGATTTTTCCTTTTCTTTCTTTCTTTTTTTAAATTTTATTTTTGTTGTCAAGAAGTTGGAGATTGTCTTAGGCATTCAATTGATAAATGTATGCAGACTTATGTGATGTTATCATTTAGTGCATAGGCAAACACATGCAACAAACTTAAATGTAACTCTCATCATCCAAACTCAAAATTAGGTACTCGTGAATATCAGTAGTGACTACATTAATACACCACTTCATTGTTCCAGAATAATAAATTAGGTACTCCAAAAGTAGGTACTCATATGAATTCCTGAGTTTAACTTCTTCTATTCTTCATATAAATAAGAAACTCATATTCTTGTAATTTCAACCTGTAATTTCATTGACAGAAGCATAGCCACATCTTTTCAGGAGACACCTATAGATACTTTCCTTTTGCAGTTTGATACCAACTTGTAAGTTGTGACTTATAAGCAAACTGTAAAGTAGCCAAACATTGGTATGTGATGCAAATGTAAACATGTGTTAGTGGTAACAGACAAATGTAATGTTTACCCAATAATTACATGCATTGGCTGGTGATTAAGGCATCAAAGTAGAAGAAAAATGAGAGAATTGAAGTTAGGAAAAAAATGCAGAACTGCAGGAGAAAGGAGTGGATTTTGTAGCAGCCAAAGGAGTTGTAGCTAGAAGAAAAATTCAAGAGAGGGCAGGGAAACTGTTGGATTTTTTTTTTTTTTTTTTTTTTTTTAGATGTGTAGAACTGCACAGTTAGTCAACATGGTGAATCTCTAATTAGGATTCAACATGTCCTTAATTCAACATAGTAAGAAAATAAATTTCTTTGAGGCATTGTTTTTTCCCATTAATGCATCTCTTCTCAATTAGGAATAAGAGCAAGTCCATCTGCAACTTCAATGAAGTTCACATTTAGGGCAAAAACCAAAAATTCAACTTAAAATACCTTTAATTTTCATCAATAAAGTGAAGAATTAAGTTGTAGGGATCATAAAGAGTTGAATTTCAGTACTCATGCCCAAAAATCATTTACATGAGTTTTCACATTTACTATATTTTTTTGAGTTTGGTTCTAAAATTGGAGATGCAATCTTGGGTCTGATAATTCTTTCTTTCTTTCTTTCTTTCTTTCTTTTCTTTTTCCCTTTTTTCTTTTTTTTTTTTTTCCACCTTTCAGTCTATATTTCTTCACTCTAGATTGCATCGTAATGGAGAGTATCATTCAAGGGCAACATCAGAAAAAGAAAAAAGAAAGATATATGGAATTTCATCGATTGCAACCTCAAAAGTACTATTGACTTTCATCCAATTCAAAATCCATAGTAGCCAATAGTCAAACAGAGTTCTATGCCCCATCTATTTTGTAGAAAACACCTCCCAATCATTAATTTTCTTCTAAAGGATTAGTTTGGAGCAAAAGATATCACCTCACTACCTGGAAAAGGAAATTTTTTCCATGGTATATTTCCCGCGAAACACATGGAGACTCTTTTAATTTTTCTTAGCAATGTAAGAAGCAAGATATGCAATAATTTGTATGAGAAGCTTCATTGACTGCATACATAGTTGCCAGAATCCGGTATGTTAACATTCTTGAATTAACATCCAATGTTGCTTAGTTTTCAGTGGAAAAAAATTTGAAAGATAAAAGTACTTTCTTTGGTATGAAACTTCAACAGAATATTTCTCTTAAATCCTTTCAATTGGTTTTATTTTTTCCTTTTCTTAAATAAAATTTAAAAAATTAAATTAAATTAAAAAAAGGCTTAAGATAAGAAAAGGCAAAATAAATGAGCTACACGAAATCCATTTACACACCGGCTATATTTAATTTTTTCCCCCTAATCTCCATTGAATATTGACAATGCCTAATGCTATACATATAAAGACCAAAAATAGTACAATGCTATATAAACCTCCTAGCAAGGTCTGATACAAAGAATCACGCACCTTCACATTTCCTTCAAATTTCCTTTAGTTACACAACTCAAACCCATTACTAGAATGCAATGCGGACATAATCATTCTGCTTCAACTATACAAGGAAAGTCATATTGTTCACATCCTCTTTGCTAGTTGGAATGTCCTCTTAAGGAACTGATCGATTTGCCACCCGATCATTCTAGTGGCACAATACTATTAGTATTGCATTGGGATCTGCTCTATTCCACCTTCATGTCGTTGGAGGCATGGGCAGCTTTTGCATGCCCTGATGCCCATCACTAATAATGCCTATGACGCTTGCTTCAGAAAGTCACAATGCTGAAATCATCCATTAGTTGTTTAGTACACTGACCCATGACCCATCATTTCATTAATGACACCACCCTTTCCACTGTAGGGCTGGCAATTTATGCCCAAACCCATGAACCCATCCAAACCCGTCTAAGTTAAATGGATGTAGATGGGTGATTTTATTAATTGGGTTGTAAATGAATACCCATAATAACCCAACTAATAAATGGGTGTAATCGGGTTTGTATAAAAAACATTTGAGTGCGAATGCAACCCGATAGGTGCAAATTGCCGTGAGAAATTTGGGTGCAAATTGCCTTGAGAAATTGGACATGGTGGTGGAGGAGTAGTGGATGGGCACGTGAGAAATTTGAGCTTGAAGATGGACATGGTGGTGGAAGAATAGTGGATGGGCACGATGTTGGGGTTGGTGACATGGACGGTGAGGAGGAGCTCGACGTCGAGCACGAGGAAGCTGAGCTTGAAGGAAGTGAGAATGTGAGATTGATGGATATGAGTTGGAAGGTTGGGTCCTTGGGCTTCGATAAGAGTATCGCCCCAGTTGCTGTAGTCGACGCCGCTCCTATTAGGGTCGAGCTCCAGCTCCATTTTACCCCCCTTTTCGCCATGGAATTTACCGAAAACTAGTCATCATGTCCTCTCTTAGCTAGGTCTGAAAATGGATTGACGTTATATGGAGGAGAGAAAAAGAGAGCTTTATTGAAGTTAATCGGTGGGTGTGGACTCTGAGTCAGAGTTTGAAATGGGTGAGTTTGGGTTTCAACCTATAATAAATGGGTGGGTTTGGATTTGCTTAAATGGGTTTTTTATGTAAATGGATTAGGTTAGATTTGGGTGATATTTTGACTAAACCCACCCAATTACCAGGCCTACATGGTGTATAATAATGTCTAGTTATGATTATTAGACTTGATCTGATTCAGCACTGGATATGATAATTTGACTAAGTGGCAGTGGGTGCCTTTTTCTTCTGACGATTGTGCATATATAGTAATTTAAAGCCCTAAAGTTGAATGAAACTCATATCCTTATGACTCACGCAATAAAAGGGGTGCAATCGAGATTTGGATTTGGTACTCTTATTGGATGGTGCAGTAAACATAAAATTGATGACACGTGGTAAAGAAAAAAAATGAAAGGTTAAAATTTGAGAGATGCATTTGACTCCTAACATCTAACAGCCTTTTATTTCTCCTCCTTGCTACGTATTATCGATCCTATGTTTACTGCACCATGCAGTAAAAGTAGCCAACTGCACCAAATCTGAATCCGTTCAATCGGTGTTATTTGTCACATAAATTTTGATTGACGATATATTGAGGGAAGGAGCAAAAGGTCACCCATAAATGGTTTAATTACTATATTATAAACACCCTTATTTATTTTTTTATTTTTTTTGTCGAAAGATAGAAAAACTCACACATCCACACACGTACTCACACAAAATCAAAACAAAGACCTCTGCAAACCGTACACTCTTATTAGGATATATAGGCATGCCTATACATCTCCAAGGACTGAGACCGTAAAACGAATCAAGTTACTTGAGATCGGTTCGATATAAAACTCGCTCATGAAATAAACAAGTTAAGCTCAAGCATTATTTTAAAATTTATCAAATGTACTATTCAAACTCGACTCAATAAAAGATTCGTTTAAAATTGTTCATAAACTAAATAAGTCAAGTTCAAGCTTTACTTTTGAGGTCATTAATTTAACAAACTGAACTTGAACTTGTCTCAATCAACTAGACTCGTATATACCCCTGGCATGGACCATTGACATATTATAAAGCGGAAATTATAAATTGGTCCGACTAGGAGCAAATAGTTACAATTAGTAGTCATTCTTAATTTAGTTAGTAGTCATTTATTAGGAAATTAATGGTATTGAACTATAATTATTTGATCCTAGCCAGACCAATCTATAATTCCCCCTATTATTAAACACCCTTACTAGGTTTGTACCACACAAAAATGTCTAACCCATGTAATTTATAATCTCATTACTATTTTATAATATAATCTGTTGGGTTTGGAAAGTCTACACCAAGCTCCAAAATATGTTATTCTGTAGAGATTGTAATTCACCATTGAAATTCTAACTCTAAATATTTCCTTTTTTTTTTCTTTCTAATTTGAACGCCCAAACTATCTCTCTATTCACGATGACAAAGATATTTTGACCAAATTTTCACCTTTGATATGATTGCAGGGAATGTCTGTACTAACCCTAGCAGTTTCGGTCCCCGGATTGAAACCGCTTCGCTGCACGGAAGCCAATCCGGCGGACTGTAAGAAGGCCTCAACGTTACAATTAGCTGTGTTTTACAGTGCACTCTACACACTGGCCGTGGGAACGGGTGGAACCAGACCCAACATTTCAACCATGGGCGCAGACCAATTCGATGTTTCTGAGCCCAAAGAGAAGGCCCATAAGCTTTCCTTCTTCAATTGGTGGATGGGAACGGCTATTGCAACCCCTCAAAGGGTTAAGTTGCCCCCAGCTGAAATCCCCACCCCCCAAATATATATACCCACCCCTTTAAAAGACTAAAACACCCCTCTGTTTGCAAACCCTCACCCACCCCTTCCTTCTCCTCTTCTTTCTTCTTCTTCTTCTTTTTTTTTCTTTCATTCTTCTGCTGGTCAGATCTGTGGGGGGAGGATTTTTTTTTCAAAACCTCCATTTTTTCTGGTGGGGTGGGGTGCCGGCGACGGGAGTTCTTCCTCTTCCCTTTTCTTCTCCTTTTTTTTTTTTCCCTCTGTGGTCAGATCTATGTATTCCTCCATTTTTTCCGACGACGGGGAGGGAGGGCTGCCAATGAGGGGCGGTGCGGGAGAGGGGTTCTGGGAAGGAAAAGAAAAAAAAAAAAAAAAAAAAAAGAAGAGAAGAAGAGAAGAAAAAGGAAGAGGAGGAAGGTATGGCAGAGGGGTGGGCTGCCGACGAGGGGGGGTGCAGGAGAGGGGTGGGCTGCCGACGAGGGGGGTGGGGTGTGGGAGAGGGGTTCTGGGAAGGAAAAGAAAAAAAAAAAAAAGAAGAGAAGAAGAGAAGAAGAGGGAAGAGGAGGAAGGTGCTCGCCGGAAAATATTGCCGGTGGGGTGGGCGCCGGAGAAGGTGTCGGAGAGTAGAACAGGGAGGGGTGGGTTGCATAAAGCCCTTTTTGGTCATTTTGCAGCATCATTTTTCTCCTTAAAATATTAGGGGAGGGGGGGAACTTAACCCTTTGGGGGGTTGCAATAGCCGTTCCCTTGGTGGATATATGCCAACTCATTTGGAACATTGTTTGCGGCCTTGTTTCTTGTCTACATACCAAGAGTAAGCTGGACCTTAGGCTATGGGCTTCCCACTATTGGGCTCGCAATATCGACCGTGGTATTATTAGTTGGCACACCTTTCTACAGCCATAAAGTTCCTTCTGGGAGTCCATTCATAAGGATCGCTAGGGTCATAGTGGCTGCCTTAAGGAAATGGAGGGTTCCTATCCCTAGTGACCCTAGAGATCTCTATGAACTTGCCTCGGAAGAATACAACAACAAACGCAAGTTTAGGATTGATTCCACTCCTTCCTTGAGGTTTGTATTAATTCTTCCAATCTATTTGAAATTTATATTTTGAATGCTGCTACATAGACTAGTTTCATTTGCAATTTTATACCTGGAAGATGTGACATGCACTATCTTTTTTCTTTGAGTTCGAAACAAATGAAACTCAACCTTTTTTTATTATCAATTTATCATCATCACATCAGCCAATAAACCAAGTGAGTGCATGGAACCCGTAGTTTTAGCATTTCCCAAAATCTATTTTCATCAAATGGTTAAAACTTAAAAAGAACGTACGAGTACGTGCCAATCCAATTGGCCAAAAATTTCACTTAAACGATAGATTTTTAAAAAAAAACTTTCTTTTACAAAGTTGTTCAAAATGATGTTTTTTTAATGGATAGCCTCATACCCCTGCCAGTTTTCATATAACCTTTTATAAAGCCTAGAAAAATTAAAATTAATGGGAGTGCAAATAAAATTAAGCGGAGGCCTACAATAACCAGCCCGAGCTCTACTGTATATCTATATATATCTATATATATATAGAGAGAGAGAGAGAGAGAGAGAGGTTATTGAAGCGGGACTAGTTGTTGAACCCCTAAACTTTATTTGTACACCCCACAAATTTTGATTTTTTTAAAGTTTAAAAAATATATAAAAGGTTTTTATGAAAAGTGGTCGCCTAATCCACTAGAAAACATCATTTGGAAAAACTTTGCAAGAGTAAGGTTTTCCAAAATGACTTTTTGGTAAAAAAATGAAACAAAGATGGCAAATGGCCAAAAAATCCACTTAAACAATAAATTTTAGAAAAACTTTCTTTTACAAAATTATTTAAAATGACGGTTCCTAATGGACCAATATCATAAAAACCTTTTATATTTTTCTTAAACCATAAAAAAAGTTAAAATTAATGGGGTGTAGTCGCATACAAACAAAGTTTAAGGGTCCCTATTGAAGCTCGCCCTTGGGCATAAGCAAAGCCAACCATGACTTGGTCCATACAAATCCCACGCTAAGTTGATGGGCTATGGGCCATGCCGGCCCAAGTTGTGGACACTGATAAGAGATTTCTTCTGATGATAATCCTTTTTGTGTATTCTGTATGCAGATTCCTGAACAAAGCTTGTGTAGAAACAGGTTCAAATGGTGCATGGATACTATGCCCAGTTACCCATGTGGAAGAGACCAAGCAGATATTACGAATGATTCTGATTCTGATTGCCACATTTATTCCAAGCACGATGACTGCTCAGGTCAATACCCTTTTCTTTAGGCAAGGTACTACTCTTGATCGAGCTGTTGGTGGCTTCATCATTCACCCAACCAACTTAGTAGGATTCATTATCATATCCAGGCTAGTCTGCCTTTTCTTATATGACCGGTTCTTTGTCAGAATAGTGAGGAAGTGGACAGAAAACCCCAGAGGGATCACTCTCCTTCAAAGAATGGGAATTGGAGTTGCCTTTCATATCATAATTATGATAATTGCATCCTTGACAGAGAATTAGAGACTTCGTGTCGCCAAAGATCTTGGCTTAGTTGAAAATGGGGGACAAGTTCCTTTAACCATATTCATTTTACTTCCTCAGTTCTTGCTTATGGGAACAGCTGATGCATTTTTAGAGGTAGCCAAGATTAAGTTCTTCTATGATCAAGCACCGGCAAGCATGAAGAGTCTTGGGACTTCTTATTACATGACTAGTCTGGGGATTGGGAACTTTTTTAGTAGCTTCCTTCTTTCGACGGTTGTTCACATCACCAAGGAGCATGGTCACCATGGATGGATTCTGGATAACCTTAATGCATCCCATCTTGACTACTATTATGCATTTTTCGTGATCCTAAACTTCTTGAACTTCATCTTCTTCTTAGTTATGACTAAGTTGTATGAATATAAGGTTGAAGTTTCGGATTCCTCGGAAGTGCTTCATACAGAAATGAGAAGGATGACAAATGGGGTAACTAGCAGAGTCTGCGACATAGGTCAATTGGACCCGAGTTATTGAGAATACACCTGTACAAAAGTCAAGAGCTATCGTTTCAATAGAAGCTCTGTTTCTTGGTCAATAGTTCACTTTCTCAATCTGTTGGTTGTAGCAGGGGATGATGGTTGTTGAACAGTGTAAGTTTCTTGGATTAGACCTTTTTTTGTCTTCCCTCCCCCCCCCCCCCCCCTCTCTCCCTCTTTCTCTTTGGAATACACCTTATTATCTATAGGTAAAGAGATTAAGGTACTATTTGCACTTTGGTTATTGGAAATTGAATGAAAATATGTTTGTGTAAATGCCTGCAAATGGTTGTCTCGAACCGCTCCCAAATCAAATATTACCAAGTCTGCAAGATTAACCAAATCTATTACATATTATAATTAAGAGATATATGCTGACATCGGCGTTATAATGACATGGCTTCTTAATAAGCCTTCCCTCCAAATTCCTACCTTCTCCTTATCTTTGGGCCCACACCATGATGTCAGCAACTCTCCCTCTTTTTTTTTTTTTCTCACACACACTCCCTTCTCTCTTTCCCTCTTCTTCCTTTTTTTCCCCTTTTCAAATTTCAAACATAAAAACACTTACCTCCTGGTCGTGGTAGCAGCACTAGCTGTGATTAGCATCAACTTTTGGGACCACTTTGAATATATAACATCCTATTATAAGCAGTAGGTGACAAGTCTTGATAGCCTTATTGCGAGAAGCTTTGTATGTACTCTACTTTACCTCTGCTTTTGAAGCTTGGATGCAGTTTTTTTTCATGTTATCTATGTTGTTTTTTGGGTGGAGGATATAAGTTAAGAAAATGTGTCGACCCTTATTGGTTGTCTTCATATTTATTTGTGATTCCCGCGCATCGCGCGGGTTCATACTAATATAACATATTCCTAAAGTATGAAAGATGAACCAAATACAAGCTAGGTATTCCATTCCATCTAGATTTTTTTAATTCCAATCACTCTAGTACCTTTTTTTTTGGTTAAAAATCAGCCTAGTACCTAAAATCAACCTAGTAACCACAGAAGTATCTAAACTACAGCAAGATCTATTCATACTTCTCCACATAATTCATTATCAATCTTTTTCTTCTTGCAAGAAGTGTGACCCTAGGTGCCGGCGCGTAATCTCTCGTCTTTATGTTATCCAAAGTGGGGGCTGTTGGCATGAGGCGGGGGTATGGCCCCTCCAAAGATTGAAAATGGCTTAAATTCTTCTTTGCATACAAGATAATCTTAAATAAATTAATTTCAATAGCCTCCCAAGATATGGCCCCCAAGGCCCCAAGTCCTAAGTATGTTTTCATTCTCACGCCATTCTTTCATAATTTAGATACAAATTTGGTAGAGTTGTAATTTTGACATTCAGTGAAAAATTCTACCACAACTTTGCTAATCAAAAACCATATGTAAGAAATTGACCTTGGCACTACCAACTCTTGGCATTGATTTAATCACAATTGTACACGGCATGTGAGACCCTCATCTATTTCAACCTGTAATTTCAGCGACAAGGGCATTGCTAAATCTTTTCGGGTGATAGATACTTTCCTGATGCAGTTTGACACCAACTTGTGAAGTTGTAAGTTGTATTTTATGTGAAAACTGCAAAGCAACTAGACATTGGTATTTGATCCAAATAGCATACAACCCCATCACATAACGTTGCATTAGTGGTGACATACAAATGTATTGTCCACACAATAATTACTTGAGTTGGCAACAAAGACATCAAAGTAAAAGAAAATTGAGAGAATTGAAGTTGGAAAAAAATGCAGAACACCAGGGGAAAGGAAGGAGTGGATTTTGTAGCAGCAAAAGGACTTCTAGATGGGAGAAAAATCAAGAGGGCTAGGAAACAATTAAATACCTTTTTTACAGGTCTAGAAATTGCACAGTTAGTCAACATGGTGAATCCCCAATTAAATTCAACCCGTTTTTAATTCAACATAGTAAGAAAACAGATTTCTTTGAGGCATTATTTTATTCCCATTAATTCCTCTCTGCTCGATTAGGAATAAGAATGAGTCCATCTGCAACTTCAGTGAAGCTCACATTAAGAGTAAAAACCAAAAAATCACATTAAAAATACCTTTACTTTTCATTAATAATTTGTAGAAAGTAAAGTTGTAGGGATCATAGAGAGCTCGATTTCGGTTCCTCGTGCTCAAGAATCATTTACATGAGCTTTGCGATATTTAGGCTATATTTTTTTTGAGTCAGGTTCTGAAATTGGAGATGCAATCTTGGGTCTGACAAATCTTTTTTGTTTTTGTTTTTTTTCTTCTTTTAACATAGGCTATATTTCTTCGTTGTAGATTGCATGTTAATGGAAAGTATCATTCAAGGGTGATATTCCAAAATGGAAAAAGAAAGATATATGGAATTTCATCAGTTGCAACCTGAAAAGTACTATCAACTTTCACCCATTTTCAGGATCCACAGTACCCAAAGGTCAAAAGGAGTTCTATGCCCCATCTGTTTTGCAGAAAATATCTCCCAGCTATAAATTTTCTTGTAAAGGATTAGTTTGCAGCAAAAGAAATGTTCACTGCTATCACCTCACTACCCAGAAAAGAAATTTTCTTCAATCATATGTTTCCCATGAAACCCATGGAGCCTCATTGAATTTTACAGAGCAATGAAAGAAGCATCTATCTCCTAGTTTCCAGAGGAGAAAATTTTGAAGATGAAAGTTCATTCCTTGGTATGAAACTTTAACAAATATTTCTCTTTAATATTTTAAAAGGGTTTTATTTTTCCTGTTCTTAAAAAAAAAAAAGAAGAAAAAAAATCATGGTCTAAGATATGGCGCCTATAATAAATAAAAAAAATTCCCCACAATCACCAGTAACAACTAACAATGCCTAATGCTATATATAAAGACCAAAAATAGTACAATGCTATATCAACCCCCTAGCAAGATCCTGATATTGCATTCATAAATCAACTAAATTCTGATACAAAGAATCACCTTCAAAGCAGTTTGATACCAACTTGTAAGTTGTGACTTATAAGCAAACTGCAAAGCAGCCAGACATTGGTATGTAATGCAAATGTAAACATGTGTTAGTGGTAACAGACAAATGTAATGTTTACCCAATAATTACATGCATTGGCTGGTGATAAAGGCATCAAAGTAGAAGAAAAATGAGAGAATTGAAGTTAGGAAAAAAACGCAGAACAGCAAGAGAAAGGAGTGGATTTCGTAGCAGCCAAAGGAGTTGTAGCTAGAAGGAAAATTCAAGAGACATCTGGAAACTATTGTATTTTTTTATTATTATTTTTAAATGTGTAGAATTGCACAGTTAGTCAACATGGTGAATCTCTAATTAGGATTCAACACGTCCTTAATTCAATATAGTAAGGAAATAAATTTCTTTGAGGCATTTTTTTTTCCCCATTAATGCATCTCTGATTTGCTCAATTAGGAATAAGAGTGAGTCCATCTGCAACTTCAATGAAGCTCACATTAAGGGCAAAAACCAAAAATTCACTTTAAAATACCTTTAGTTTTCATCAATAAAGTGAAGAATTAAGTTGTAGGGATCATAAAGAGCTGAATTTCAGTACTCATGCTCAAGAATCATTTACATGAGCTTTCACATTGGCAATATTTTTTTTATCCTGGTTCTGAAATTGGAGATGCAATCTTGGGTCTGATAAATCATCTTTTTTTTTTTTTTTTTTTTTTTCACCTTCTAGGCTATATGTCTTCACTCTAGATTGCATTGTAATGGAGAGTATCATTCAAGGGCGACATCACAAAAAAGAAGAAAGATATATGGAATTTCATCAGTTGCAACCTCAAAAGTACTATTGACTTTCATCCAATTTCAAAATTCATAGTAGCCAAAATTCAAAGAGAGTTCTATGCCCCATCTGTTTTGCAGAAAACATCTCCCAACCATAAATCTTCTTCTAAAGGATTAGTTTGGAGCAAAATATATCACCTCACTACCCAGAAAAGGAAATTTCTTCCATGGTATATTTCCCATGAAACACATGGAGCCTCATTAATTTTCCTTAGCACTGTAAGAAGCGAAATATGCAATAATTTGTATGAAAAGCTTCATTGAATGCATACAGAGTCACCAGAATCGTGTATGCTGACATTTTTGGATTAACATCCAATGTTCCTTATTTTTCAGAGGAAAAAATTTTAAAAGATGAAAGTACATTCCTTGGTATGAAAATTCAACAGTATTCCTCTTCAATCTTTTTAAATGGTTTTATTTTTTCCTTTTCTTAAAACAAATTAAAATGGCTTAAGATAAGAAAAGCCAAAATAAATGAGCTGCATGAGCTCCATTTGCACACCGGCTATACTTAAATTTTTCCCCCAATTGCCAATGAATACTAACATTGCCTAATGCTATATGTATATAGACCAAAAATAGTACAATGCTATATCGACCCCCTAGCAAGATCTTGGTATAGCATTCATAAATCTACTAAATTTTTATACAAAGAATCTCCTTCACATTTCCTTCAAATTTCCTTTTAGTTACACAACTCAAACCCATTGCTATAATGCATTGCAAACATAATCATTTTGCTTCAACTATACGAGGAAAGTCATATTGTTTTCACCTCCTCTTTGGTAGTTGGAATGTCCTCTTAAGGAACTGATTTGCCACTCGATCATTCCGGTGGCACAATACTCTTAATATTGTATTGGGATCCGCTCTATTCCACCTTCCTGTCGTTGGAGGCATGGGAAGCTTTTGCCCATCACTAATAATGCCCATGCCGCTCGCTTCACAAGTCACGATGCTGAAATCTTCCATTAGTTGTTCAGTACACTGACCCATCAATGCTACAACCCCTTCAACTGTCTCAGCCTCCCGCTCGACCACCTCCTCAGCTATCAAACCCTCTCCACACGTGCAAAAGACACGCTTCAAGCTGTCAAAATCCTCCTCAATCATCTCATGATCTGACCTATAAAATGTCCGAGAGCTTCCTCCAGCAAGCAGAACCATAAGGTAGGCCTCAAAAGAAGCCTTCATAACTTCTTTCACTGCTAGGGGTTGAGCTCGGTCTGTCAGGATTGCACTTAGGAGAGTGAGATTCTGCTTGAGAATTCGTAGTGCAGGTCGAATCCTTGCATCAGCTACGTCATCAACATAAAGACTGTCATAGAAGACGGAATTTGAGTCGAGGAAGATCAGGCGGAAGGCAGCTACTTCTGATACATGTTGAGTGGCTGCTTGAATGGCTGAGGTGGCAAGATCAAAGTACAATGAGGAACTGCCAAGGTGGCGGGTTTTGTTAGTGAAGCGATTTCGGTTTGAAGGTATGGCTCGGGGGGAGAGGGAGAGGGTTTTGTCAATGGCGTGTTGATGGGAAAGAAGAAAATGCAAGGTGTTGAGGCGGATGTAGAGGCGTTGTGTTCCACGGCTTGTTGATGGGCGAGGATTTTTTCCTTCGTTTGTTTCGTTTTGGTGCAAATCTTCTTCCCCAGCACTGCAAGGGCTAGCTTTTTTCCATAGTTTGAGGATCTTTGAGTCTCGATTGCACCTGGTTAGAGGAGGGAGTGTGGGGACATAGCTCTGTTTTGATCCTGAAAAGAATATGAAGAGAAATGAAATCAGAAAAGAATACTAAGAAAAATCAAATTATAAAGAAACAGAGGTATAACAGATCAAAATGTTATTGATATCTAGCTAAAGTTGTCCTTTCCACAGAAAGTCATCATGTTATGGATTAAAAAAAAAAAAAAAATGGAACAATTTTTGCCCAATTTTTGAAACAAATTTTTTTAGGAAAAGGAAAAAGGTTTAACACGAAATTTTTGACTTCCACAGAAACAAACAAAACTACACCTGAGAATGTATGAAGGTGAGGTTGGGGAAAATTGCTTACCACATGATGCGACAAAGTTAGTGTAGTTTAGGATGAGATGCTCTAAGCCATCAGCGAGATCATGAACTAAATCATCAGAAATGCCTATGGGAATTTCAAAGAAGTCGTCCACAGCTTCCTTGGCCTGTTTCATTAGCTCAACGGCTGATTGTGCAAAAGGCTCCGATTTGGACTTTGGGTTCCATGTCTGAAACACAAGTTACAATCAATCAATCAATCAATCATTCTCTAATACTTGGCAGAAATTAGAGACATCAATAGTAAAATTTTATTGTCAATTTTACAAGACTATAAGATGTACTACTTACTTCAGTTTCTTTTGCTCTTTGAAGGCACTCTTCCCCTTTCTTTAACCTCTCTTCAATCCATTTTCTGAAGAGGTTCAGTATAACTGAATCAACTTCGTAAGGAACCATTTCCCTCACGATCCCTTTTCCTCCATCTTCGCTCTCGACGGCGTCTTCAACCAGCATTTGAACCAAAACCTTTTCTAACTTTCCAGCTCCCTGCAATACCCCGACTACCTCATTTGTGAGCGTGGACACCCCTGCTAAGTACTGCTTTAACAAGGTTCCATAGCAGTTGTGGAGTGTCACGGCTGCAACCCCTGCTGCAAACGTGTGCCATCTCTTGAGTATGGAACTGAAGTTTTCCTTCTCTTTCACCGCCAATTCTTCAATTTCTTTAGCTAATTGAAGGAGAGCTTCACTTGCCTCTTGTTCTGATTCAATAGTTGAACTATTGAAATTTCCACTTTCTATTATCTGTTTTACATTTTAACAGAAGCAAATGCATTAGACTAGTACAAAAGAATGAAAATTTCATAAGCGAAAAGGCTACATACTGACATATTCACACCTTATTGAATGCATTTCTCAGAGAAGATCGAATATAGTGATCCACCCGATTCCTTGTTGGGTCTAAAGTTGTGTCCCCTTTCTCTTGTCCCACTGCTCCAATGGTTGAAATGTCTTCATCCAATATCCTTGTGGCCGATAATACCAAAGGAAGAAGGTTTTCCATCAGGCCCATAGTTCCCTTGTGAAAATATTCATGATAACCGAGCAATTTCCTCTCTGACCACTCTTGCATCGAATTCAAAGTTGAAGACAGCATCTTGACATACGTGGCCTCTCGGTCCATTTTTTTGGCATCATTTGCTACTTCAGCCAACATAGCATGCGAGGCACAAAGAAGATCTGGCTCTGCCTGTGAAGTTGCGACATACTGTTTGAAGAGCACCCATGTAAAACATAAATTGTGTATTGGTCTGTTGATTCCCAATGTGGACCATGTCTTCTTCATAAGCTCGAGCAGCTCATCAATCTCATCAAGTACTAATGTCTCATCCCTAAGGTCGTAGATGGAGTGGAGAAGGGCACAATATAGGTGGATGTTGATAGGGAATCCATCAGCCCAATGGCACACATCTGGTGGGGATCCATCAAGGCTTCTCCATGACAAAGAAACCACACTATTGCAGAGAGTTCTCATGGTCTCTGAGTTCTTTCCAGTATCAATAGGCTTTGTCTCACTAGCTCTGATAATGTCTCTCAGACGCAAAGCAAATTTGTTGGATTGGTCTAGTGGGATTGAAGGGTGAAGGAGCAATCCTACATGGAGAATTTTGAGCTGGCGTTTTTGCCAATGATGGTACTCATGGGAATCGTTGAATTCAGATGGTTTTAGGTGGCGGAGGAGCTCAAGTGGGAGGATTATCGTCTCTGCGCGCCTTCCCATCTGTTAAAGAGTTTAAGAAAATAACAATGGTTAATCAATGAGGCCAATCATTCTCACATTCAAGATATAATGTGAGATACATCTGTTTATTTGGTAATGGACCATTGTCATTGGTTTTTTGTGTAGTGTTTAGTTCTTTGATCATTTTTTTTTTTTTTTGGGCTGCCTCCCCTGATTTTCCAGGACATTTTGCTTATTTTTTCAGACAAGAACAAAGAAATCTTGAGACAAGGAGTCATACATTGGGACTGTGCAATGCCACATTTTCCGGATGAATCTACCAGCTAATGTGATGTCAATGTCTACATTTTCAAGACGAAAAAAAATTGTTTTACAATTGATTACAAACTTACCATTGAAACATCAACTGGTAAACTAAGTGAAGGGATGAGACCGGTGGACTTTCACCCTTTTTACTGGAAATAGCAAAACTAGCCTGGAATCATCAATTTCCTTCTAATAACTGAATTACCGGTAAAGATATTGCTGAAAATGAGACAGAGAGAGCTCTAACATGCACCGGCTCAAATTAGCCTAGTCTAAGACCCAAATTTGCAAACGTGCACCAGCCCTGTGCACATTAGCCAATCTGGCAAGTGGCAACCATAGCCAAAATCTACAATTCACAGATGTATATATATATTGAGAGAATGAGAGGTACGTACTTGGCCAACGAGGGTCCTCATAAGCGTTTTCCTGAGCCGATTATCACTCTGCTCCGTCACCCTCATCTGCTGCCTCATCAGCTCCGCCGACGTCAGCGGCCGCTTCGGCCTCACCTGCGGCACCGTAAAACCTCGTGCAGGACTCGACGAACCCGTCGTGGGATGCGTGCCAGGGGACGACGGCGACGACCCGCCACTATACGATAACGTCCTCCTCGACGACGAGCGCTTCAACGCCTTCAACCCGAGCGCCCTCTTTATCCTGCTCGTCACCGCCATTCCCACCCCGTTAGCTCTGGCCACAGCTCCGGCGACTGTTCCTGCTCCGGCGCCGGTTCCTGCCACTCCCCCGTCGTTGCTATCATGCGAATAGTAATGAAGCGCATTCCTCCCTCCGAACCCAGGCGACGACCGGCACGCGGTGAAGAAGATCTCGTAGGCAGTTTCGCGGACGTCGTTGTGATCGACGCCGTCGATCTTACCGAACGGCCATAACAGGTCGGTTTCGGATTCGTGGTGGTCGAGCCGAACAGAGTAGGATGGGGCAGGGAAGGAGTCCCGGCGGGAGTGGGGGGCCATGGGTGAAAAGGTGAGGGTGTGGTCAGATTCTGGCGATGTGGGGGTTATCGTCAGATATCCGGCGGGAGAGAAGAAGGGGGAGAGAAGGTGTGCATTTCTCTTAAAAGAGAGGAAAGAGAGAGTGCTGGTTTTGTTGGTTATTACAGCGTTTATGTGCGAAGAGAGAGAGAGAGAAGGGGAGATGGGCGTTGTTAGTTACGCCAGCGTTTTTATGCGAAGAAAACGAGGGGAATGTGAATATTTTTGGAAAACAAAAATTTGATTATAGATTGTTCGGTTGACATCTGTGCACATATTTTTTCACGGCAAATAGGGTGAGAATAATAGCCTTTTCCCTTATTTGAAAATGACACAAAATAGAATCACAACTCAATTGTATTTTATTTTATTACGTCATTTTTATACAATCATCAATTTTATCACTAATTTATTTCACTTAAAACACATTTTTATTGACTTCTAAAATTACCTCTGTATTATAAGCTATCTAATATCTAGCCAGGGGTACTAGAGAAAATATACCTGATTTTTAAGTTCATCCCGAACAACCAAATATATCATAGAATCCATCAAAGCCAAAAGATTTTAATGCCAAAAGACCTTTTATTTGAACAAAAATACCCTTGCTTTATGTAACTAAACTCTCTCTTCTCTCGACCGCAAAGCGGCGTTATTTTCTCTTTTCTCTTCTCCAACACATACAAGACGTCCTAAACACAGTAAGATCATCCTTTTTACTTTGTATAGTAGTAAAAGCCTAGTAACAACCATCATCCTTTTTACTTTGTATAGTAGTAAAAGCCTAGTAACAACCATCATCGAACAATGGAATATATCAAGAGTAGTTAAAGCTAGAGTGGTCTATATGTAGTGGGCTTTGTTCTCTAAAACCGAGAACCAGACCAATTCGAGTAATTTAGTTTGGTTCAGTTCAATTTTGAATAGGATCCAATTCGGTCCTGATTCTAATTTTTTAAGAACCAAGCAACTTGATTCGTTCTCTATTTAAGGGAATTTTAGAATTGAAATGAACCAAAGAATTGATTAATTAAAAAGCATATTAATTAAATGTTTTTATATATGCTGTGACTTGTAAGATGCCATTTGTCAATTTCTTCTTGGCTTATACATTAAATAATTTTTTCTTTAAAAAAAAAAAAAAGAAGAGAAAAAGGGCAAAAAAGTTATTGGCTGTCTTTTTTCATTGTTTTTTTTTTGTTTAAATTGTGTTTCTCACCAAACCAAGAACTAGATCAAACCAATCCAATTTAATTAAATTCATTTTGGTTCAGTTCCATTGTAGGTTTTCATTAGAACCGACTTGAACCAACCAAAGCTGCAACCCTAGTTTTACAAACAAAATGCATTATAAAATTAATTGGCTTACTCATCAGCCATTTATGAATTGGGAAAAAAAAAACATTATGGTCTATAAGAAATTTCATTGTCAACTAAAAGATTGAGGGAGAAAGTACTGCCAATTTTCAAGGTTATGGAGAAATTTTAGGACATTGAGATTTATTGAAATTTGTCTGTTAATTTATCAACTGTCAGAGAAATTCTGCCAACAGTGAAATTTCATTAATTTTTTTTTTATACATAATTTCGTATTGGTCATGGATTTTGTTTTGAAGGTTTCGACAAGTTGATTAAAAAAATATATAAATTTTATAAATAAAAAAAAACTAAACATGAATATTGAAAATTATGATTTTTAGATGTTTGAAAAAGAAAAAGAAAAACTTCACATAAGCAATGTTCAAAGTGGTTACAAAGGTGAATCTGCCTATCATTAAAAAAAATATATAAATAAAGAAATTAAAAAAAACTTTACTTTCACCGATAAAAAATTACAACTAAAATCTTTTGCATTTAAAAACACATACTTACACTTATCGGAATAGTCAATTTTCTCAAGGATTACGGTTTTGAGCCTTTCATTTTTGTCTTCCTTTTTATCATTTTAAAATTATAATTAATAAGTAAAATACTTCTTTTGTTTCATAAAGATAGATTATTTTTGATATTTTTTTTTTGTCCCAAAATGTTTGTCTTCTTTGAAAAGTCAAATTATAAATTTACTTAACTTTCTTATAATACTCTTTATTTAATCGAGAATTACTTTAATACAATCTTAAGTTGCAAGCTTCTAGTAAAAGAATGGTAGTTTCGGAAAACAAAAAAGAAAAGAAAAAAAAAGTTTAGTAAATGCATTAATTATTTTTTCTAAATCACTTAATCTATCATTGTGGGATAAAGAGGCATGTTTTGGAAGAGTTTTATTAAACAAGATTTTTTTTAAAAAAATTTTTCCCTCTTTTAATTTAGTCCTACTTGTTGGAAGGGTTCAGGATAAAGTTTAAAAAACAACCAAACTTCAGGGTGTTTTATGTAATTCGCCCTTCCTGTTTTTTATTCTCATAAAATTTACTCTCCATTTCATTTCTTCTCTCAAAATGACGCCATCCAAGGGAACCGTTACATTTTCCTCTCCCCTTATCATGCTCTGTCCTGTCGGTACACTTCCAATCCGAGCGGCTCAGCAGCCCACATGTTTCGGCTTCGAGACTCGGGCGCCATAGCAGAAGAGTTGCTGCCTCACTGGTAATAGATCTTGAGAACCCTTTCATGGAAGGCTGAAACGATGCTTCTTCTTCAGCGACAGGTGCTGTCTCTGTGAGTTATCCCACATTCTGTGCCTTAACCTTTTTGTGTTTTTTTTGTTTGTTTGTTTGTTTGTTTATTTTTTCTTTTAAATTTGTTAAATTTAAAGAAAAAAAGGGAATAGGGAAATCAATACTAGTGATGAATCAATTCCTTCTCCTATTGATGGCAACCAAATCGAATCTGTCAATGCTCTCTCCCCTTCATGATTTTTGCTTTCCAAACCCTAACCCTAGCTGGGTTTAATTTCTAGTCTTTTCTTTTTTTTTTGGGGGGGTTGGGGGTGGGTGGGTGATTTTTTGAGGAGTTGTTGCTGCTCTCCAAATGTAGCTATATTTCTTCACTTCAGAGCTTGAAGCTCTGAACATGGAGGGTAATAATGATGAGCCTGAAAACAGAGTCACTTTGTTCATCTATCGAAAGCTTGTATTCCTAGGTTGAATCTTTGACCCATTAACCATCAATTCAAGTACCTCACAAGCCATCTTCTTCACAGCTGATATATAATCACTAATAGCAAAACTACCAAACACCCACTACGAGAAAGTTAATTTTGATTCAAGAAAACAATGTTCTGGGGCAAAAAACTTGTTTTTGATTGATTCTGTTTTCATTTCTTATCTCAACTTTTCTGTGTTTTCACCGAAAATCAATAGAAATCTCTGAGAATTGAATTCAAAAAAGTTTGTGAGTGGAATGTAGCTGACACAACCAACTGCTGAGAAGGTCCATATTGATTGAATATTTAATTATTGAATTAGCAGTGCTCTCTGATCCTTATCAGAATTTACTCTCTCTCTCATGGTGGGCGGGTTTGTGTACAGGGTGTTTCAGCTGCACGATCAGATCCATAGACCGAACTTTTGCCTAAACTGATCTCATGGACCTGCCCAAGCTGGTTGTATGATTTTCCTGGATACTCGATGATGTAAGACACTTACAGAGCATCACTTTGTCTTTATTTATTTTTATTTCTTTAATTTTAGTTTTGTTGAATCTGTTGCTTTTTTCTTCCATGCAAAGCTGTAAAAAAGTGTTTTTACCACGGTATCAATTGCAATAAGGTTTAGTAAATTTTGACTTGTTTTTTATTTAGATTCGTACACATTATACTATATATATATATATATATATATTCATATTCTAGTCTTATAGAAAGCTTGTTTGAGAACTTACTTTACTTGTCTCAACTTTAATGAATCTAGATATTATTTACTCATGAATTTTTATACTTTATTTATTTATCTTTTATGGGGGCTGTGTTTGCTGCCGCCCCAGGGGGGGGGGGGGGGGTTGTTGTTGTGTTGTGCTGCGCTGGGGAGGGGTAAAGGAAGCAGCGAGGTATGTTCTTTGCAAGCAAAATATGTATGATATTGACAATATGCAGCAGTTTACATCATTGCTTATTGTTCAGATTATATGAGCCTTGTTTCGAAGTTAGACTCAACAATACCTCAACTGACAACCCATAGGTTTAAGTCCCTTAAGGTTCACCCACTCAAGTGTGAGGGTCTGATTAACCCCATAAGGCTTGATTTTCTGTCTCATGCTTCTATCTTGCAAATGTAATGTAAGGGTTTCATTACAAAATTGAGAACACACACCCCCACAGACACACTCATAAAGTAGGAAGGTTTTGAAGTCAACTTGTACTCATTTCAGCAGTAATGCCCTTACCTAAAAGAGAACCTTTCTTTTGTAATAATTTATTGATGAGAAGAATTTATAATAGCTAATTTACTCCATTTTATTAAGCTTTTAAAAAATGATCTTAATGAAACCTAATAAATACAAATCCATGGTCACCATGTCCCAACCTGGACCACCATCACTACTGCTATTGTAGTCAGTACCTTAACACTGTCACCACAACCACTTTGGGTTCCCCAACCCCACCACCTATACTGTATCACTGATATCACCACCATGACCTCCGAGACATTGCACATCACCTCTTTGATCTTTGCGACCAAACATGCCATTATGCACATGTACTGTGTGGGCCATCTCTACTAGTGCGAGTCGGTGGGTTGGGGGAATTGCACATGTACTGATATACAAATGCTGCCCACACACATTTACTAACATGGTCACTGATTTAGGCTCCCCCATAAATGGGAACAATATCTCATTAAGGGCATTGGGAGGCCAAAATTGCCCTTTTTTCGTATCAACCGTCAAGGATTCAAAGGGGATATTATTGATTTTTCATTATTTAGTTATTCTCATCAATTAAAAATTATTGGATGTCCAATTTTTTGGTTTATGTTTTATTACTTGTAGTATATTTGCATTTTCTTTCTTGTATTAATAAAATATGGGATTAAGTTACACCTTATGGATCAGTTTATGTTTTATTACTTGTAGTATTCTTGCAATTTCTTTCTTCTATTCATAAAATATGGGAGTATATTTCATCGAAAAAAAGGAAAGAAAAGAGAGTAAGTTACACCTTACAGATCTTGACAGTTGTGAAGTTCATGGGTCAAAAAATCAAACGCACAATTTAAGGGATTATTCAAATAAAAATAAAAAATAAAAACAGCAAACAACTTGCTTGTCTGACTCACAAAAAGTTTTCAATGGATTTATATATATATATTTGTTTTGTTATTGGATTAACCCCATAATAATCCCACCTTATACTACCCTACCTAGTATAATCCAATGAAGACAAATAGACAATGTTCAAGCTCCTGAGGAGACTTGAAGCCATCTTTCTGTAATGACATTGAACAGACTTTACCACGAGAATCTAATGGCATCTCCTGTTTTTAAAGAAGTTGAATATGGATCTCAGGCTATCTCCGCATACAAAATCCCATGAAACATATCCATTTGCCTCAAAAAAGATTATAAGAGTCTGCCTGCTTGATCAAACTTCTAATTCAATGGTTGATATTTTGATGAACGACGTTTAGTATACACTTGCCCTAGATAGTATGCTTAGAGTTTTTATCGAATAGAAATTGAAATTATGAATTTACTTTCAGATCACAAATATGGGACTAATAGCAACTAAATGAAAGAAAATGATAGGTTGACTTTGCAATGGTTGTAAACCAGATAATGTTCAAGCAAAGGAAAGATAAAAGCTTGGAATGTATCAATTAGGGAGTTGAAAAATGTGGTGAAGTCCATATTTTCTTGGATATCCACTTCTGGGAAGGATAAGAATGATTTTTTGCTTTATATTTATTGAATTTGTTGATGCCTTTTTAGGTTTTAACAGTGTTATTCAAATTGGATTAGATTGAATGGTTGGATTGAACAGGTGAAGCAGCCTCTTTTTTGTTCGGTTCTTTTATTAATTTATTTATGCATGAAACTGAACAAAAGCGGTGTGATACACTCACAACCGGCCGTTTTACTGTCAAAGTGGAACGAACTGGATGGTTTGACTGTTCCTAATATAGAAGAAACACTTTTGCAGTTGACAAAACTCAAACTTGTAAAAAACGGAATACATGGAGCCTTAAACCACTAGTCCACATACCTTTTTTGTTCTCTTTGCTACATATATTATTTAAGGGTTATAAATGCACTCAACTCTACTAAATATCAAATATTATATATATATATATATATATATATAATTAGTATTAGTGGTCAAATTATGTTTCCTTTTCTTTTGGCCTTTTTATACATCTCAAATGCACAGGGCTTGCTCATTTTCTCATTCTAGTAAGTTTATTTACTTAAAAAGTTTGAATTAAGGGTGAGGGAGACACACATAGTTAACTATCTAATTAATTTAAGTAATTCACACAAAACACTTTTGGAAAGGAGAAATCATTCAATCGCCAATTATGGCTATAAGCTTGTAGATTAAATTAGAGCCAATGTCCTTTTCTAGTCTTATTCCCATATATATAGACTTATAAAGTAGTTATGAGACAATGGACTTGAAACCAGTGTCATAAAAAATGGCCCAGCCTAGTTGATATAGTGGTAACCTGCCCGGCCTGTCCGATTCTTTGAAAGGATCGTTCAAGCAAGAGACCCAAATTGGCCCTCTGTGAACTATCCAAACTGGATGATTTTTACATAAACCAGTTTTGACCTGGTCGGATTGACAGGTACTATGGGCTTTAACAGTTCTAAAAAAAGCTCTAACATGAGCACTAACTAGACTCGAACCAAGCACCTCTTGCATGAGAGATGTTTCCTTAACCACTATTCCATGATATGGCTTATATGATATCTTTCCCATATATATTATTTAACGTATAGAGTTCATAAACCTTTAATAGATCCAAATATATATATAATAATATATATTATTTATTTGGTGGTTCGACCGATTCATATTTATTAAATGTGCAAGGCGTGCCTAGGGCGCAAAAGAAAAAAGGGTGGGCCTGAGTGAGGTGAGGTGCATGTTTTAATGAAAAATAAATAAAAAATATTTAATCAAATTCAAAGAACAAAAAGATAAAAATAGAATAGACGCATATAAAATTGAATATATTTTGGGGATGCCACACCCACCCACAAATCACAACTCTAAATAGTAATGATGTAGGACAACCTCAAAACACATAAGAGTGAAAAAGAAATAGAGAAAGAAAAGAAAGAAGCTTGAAAAGAAGCAAAAAGAAGTTAAACCCCTAGGAGTCGGCACCCAACGCCGCCCGGGGGGGGGGGGGTTGGAGTCGACACCAAACAAGCAAGAAAACCCTAAGAGTTGGCACTTAGGGAGTGTGGAGTCGGCACCACACCTAAAAGAAACTCAAATCTTATCCATGGCTGATTTTATTAAAGAGATATGGAGCCTTTATATAGAACCCAAGTATATCAATCATGGTATTTACTTGGCCCTAACTTCATGGAAATTGAAAAGGTAACAATTCTATAATTCCAAAAATAAAATAAGGCAATTCCTTGGCCATCAAGCTAATAGCCAATTTGTTGAACCTAGGTTCATGTCCCCATTAACTCTCCCGGGGTAGGAGAAACTCGACCTCATCGAGTTTGAATTCAAGCGGCCTTGAAGTAATCCCACAAGTCTGAATTGCTCCATCCTTGGTTCCAAATTGGAATAGCTAGTGGCTATTACCAAAACTGATGCAACGATGTATGGTTACTCGTGACAGGGGTGATGACTCGATCAGGTACGATGGCTCTATGCAGTGTTCTCGTGGTGCGAGAGAATGCTTGAGAAATCAAAGATTTAATTGCAAGAAGCGAGGGATCGAGCTTTGCTTTGATACCAAAGGTGATGTAGGACAACCTCAAGAACACTTAAGAGAGAAAAAGAAGTAGAGAAATAAAATAAAAGAAGCCAGAAAAAGTTGGAACCCCTAGGAATCAGCACCTAGGGGGGTTGGAGTTGACACCAAACAAGCAAGAAAACCCTAAGAGTCGACACTTAGGCGGATATGGAGTCAACACCACACCTTTAAAAATAAAAAAATAAAAAAATAAAAAAACACCTCAATTCTTTATTAATCCACGGCTGATTTTATTAAAGAGATATGGAGTCTTTATATAGACCCCAAGATTCATGGAAATTAAAAAGGTAACTCCATAATTCCAAAAATAAAATAGGGCAATTCCTTGGCTATCAAGCTTATAGCCAATCCATTGAACCTAGGTTCGTGTCCCCATCAAGTAATCCTAGCCACAATAAAGGGGCAAAAGAAGGCAGTAGTAGGCTTGCAGAAAATTGTAAAAGAAAAAAATGAGGCAGGGGAATGCAGTAGCAACATAAGAAGAAGAACACAACAACAGTAGAATTTCAGAAATTTCAAAAGAAAAAAATGAGGGGAAAACGCAGCAGTAGCAGCATAAGAAAAAGAAGAAAGAAGAAGAGAGAGAAGAAGAGGAGCATAACAAAGGGGCAGAACGTAGCTTAGGGCTGAGAAATTTGCTGAAGAAGAAAGAAGAAAGAAGAGTACAACAACAGAAGAAAGAAAGAAGAAAAATAAATGCAAAAGTACCTTATGGTTAAAATGTTGCTGACTTGATCACTTAGGGCTGCCGGCTGGGCTGAGAAGAGTGGTAGTTATGGTTGGGACTTAGTCTCTTGGGGCTGAACTCAGATTTGAGATTAGGGCTGGACTTTAATCTTCTTTTCTTCCTTGTATGGTTCATCAAGAGCTATCAATTGAATATGAGAAGACCTAGACCTAATCTAATGTTTGTAAAATTATCCTTAAAAATATATATACCCCTAGGTGCACCTAAAGTAGTGCCTTATTGGGCCTCACCTAATTTTTACTAAAAAACAAAGGGCAAAGTCATGCCTCGCTCCTAAGCACGGCTAGGGGTGCTGATGTAGGACAACCCTTAGAGTAGAGTATAAAGTTACCTTCAATCAAGCGTAGGTGGACCAAAACCTTGTTTTGTTTGGATTTTATGAAAGTGGTGGTGGTATTAAGGTTTATGGATGGAATAAGGGTTGATTTGGTTAAGGTTTAAGGTTGAAAATCAGGTGAAATCAAAAGAAAAAGGTTACTGGAAATTCTGGACAGAGTGGTATTTTAAGGTTTTTCAATGGTAAAATGTATAAAAAGGTAGGGATAAGGTTTATGGTGAAAAGTTAGGGTTTTAAGATTGAAATTGAGGCTAAGGAGAAGTTGGTTGTGGGTTAAAATAATTATAGCAGCGCTGCAAATAAAATTAAGGAAGAAGAAGAAGATGATAAACCTTAGGAGTCTCACCAAGGGTTTCTAGGAATCTCGCCTAGAAGAGAATTAATGGAGTCTTATCATTAATTAATGCAAGAGTTGCCGAAAATTTCATTTAATGAATTGTTGTAATTATGTCTATAAGCCTGGCTTATATAGAGAACCATCCAAAAATAGAATTGGACATTATTTTGATAAGCCCGACTTATCAAAAAAAGTAGTTTGTATATTATTGAGTCTTTACTCTTTACTACTTTTTGTGACTATAAATGCTATTTAAATATGAGGATTACATTTGTAACAGAATACATTCAATGAAATTGTTTCATTGCATTTTAGTTTTGCAAAATTCCTCATTAATGCACAATTGGTTTTACCTCATTATGGGTGTTTTAATTTTACAAAAGATTGTCTTATTTGAAAAATTAAAATAGCCAAAACTACTCAAAAAAGAAAATAGAACTGGACATAGCTAAATTTAACATCTTTCCCTGAACGAAAGTTTTTAGAACTTTATAGGCTTGAGAGATGTAATCCAAGATTTCATTTATAAATCCTTTTTCAACCTTCAACCAATGTAGATTCAGGTTAGAGACCAGGTTTTAACCCCATTGAAGTAGAAGATGAGAAAGAGAAAACATGAAGAATATGTAGTCTTTTACCTGAAACGAAGGAATCTATTCTCTGATGCTTTCCATCTAGAATATGAATGTTCTTTTTGAGTCCCAGGAGCAAAATCGAAAAATGAGAAGTGGCAAAAATGGGCTTTGAAAGCCTTTTATTGTTCAAATCTGCAGTAACAGATGTAATCGTAGAGTACTGGTTCTGTATTCGATACGCTCGGTTTGGATTCAAGAAGAAGAAGCACAATATTGGCCAAGACAAAATCCAAGGTCTGCAGCATTGTAATGGTGAAAATAAGTGGTAAGCCTAAATGATATTTAGAACCCTGCCCTACAATGTATATATGCTTATGCAAAGAATTATAAGGGATAAATGTGATTTTAACTGAAATACGTATACACTTCTTAAAATCTCATAAAGAATGAAATAAAACAAATCCTTGTCAATTATATATACGCATCTTATTTTTCACATTATTTTTGGCAAGAACCCATCCACCCCACTCTCTCTCTTCCCAACAACAAAAAAAAAAAAAAAAAAGAACAAACAAACAAACAATGAAGGAAAAAAAAAACTAACAAATGAGCAAGATTATAGATGCATTTAAATGATGTGATGATGAACATAGATTCTTTACAAAAAATGAGAAACTGAAATGGGTTAAGTGTGTTAGAGGGCTAGAGGCAACACTTTTTTGGTGGAAAATATTATAGCACCACTTTGGTAGCCACATACATGGTACAGATGTTGGAGTGAATTATTTGGTAGATAACAGGCTTCTTCAGTTCTTCTCTTAATCAGTTTTTGAGTCTTAGCAAGCCACCCCAAATAGCTGTCTATTGGAAATTGTTATGGGACTAAATGAGTTTTCAATGTCGTAAATATTGGGAGGCTAGGAGAGTTGGAATGACTAAAAGTGCCTTTATATATATCATTGTTAAATTGCTGACCAAGTATTTTACTGATTAGGAAATCAACGAGTCAGAAGGATTTTTATCTGTTATGGTCAATTAAGAATCTAATTGGGGAAGAGTGGCCACTTATGAATGTTTTTTTTTTTTTTTTTAAGTGATAACAAAAACAACAATAGTAGCAGCAGCAATGGCAGCATTAGCAGCAATAGTAATAGGAGGAGGTGGAGTAGTATTAATTATTATTATTATTATTATTTTTCCTGAAAGAGTCAATAGGATATCTTAGTATAACCATTGGTGAACATTATATGTGCTAGTTACTACTTTGTCCCTCTATTGATTATAGAAATATGTTGCAATCACCCAGCATAATGCCAGCCACTATGTGGGACTCATGCTTCAAGTGCTTTCCCTTAATATATCAAATTTCATAATTTTTTGTTTTCCTGGTGTTTTATTTTATTTTATTTTCATTTCATTTATTTTTTTATTTTTTTATTTTGTGTGAATTTGTGCAACCCAGGAATTCTGTGCACCAAGCTATAATTCCAGGATTGCCGGATGACTTGGCTTTAAGATGTTTGGCAAAGGTGTCCCATGGGTACTATGGACTGCTGGAAGCTGTTTCAAAGCGGTGGAGAGATGTCATTCATAGCTCAGACTATTCTAACTATAAAGCTAGAGAAGGATGGTGTGGAAATTGGTTGTTTGTTCTGACTGAAGGACCTAAGAACCAGTGGGTTGCTTATGATCCCGAAGCTGATAGATGGCATCCTTTGCCAAAGATATCAAGGGCCCATTCTGAATGGCAACACAATGGATTTTCATGTGTTGGTGTTTTTAATAGATTTTTGGTGATTGGTGGGTCCTATGCACCACATGATTTAGGATTTTCTCATCAAAGGCCTTTGGTAACGAATGATGTCCTGCAGTTTGATCCATTCAAAAAGCAGTGGAGTAGACTAGCAAGTATGCGCACACCACGGTCTCACTTTGCGTGCAGTGTTGTCTCTGGTAAGGTGTTTGTAGCTGGGGGACGCAGCACCTCATCATGCACTAGAGGGCTTGCTCTTGCTGAGGTTTATGATCCATTGAATGACAAGTATGTTCAAATATTCATATATAATTCTACATTTGGTACTCAAGCATTGACATTTTTAATTGCATATTCTCTTCTCTTAAATAGTCACTTTCAGGTGTATTTTCCTCCTCTGAGGAAATTAATTCCTTCAGTTACTTGAGATTTAGCTGAAACTTAATTGAATGATTTATATGTTCTTAAATTGCCTGCAAGCTCTGTCTAGTGCAACCACGGAGGGTAGTGGTCTAGTGGCACTTGGCCTACCCCCAAGTGCTTGAAGCCTGCAATGGGCAGCGCTTGGGATTATTGCCATGCCGCCAGCTAAGTGTTCACTTGGACCACTAGTGCCTTAGGTGGGGCTGGATAAGGCTATGGCCCAACCGGCTTGAGGGAGCGCTTGTGGGCCCCTGCTTCACAGCACATCTAGGCCCCTCCACTGGTTGGGGATGCTACTATGGTCACTCCTAGGTAGGGAAACAACTGTAGTCGCCCCCTCCTACCACCCCCCCCCTTTTTTTTTTTTCCTTTTTTCCTAGCAAAAAAAAAAAAAAGTCCTGTCTAGTGCAGTATGATTGGTAGTATCCCTTCTACTTGATGATCTGTTTATACTGGAGTTTGGTTAGAATCTTAAAAGTCCAATTATTGACTGCTATGGACCACTGTTTATCTATCTGTTTGTCTTTCTTTTCCTAGTATATTTACTATTTTTATGAATTCATAACTTAAAGTCATCCAATTTGAGTACTTGACATTTGGCACAATGTTCTATATCTCTACCCTTCCGGGGTTGGTTTCTACTCTTGTTTTTTTGATTCCTCATCTTTCATTTCTCAGCAAGTTTTTTGCCCCTTTGCTTTTGTATTGTGTATGTCAAATTGTTGCATAATATACTGTCATTATGAGTTCTTTATTTTAATATGAACTCATCCAGGTTTCTGGGTGGTACATTATAATTGTAGTTATTCCATCAGGTCTACTATTAGGATTTGTTAATACTGTTTTTTGGGTAAAATTTTATTGTTCGTTTTGTCTCCATTGGGACAAATTAAAATTTATCGATCTTTTTCCTCCATTCTGTAGTCAGCCTTGCACATGTAGAATATTTAAAATTGTTCTGCAACTTGGAATCATCCTGCTTATTGTAATGACTTGAAATATGAATGCATAACCTGTTTTAATATAAATTTTTAGCTTTATTAGCTCCCCATTCTAATACACAAGCATTTGAATAATATGTTTTTTTTTTCCCTTTTTAAAAATAAAATAAATAATAAAAAATTTGGCCAACTTTACATATTTCATTGTTAAACTTTTTATTTTCCTAAAAAAATTTCAAAGTTTTATAGATTATAGTATCACTCAATTTGCTTAGTGAAAACAGATCAGATATTTTTGTTTATCTTCCTTCTTTTTTTTTTTGGCCTTTTGCTTGGAAGATCATTTACTTTGGTTATAACCGAGTGAAAGTTGGAAGTTGCAGATGGGAGGACTTGCCACCAATGCCCAATCCACAGATGGACTGCTTAGGCTTATCATATAAAGGCAATCTTTATGTTCTAAGTGACCAAGTAGGCCTGCCCGATCAGAACACATCTGAAGTATTCAACCCATCAGATGGAACTTGGCGCACAGTGGAGGATATATGGCCTTTCTCAAGGGCAATGCAACTTGCAGTTCAGGTTATGGACGATGATAAGGTATTCATTGTTGTAGATTGGGGTGAGAGTTCAATCAAATCAAGAGACACTGAAAAAGGAGAGTGGTACAATGTAGGTTCAGTACCTTCAGTGGTTCTTCCTAACCACTCCCGACTGTTGGAGGCTTTTGGTTATGGGTTTGCTGCCCTAAAACATGAATTATATGTTCTGGGAGGGAAGGTTCTCAAGTGGGAAGAATCAGGAGTTGGGAGGTTTGACATTGTCAAGTTGGGTTCAGTAAGGGTTTGTGACCCCTTGGTTCTGCCATTAAAATGGAGGGAGACTAGACCCATGTGTGGTTTAGCTTGTGGCTCTGTCCTAGGATGTGCATCCTTAGAAGAAGAATCTTCCATTTGATTAAGGTAAGAAACTTCTTGATGATGGACTCAACCAAGGCTTTGTTGAGTAGTACTCTAAATTAAATCCTCAGGGCTAGACATTTGAATTGTTAATTTTTGTGCTACTCTGATATCATTCAATGGCAATCCTTCTGGAGTCACTGAGGCGGTGGACAAAACTCAGTGGTTTTGATATTTTAATGAATTGAGTTCCACTGCGTTTGGACACTCCATAAGGTGGGATTATTTTTGTTTCCATGGATTGTCCAATGTATAGTTTTTAAAACTTCTTTCTAGTCATGAATCTCGTTTCTGAAATGAATGGAAATCTTTTCTTAAAATTTTTGGGAATCCATTTCTCTCCAAAAATGCTTGAGAAGCACAGTAATTCTTTGAGCTTTGTCTATTGTAATGGAAATGATTATCTTGGGAAAAAGACTACTAGGAATTGGCTTCAAGTGATAACAAGTGATTCATGTTCAGGTTTTGCCACCCCCTTGTGAATAGTTGGTAAGACCAAATTTGGTCTTGCCTATCTTCTTCCTTCGTATTCCTTACATGTTGAACAGGATTGGTAGACACTTCAACTCCGTTTTTCAAGAAAATTAAAAGATTTCTTATGAAAAAAATTTTAGATGCCCTATGTTCTCTCAGGTGGACTTGTTGATCTGAATACATAAGCCTCAACAAGTGAAAGGTCCCAAGTTTGACTCCATCCATGGGGCCAGTCACTAGTTCCCCAACAGGGTTTTTGCAGGCTTTGACCAATGCAAAATGGCTGGTGGCCTTACCACTATTTGAGGGTTAGTCAAGCCAGAGGTCCAAATATCTTGTTTGGGGACGGGAAAAAAATAAATAAATAAATTTAAATAGAAGTCATCTGCTAAAAGAAAATTGATTCACTTGATTACTTCCTTAAACAAGTTACTTTATTCTAAGTTCTAACCTTTGGAATTTACAGGAAATGCTCTTGATCTCTTGTCAACTGAGATCCTTAACGGAGGCTTATCATTTTTTATTTTTTATTTTTTGGCAGTGGTCTGTATGTTAATCTGGTGCTTCGTATGCATTTTGATATTGTTTCACATTTGCTCTTTTGTTTTTTTCAAGTTTCCCAGTCAGATACATAACATGTTTTCTGCTATCACATTTTTCAGTGCATGTTTTTCCTTTTTTTCACATATTATTTATTCATGTGTTTTTTTTCTGTTCAATTGCTCTCTGTTTCCCATGGATAATATTATTGATGAATTATTTCTCTCTTTTTTCTTTTTTTGCTTCCAGGCTTTGTTCTGTTGGAGAAGACAAACTGAAACAACTTATTGAAAGGATGATAAAATTGAGGTCTATGGAGTGTGGGATTGGACTATTACTTGTTTGGTACAAATTTAATGCTATCAGACACTTGATGTTCAAGGAATTAATGGGACGCTACACTATCAGGATGTCTGTTGAAGTTTAGTAAGAACAGGGGGATACTCAGTTGAAGGCAAGCTAAACTGAGATAAGCTGTACGGTACATTTTATGAAGTGAACTTGTTCATCATAATTAGGGTGATCACCAGCTGAGCATATTTGGATCCGTGTCTTCTTTGATGGAGTATCATTTGAGTGATTCATGAGGCATAAGAGAATGAACCCAAGATTGACACTGCCATAATAAGTTCTCTTGTTTTTTGTGTTTCTTCTGTGGTTTGTAGGGTTCAAAAGAAACATGAAGGAGTAGCTATGTTTTTCTTTTCTTCTGCTTCCAAAAGATGTGTTAGTGTTACTGGATTTTGTATTGTAGCATAATATACTCTAAGTCTGTTGATAAACATTTTCATTTAAAGAAGAAAAAAAAAAAAAAAAAACAAACAAACAAACAAACTTGTAATAGGAAATGGGTGAGTTGCGGAATTAAGGTGACATCATATCTGTGCATATTTTTCTTGTTGCACCCTCAAGCTGCTTCTTTGGGTGTGAAGGAGATCATCGATGCATCTTATGTATTTAATTGAGCAGTGGATCCTCTGTAGAACCCATGGTTTTTCCCTTTTTAAAAGGGGTTTTTTTTTTAACGTATACTAGAAGGGGTGTACACGTAATGATGTAAAATAAAAATAAAAAAAGGTGTAGTGCATTCCTGTGTGGCAGATAGAGTCAAGTGCGTAATGTGATGTCAAAGGTAAATGAGAGTAGAATAAAGTGAGATTTTGAAACTAAAAAGTATTTTCCCAATCTTATTTAACTCTACTCTTATTAACTTGTGATATCACATCAATCATTTCATATTTACATATAAATTTTCTCCTTCACCAAATGGGGTCATAAGGAATCTAGGTAGGGATTTTTTTGCAGAGTCAAGTAATGTGAGATTACTAGATTAAAAAGTATTCTAACAATTCCGCTTCTATGTTATTGGCTTGTAATTGCACGTAATTGTGACACTGTTAAGTATAGGTTTTTCTGGGGTCTCGAATTGCTTGCCCAAGACTCCAGAGAAGCACTGTGTAGACGGGGCCAACCCAAGGGCAGTGATACACACGTAGGGAAAATTCAAGAGCACCCATAATTGACTTTGGATGCATACGCGGATTTAAGAAGTTTCCTTCTTCTAAGCTCAATTTGGTTTGTGAATTTTATTAAGGAAAAAAAATAAAATTTAAGAAATTCTATTTTTCTTTATTTGGTTATAATGAAAAATTTGGAAGAAAAAGAAAAATTATAATAATTTTGGCTTGATATGATTTTATCTTTTCCTTTCATTTTCTTTCCCTTCTTTTTTTTTTTCCTTGGTATAATCCATGAACCAAATAGAAGGCTAAAGTGTCAAAATCAGAAAACAGAAAATGTACAATTATGATACGACCAAGTACATCTTCATTCATTGATTGTTGAATGGGTAATGTTATTTCACTCATATTCTCTCATCCACCAATTTGTAATACTTATCCTTATTTCATACTTTCATTTATACAATTTTGACACATAAGATAGGTCATAAAAATGGATGACAAAACATAGGTGAAGTAGCATTTTCTTTACTAAATTAAACTTCTAAATCAACACTAGGAAGTTTCTTAATTACTTAGGACAAGTACGCAAAAATAATTTTCTACCAGTAATTATTAATCGAGTTAATTAGATTGAGATGGAGCTTATGTATTCATTATTACTCCGTATGAAAATGGCCAAATGTTTTCACCTTGATGTGGTCAGGGGAGGTCCCGGCCACAATCATTTGAGTTTAATTGTTGTACACGCATTTAGAATGTCATTCCTTCATTTTCAGTCTAAAAGCAACAGTGCCCCCTTTTTAGCAGGACAAGAAATTTGTAGTACGGGTCAACAAGAGTCGAGTAAAATACTCTTTAAGATTGTGGGACCGAAAAAATATTCTGATAACCCATGACACCACGTGGCCTATATCATACTTGTATCATAGTTGTATAGAAGTTTTCTCTGTAGCAATTATCATGAAATCATTTTTTTTTTATATTTTTAGTAGTGGCATGGGTAACAAAAATTCAAGAAAATAACTAGCAAAGGATGAGAGGACACGGTGCATGTTAAAAATAAAATAAAATTTTAACACCGCATATATTAATAAAAATAACTATATATATATATATATATATATATATCCTTCTCTGTCGTTCTTCCTCTCTCTCTCTCTCTCTCTCATGTTTAGCGATGGACGATTATGCGTGGAATCCATTGTTTCGTTGTTGAATGAGGAAACTACCACATCAGTCACATACTTATATAGCATACATTTTTTCCTATTATATATAGTATTCACAGATTAATGAAACAAAGAGTCCAAAAAATAAGAACATATCACCTAGCAGAATCTTTATTCATATGATCGATAGTTTTAATTTGACTTTACAATTGAGCTTAAAATCATCAAGAGACAAGATTGAAAGATTGAAACAGAGAAATGAGAAAAATAAATTAATAAATAAATTCATTACTAATCGATTCTGCTAAAGATGCATCAAAACAAGTGATCGAGCTAGCGTTCATCCATGGATTTAGCTATGGCCGGGCGGGTGGGACCGGGTAATTTCCGTGGTGGATGGGAGAAGTGCGAGAAGGTGGAATCGGAGTTCTACTTTCCGGATTCACCATTGCAGGGTCACGAACGTTAACTGTCGGCCCATCCAAAGGCCTTGCAGTTGCCACAAGAGTTTTGGAGGTGAGCATGAGCAACGTTAATACTAGGAACACCAGCACTTTTGCAATCTTCGCCACAGTTTTTGTCGAAGAATCCATATTTTGATTTGATCTGTAGAGAAAAAAAGAAAGAAAGAAAGGGATACAAGCTTGATCGAATTGGTTGAAGCAACTAGCAAGAGCTGTATGGTAGTGGTGGCAGGGCAGATGCAGCGAGCCGAGACGCGATCGAATATACTATATATATAGCCCGTAGGAGAAAGGATAAATGCCGTATAGTACAAATTTCCAGGAAGAGGTAGAGAAAGTACAGCTGCTTAGCGTGGTAATCAACACGAACGCAATATGGATTCTGGCACAAGGAAGGTTAAGTTCAAAGAAAAACCAAAGAAGGAACAATGCGATATATAAGTAGGCTCCGGGAGATTACAGTGAAAGACACATGCATGCCCATGCAGTAGGAGGTGGTAGGGTGTGTGATTTATGGTACAAATTGGACTTTCAGGGAATTATTTCATTATTATTATTATTTTAATAAGAGGCCCGAAGAATTAATAATACATTTTGTTGCCCCAATTAATAAAAAAAATGAGGGAATTACAGATTGGTTGGATTACAGGCAAATAATTAATTACAGTTCAAGACAGATGATCGACTAACTTCCAAGTAAATGACTAATAACTTTACTAAGAATGTCTACTAACTATAATTATATGGCGGTAGCTAGACCAATCTATAATTCCCCCTTTTAAATTTTGTTCAGTGATTTTAAAAAAAAAAGAAGGAAATTACATGAGTCTCCCAAACTCATACCAAAACAAAGGAATTTGACAATCAATTAATTTGTAACAAATTGACAATTAAAAGTTTAAAACCCTTTTTAGAGTACCATTAGCTTAGGAAGCACAAATCAATGTTACCAAAAAAAAAAAAAAAAAAAAAAAAAAAAAAGAAAGTCTTACAAATGTTTTGGCATGCATGTAAATGCAATATGAGATTGGATTCTTGTATTTATTGGTTTCGAGTTCCTGCATGGGATAGGTTTTTTCATATTTTATGAGAAATTCGGAATGGTGTGGGTAATTTTTTGTGTTTAGAAGGGTTTATTAATTGTTCATGTAACCTTTATTATCCATAAGTCATAAAATTATTTTTGCTAATTAAAAAAAAAAAAAAAATCCAATGAGCATCTAACTTGGAGGAAGCAGGCGGGTCACACGCGGTTTAAGTTGAGTGCGAAAGAAGCCATGCAAAGGTCAAAAAGTTGAGACGCGAGGAATGGGCAGCCATTGTAAATATCTATTGGAAAATTTCCCTTTAATTCGGTATATGACATAGACTCGTAGGGTGTGTTTGGTATGTGGGAATAGATGTCCAAGAATGGGAATCTCATTTCCATTCTGGTTAATTCCCATGTTTGGGTAACTAATTGAGGTGGGAATTAAATTTGAGAATGGTATTTACGTGGGAATGAAAAACCAAAATTCATAGGTATCTCAAACCCACCTTAAACGTGGGTTTTTGATTGCCATTGCTGGGGAATGGGATAAAAACCAATTTTGTTTCCTAAATAAACCACGATCTTCATTCGATGTCTTCTCTCCAACCCGAGCATGTCCTCAAAACTCATGTCAAGAAGCTTCAAAATTAATTTCACATCTAGGTTCCAATAACTATTGGTAGAAGCTCATCCGCTACCATCTCAATTTTGATCGGTTGTTTCTACTTTGCCATCATGTTTCTCTTGCTTCAGGTATGTGAAATCTTTTTCCTTGGGACTTTTTTGTTGAGTTGCCTTGCAGAGATCAAGGCCATTGGGATTGAATAAAGATTAAGTTTTTGAAAGTTCTGCTTTTCATGTTGGGAATTGGTCCGTGCATATATATATATATATATACTAGTTGGTGCACACATGCGTTGCACGTGTTGATATTTACCAATGAATTCTATGTATTTAAATGTAAAAATAATAATCGTTTTGAACTTGTGAAAATGCCGAAACATCCAAAAATTGTCATTAAATGAAGTAAACATATGTTTGTAAGACAATTCTAATATGAAAGAAATAATCTAAGTATTCTGTCTTTGAATCTAATTTTTTTTTCTGCCTCTTTGATTTTCAATTATCTTCACTTCCTTTTGACTCTTCATCCGGTATTTCTTCAATTTCTTCAGCAATATAACTATTTTTTGCTCAAATGAAGTCATCAATTTTCTTCAATTTTATGATGAACTTAAATTTTCGGCCAGTCTAACGAATCAGTTTAATGTAGAACTTGGAGTTCGTATTATTCTGCCATAAAACGTAAACAAAGTTAGTAACACTGTGATTATTTGGCAAATAATTAATTTTTGGCATTATTTTATTACCTTTTCATGTGATTCAATAAATTCTGAAACTATACAACCAGTTAACTTTTGTACAGCATTGAATAAAGTAGTATAAACCTTTCCTTTTTCATCCACAGCTTCCAGTTGGACCATATACCTATTTCTATGTCAAAATGTAATGTTAGTTGGATGTATTAAATTTTTTACATTTTATAGTATAAAGAATGTTTTTACCTTGGAGTGTACTCTGGTTTTTCTTTTTTGCATTTTGGGCATTTCGATTTCTCCCCCTCGCCTGTGATCCTGCTATTACATATTGTACAGCTATAGTACGATGGACTCTTTTGATTAGTGATGTGACTGATTATTCTATTGAAGCAGTAGTAGAATTTCTGCAATTGGAGAGATGTTTAAATCATTATTTTTGCGTATTAGTAAATATTTTGAAATGATTACATATCATGAAATAATTGTTCTGGTACCTCTGTCTTAAATATTTCTCCATTCTGAAGATCTTCACTTGTCACTGTGTCAGCATCCTTTATTCTCTTTGGTAGTAAGCAAAATTGTTTATAGTCGTCACTACCAATGAGCGATGTGAACCTGCATGTTACATTATGTCATATATATTTATTAAATATGCATTATGCATTTTGAAGAAAACATTATATATTTCAGAATATGAGATAGGTTCTGATTATACCATTTTTGCATTTGCTTTACTTGTTCTAGGTCTGGACTTATCTGTATTGTTGTAATTGATACAGTCATTAGACGGAATTCATCTGCGAATCAATCCAAAATACATAAAATTGTTAAATATCGTTATTTTTTTAAAAAAAAAATTTAATTCATTAATTATAATTAATTGGTATGTTACTCTCATAGATGCTTCCTTTTCCTTTTGAAATGGCAATCACTAGTTTTTCTTTGGTTAATTTTTCAAGCAAGTGCCCTTCGCTTTTTGCCAAGTCACCCCATAGAGTAACTTGAAGAATCTCCGATTTATAATAAATGATTTGATTGTAATTAGTAATTGAATATATTCGATTCTAGGATATTAAATGGTAGAGTCATATAAGGTTTGTGATTTACTCTGTATTCTTGATAATGATCTCTCGCATCTTTATTGGCCCTCGCTGATCATTTTTCTTGTTTATGTTAACTAGTGGCTTCACGTCTATCATGAATCCTATAACATCTGTAAGGGGTTCATAACGTTAATATATGGATTTTTACATAGCAAGTTATACGCATTTTGTTTTTTCATTTAAGAATACGTACCAAAAGTTTTCTTTCCATCCCCTTATTTAATTGCTTCTTCAAATGGTATGAAGTCGTATTTCAGATTCTTTAAGGTCACTTCTGTCTTTGCTTGGTTGACTTCGGTATGCACATTTAGCAACAGCTCATTTTCTTTGTGAACATTCAGGAATCTTTCATTTACACCCTTCACTATGCTGTTTTCAATGAAGTAGGTCCAATCCTTCATGAATAATTCTCTGAACTTTTCAACCGCATCATTGAAAATGACAGCCTGTATAGTTGTTCCCTGTAATGAAAAATCATAGAATGATGTTGATGAATATATCATAAAATGATATTTGGAATTGTAATAATTAAAGTAAATGACATTATAATTATTATAAAATAAATAAAGAAACTAATTAATATTAAATTTGATTATTATGTTTAATGTACTAACCTCATCGTCAATTAGAATGATTTTCCAAATCTCGCCATCTCGTTTCCTAGTTGCATAAGTAATTATAGATCCGCTCCGAAGCACCCTAACCTTGATAATTGATTTGTTTTGAGACTGTTCTAATTGACTTACATCGAGCACTGTTGACCTTGGTCTTCATCAGTAGACATCTTCGCTTTCAATTTGTTCACTGCAAAAGCAATGTATTTTATAATTTGTAGATATTATGCTTCGAAACAGTAAAAGTTTAAACTATTAAATGTTTGCATAACAGAATATCTAAACTAATCGTTTTTTTCCGAATAAAAGCATTATTAACATTCTTAAACATTTGCAGAACAAAATGTAAAAGGTTTAGAGGTTTTTTTTAGTGTAATCCATGATATAATTTTTATTATTATTATTTGCGTTATTGTTATTACCTTCGTGACAAAAGTACTTTTTTGTACACTATGTTTTTCATGTGTGCCCCACATCTGTTTTTTCGTTTATCTGTTTTGACAAGAACCTTTGTTGTAGACATTGATATTTCTCGTGATAGAGCGACATATAGTTGTCTATGTGAGAATACATGTTCAGGCAGATACACGCCAACATTTGGTATCGTCTGACCCTGTGCTTTGATTATAGTCATAGAGAAGCATAACCGTATTGGGAACTGTTTTCTCCTGAATTGGAAAGGGTAACCTTCATTCTCAGTTGGCGAGAGCGGTATTCTTGGAAGCAGTACTTGTTTCCCAGCATGTTGGCCTGTTGTTATTTCTGTATAGATGACATTATTCCCAAAACTTTTGCAAACCATTCTTGTGCCATTACACAATCCGTTAGATGGGTCTAGATTTCTCAGAAGCATGATAGGACAGTTTTTATTCAGAAATAACTTGTGTGGTGGAAGACCATTTAGCATCAATGAATTCAAAAATTCCTCTTGGTAGTAATTGTGTGTATTATCAACTGCTTCATCATAGCTGTAGTATGCTCTAGCATCTCCGGGGAACATTGTAATCAATTTCTTGTTCAGGTTGTCGACATGTTCATTGGTTGTCACGAGAATCGCACGTGCGATCAAGTATTCAGATGAGGTTGCATTTCTCTCTAAATCCAGGAAGATGCTTTGGAGTAGATTACTTTCAGATATTTCATCATTCTCATATTTGATAACCACTTCATCTGGAAGGCGGATCATATCATCATTGTCCGTCGGTTTGTCTCCGTTCCCAACTCGAAGGAGGAAATCGCTGAAATTTGGGTCCGCCCTAGCTCTCATATTTGTTGTCAAGCTTAGCTTTTCGATGTTATTCCAAAGGTATGATCTCACCAAACTTGCACAGACAGTTTCTACCCTTGTACCCTTTGGAACAACAGGTAGCACTTGTCAAAAATCACCTCCGAAAACAATAACCTTGCCTCCGAAAGATTCCTGGCAGTTCATTATGTCTTTCAAACTCCTGTCTAAGGTCTCAACAGCAAATCTCTTCGCCATAGGTGCTTCATCCCATATAATAAGCTTTACCCTACGTATCAGTTCGGCAGTTCCGCTATGTTTAGACATATTGCATAAAGTTGTCTCGTTGGCAAGGATCGATATCTTAAAACGCAAGTGAGCCATTCAACCCTCGGGCATTATCGAAGCTGCTACACCTGACGTTGCCGTCACAAGTGCTATCATACCCCTCCTTTTTACTTCGGCCAGCAGAGCACAATAGAGATACGTTTTCCCTGTTCCTCCTGGACAGTCAACGAAGAATACGCCAGATCCTCCCGAAATAACTCTATCCAATATAGTTTCATATGCAGTCTTTTGCTTTGGGTTCAATGTCAGTGAAGTAGAATAATCTTCTCTGGGAATTTCCACTCCCATTTCATCATCGATTTCTCTTGAATGCTGATACCTAGATCTAGTTGGGTTGGTAGGTCCAGAAGGCAAGTTGTAGTCCTTGATGCATTTTCCCATGCTTTCTAGGAAGAAGTTGATGCTTTTTAATGTACTCGAAATCTGAGCATCCATCGAGTCTCCATGTATCCTTTTGAAATCTTCCGACATGGGTTCAAAGTAGTCTTCCCAAAGTTTCCTCACATCAGACGGTTCGCAATAGACCAACAGCATTGCAAATAGCCTGCAAAGTGTTTGGGGTATCTGAAAATTGACTGCTTCGCTCAAACATTCTGAGATGCTCTCATCAGATTCTAGCAATCCTCTCTTCTGAGCAGACTCCTTGAATGTAAAGTATTTATTCCCATTGACAGTTAACAGATTATTGAACGATGTTGGGCCTTTGACGTGATTTAGTAACAGCCTCAAATAGTAACGCTCCCCTTCTATCGGATTTGCCCCATTCACACGACCGATTACTTTTCCTTTCTTTCTTTCAAACCAAAAATTTCCATTCCTGTTCCATACGTAATACTCTGTGAAGTCCCTGTATAAATAAGCCCTTGCGTCCCTATTTCTTGAATAGATTTTGAAGAACTCTATAAGCATTGTCTTCGAGACATGATCCCAGAGAATTACGTTTTCTAGATTTTGATTCTCATGATAAGATACAGATTGCTTGTTCGGAAGGTGCAGCTGCAAGTTTATGACTGTTGGGCTCATCTCGTTCAAGCTGAATTCATAGATTCTCCACAACGATTCTTGTGCTGACACCCATCTTGCATCTTGGAATTGCTGAATCTCATCAACTATTTTATCTCCTTCAGCCATAGCAATAAAAACGCTGATCTTGTCGTGACCTTTGTAGATATACTTGTATAGATATTTGACCGCTTTCAAACCTAAGCAAATCTCAATGTTGATGTGGCAGTTATACCTCGTGAGAAGATATAGATTGTAAAGGACCACCCATCTATTATCCAGCATTTGATTCCTTACTCGCACCTGCTTCTTGTCGTCTCTTCTTCTGTAGATTGGGTATGCATCTTTTCTCTGCATTGTCTTCGAGCAGAACGCCCGTGGGTAATGATATTTGCACTCTCCATCTCTCATGCAGGGGTTTTTTTTTATTCTTTTCACTGCAAGGGCTATGCATCATATGTTTAACAACCATCTCATGTAGAAGCAGATAGTCGTGTTCATCTAGAATCTCTGCGCATACAAATTTATCATACAGATCTAGAGTTGTGATCTTGTATCCAGGTTTCAATATTATTAACATATGTGCATGCGGAAGACCCCTCTTTTGGAATTCAATGACGTAAACGTGTGCTCCGACTTTCCCAAATATATCTTTCTTGAATAATTGGTCCTTTAGGTCTTGTAGTTTTGCCCGGAATATTCTCGAAGTTAAATCGGGCCTATCTTGTGGAAGTTGCCCAGGCTTTAGTTTATTTTTAATCTCCTTCCACTCTGGATTGCATGTCATTGTAATGAAGAGGTTTGGCTTTCCAAAATATTGGACCAATGCCATCGCATTAAGGTACCTACAACGCATATCTCTAGGGCCGCCTACGAAAGATGCAGGGGGGATCATCCTTTTGCCAACTTGACAACATTTGGTTTCACCAAAAATAACACTATCCACTATCCCTTGATAAAGTTCTGATCTTATGGTCGTTTTTTTTCTCTTATAATAGTCCAACCTAGTTGTCTCAAGCTTTACGTACATATTGACTGCAAATTGTTGCAATAATCTGTCGGCCGATAATAGCATGGACAGTCTGTTTCCTCTTATCTGCAGCTTGTACGAATAGTACTCTCGGCATGAGACTTTCGTCTTTTTTTCAGGTCCAACATCTAAGTTCATAAGACATTTGACATTAAATTAGTTTGTTTTTGTTTTTGTTTTTAAGTCATTTGCTTCAAAAATTACAATGGAAAGAGACCTAGATATGTCATTACCTTCTACTTCTTCATTGAAAATGTCTTCTGTAGATGTAAAATTTGGTGTAGTTGAGTTGTTGTTTTGAACAGCTCCACTTTCGACATCATTATCCAAACAATTTAGCTTCTTGATATTTTGATGCCATCCAATTTCACCTTTTGGAAGTAGCAATGGGTACTGTAACGAATCGTAACAGCCGAAATAATGTCTCATTCTATGTCTATTGCCGGAGTGTGAATGAACTATAATTTCCCTTTCTAGGGGTACATTAGGATTATTTCCTTCAATCCAGATGGCAACAACTTGGTTTGCTGGTGGAGCATTATAAACTCGTTGATCAAGTTTGACATCCTTCGTAATACTGATTTTAAAATTATCTAACGAAGGAAAGTCTCTTAGTCTATGCAAGAATTGAGCATATGGATTCCCTTCAAGAACTATCATCAGTTTCTCAACAATCCTCTCATTCAAATGGGCTTCTTGTATTACTCTCATTCTATTATGGAGTTCATTATCTGTATCATAGAAATACAGTTGAAAGTAACGTGGGTCATTTTGTTCAGGCACCAATGATGGAAGATCATGATACCTTTGCCCCTGTGCACAAAATGTATAGACACCTTGTTTTACTATTGCAAGCTCTTTATCTAAATGAACTCCAAGCGATGTGAATGAGAAGATGCTATTGTAAGCTCGTATATTTCTTCGAAATTTTATAGATGCTTCAAAACTTGATGTGAATAAGTCTTCTAACTCTTCGAGTACATCAACCGTGGCTAATTTTATTTTACTGTTGTCACAGCAAAAAGTCGATGGTTCATACTCGAATTTCTCCGCTCCACAATGGAGACAATTGCGAGATTTCTTTAACACATGCAAATCAGAACATACTGGTTCGTATATTGTTCATCCTATAAAAAGGTATTATATATTATTAGCTCACTAACAAAGGTATTATTTTTGTTCAGATTTTTTAATTTTTAAAATTTGTAAAATTTAATACCAACCTTGGGATTTATATGAGTTTAATTGAGCTCTAAGTAACCGGTCAATTCTTCGTCTCCTATTTCCCGTTTCTGTAGTATTGGTACTCTTTCTTCTCCTTTCTCCCACTTTTTCAATGTATTGTTCTCTTTGATCAATAGTTAATTGTGCATATTTGTTGATTTGTTCAGCAATTTGAGTGGTTATAATTTCATCTGAAATTGACATATATTGTTTCATTAAATCTTAAAATTTAATTAAAATTTTTAATATGTAATTAAAATTTTACTAATATTGTACAGAGTTCAAACCTTCAAGAGATGTCATTTTTAAAGATACTATTGTGCTTCCCTCGAAAAAGTACGATAAAACTATTTCCTGTTTATTTTACTATACAATATCAATAACATATTGCACATAAAAAATAAATATATGCTCATCTACAAATGGACAAAATATCATTAACATATTGCATATAAAAAGATTATGATCTACATTAAAATATTTTGGAAGAAATAACATACCTCGATACTATGAACAGCGTTTTGAAAGCAATCCAAAAATTCAATTCATTTTGCGATATAAATATACAAAGACAAAGAGTAAAAAGACAGGCAAATCGTAACAATTTTATATTACAATAATCCTATTATGTAACAGTATGAAAAAAAAAACAAAAAAACAAAAAATGCCATCTACAAAGGAAAAATATCAATAGTGAATCAATAGCCTTCATTGCATATAAAAAAAAATGCTCATCTACATTAAAATATTTTGAAAGAAATAACGTACCTCGATACTTTGAACAGCTTTTCGAATACAATCAAAAAATTCAATTCATTTTCAGATAGATATATGAATACAAAAAGTAAAAAAAAAAAAAGGCAAAACATAACAGTCATATATTGCATTAAACCTATATTGCATTATCAATCTTATGTAACAATATGCATTTAAAAGAATTATCAATCTTATGTAACAATATGCATTTAAAATAATAAAATTCAATTGAAAAATAATACTATTTTAATGTTAAATGATGTGAAATATTTAACATACCTCACTATATATTATGAACGACCGTTTGAAAGCACTGCAAAAAAAAAAAAAAAAAAAAGAGACTATTATTAAATACAAAAATCTATTCATTCAGTTTGTCTCATTAGGCAACATAAAAAAATAACTCTCTTTCTCTCTTTTCTCTCTCTCTGTTTCTCACACACAAACGCACACACAAACGTGTGAACCAAATAAAAAAAATCTCTCCAATTTTATTACACACGCACGCGCGCACACACGCACGCGGTTTAACAACTTCAACCAGACCAGCCAGTCCACTTTTGTCTTTAAAACAATGTTGCAAGTTTGCAATCTAATATGCATGGACGCATGTCCACAATTTTAAAATAACTCCTATACTTTGGATACATGGCCCGTATACCACTAACATGGGCCAAATACTCCATGGATATATTAAGACACAGCTACTATGTTTTAAGATTTTCAACCAAAAATAAAAAAATAAAAAATAAAAGGATATAATGATAAAAAATATAATAAAGTTTCCTACAGTAGTTATCAAAATTGCACCATTCATAAGCAATAGTTTTTTCACTTAGCAGAGCATAATAGTCGTTGGACTATGCAACTGGTAGCACATTTCCTTTCTCACGTGTGAACCAATAAAAAAAATCTCACCAATTTTACTACACACATGCACACAGTGGAGAGTTTTTTTAAGACTCACACACACACACAGACGCACACACATAAACACATAACAAAAAAATCTGTGTTTCTCTCTTATTTCCCTCTCTCTCTATTTACCTCATTTCTCACACACACGTACACACTCATCTCCTCTCTACTCTCTCTCTCTACCTCATATGCTCTCTCTCTCTCTCTCTTTTCGTTTTTATAGATTTTTGTTGCTTTTTCAGATCCATTCTCTTTTAGTTTCAATTTTTCTTTTTCACGGTATATTTTTTTTTCAGATCTATTCTCTCTCTCTCTTTCTCTCTCTCTCTTTCTCGCTACCTCATCTCTTTTCTCTCCATCTCTCTTTGTTTCAATTTTTGTTGTCTCAATTTTTTTTTTCACCGATCTATGTGTTTGGATTGAAATAATGAGTTTGTTTTGTATTTTTTTTTCTTTTCTCCACTGATTTTTCTAGGATGGAATAAATTTTTTTTTTTTTCAGATCTATTCTCTCTCTCTCTCTCTACTTCATCTCCTTTCTCTCCGTCTCTCTTTGTTTCAATTTTTGTTGTCTTAATTTTTTTTTCACCGATTTATGTGTTTGGATCGAAATAATGAGTTTGTTTTGTATTTTTTTTTCTTTTCTCCACTGATTTTTCTGGGTTTTTTCTCTCAGTTTCTTTCACTTTTTTAGATTTCTATTTTTTTTATTCACCGATATAAGTATTTGGATATGAGTTTTTTTTTTTTTTTTTTTTTTTCACGGTACAAACTTTTTTTTCTCATATCTATTCTCTCTCTCTCTCTCTACCTCATCTCCTTTCTCTCCGTCTCTCTTTGTTTCTCAATTTTTTTTGTCTCAATTTTTTTTTCAGCGATCTATGTGTTTGGATCAAAATAATGAGTTTGTTTTCTATTTTTTTTTCTTTTTTTCTCCACTTATTTTTCTGGGTTTTTTCTCTCAGTTTTCGTTCAGTTTTTTAGATTTATCTTTTTTTTATTCATTGATATAAGTATTTGGGTAAGAGTTTTTTTTTTTTTTTTTTTTTTTTTTTTTCAAATCTATATTTAAGTATTTGGATATGAGGTTTTTTTTTTTTTTTTTTTTCCAGATATATTGTGTTTTAGTTTTAATTTCTTTTAGTTACATTTTTTTTTTCACGGTATAAATTTTTTTTTCTCAAATCTATTCTCTCTCTCTCTCTCTCTACCTCATCTCTTTTCTCTCTGTCTCTCTTTTTTTCTCAGTTTTTATTGTCTCAATTTTTTTTTCACCGATCTATGTGTTTGGATCGAAATAATGAGTTTGTTTTCTATTTTTTTCTTTTTTTCTCCACTTATTTTTCTGGGTTTTTTCTCTCAGTTTTCTTTCAGTTTTTTAGATTTCTCTTTTTTTTATTCATTGATATAAGTATTTGGGTATGATTTTTTTTTTTCCGGATCTATTCTCTTTAATAATGAGTTTGTTTTCTATTTTTTTCTTTTTTTCTCCACTTATTTTTCTGGGTTTTTTCTCTCAGTTTTTTAGATTTCTCAGTTTTTTTGCCAACTATTGTTGGGAACGATTATATGGTGAATTTTATTTTTTTTTCTTCACTGCAAGTTTGCAAACAATTGACTCATAAATCGAGTTTTCGTATTTTTGATTTATGTTTAATTTTTTTTTTTTCAGATCTATTCTCTCTCTCTCTACCTCATCTCCTTTTTCTCCGTCTATCTTTGTTTCTCAGTTTTACTTTCTATTTTTTTTCACTAATGTATGTATTTGTTTTTTCAATAATCTATGTATTTTTTGTTTCTCAGTTTTCGTTTCGTGTGATTTTTCTTTTTTCAATTTTTAATTGCAGTACCTATTATGATTATAAATTCATCCATCTAACTTATAAATTCATCAAAAATCAAACTTCTTGTCTAACAGTACCATATATATATATATATTATAATTTGCAGTTCTCTAACAGTAGCATATATGTATTATAATTTGCAGTGCAAAACTTACCAGAGAATGGAGAAGTTGCTGTAACCAAAGAAGAAAGAAGTCGCTATCAATGGAAAATGTGGAGAGAAGGTTGAAGCTTCTTAATGGAGAAGAAAGAAATTTACAGTAGGCTGTTTATTTATTATATAGGAATTATAGTTTCCTCTTTTTTTGAATTCATGTTTGTGTTTTATATATTAAGCTATGTGTTCCAGCTGTTGTTTTAGAATTATAGTTTCCATATTCCTGGTATGTGTTATAGAATATATTAAGGCTTCCTATTTATTAAAAATTCTTACGTTTCCTATGAATTCATTCATATTTTTTGTGTTTTATATATTAAAGAAATTCTTCCGTAATTATTTATAGTTTTCATATTGCAATATTTCCTATATATATAGAAGGGTGGATAGTTGTGTATTTAAAAATTAAAATAAGGGTATATTAGTCAATCAAAAGTTTTTCTAACATTCATGTTTTTATAGGTAGTATAGATGTTACACAATATATATTTGCTGCCTTATTTCTATCTGTTGAATTGCCTAACTGAACTCAATTAAGAGGGGAGATAAATAAAGATTAAACATTTGGAAAATTTTCTTTTCTTGATGGGACAATTAGTTTATACTGATGCCTTTTGGTTTTTCTTTGTTGAGATTCCTCATCATGCCTTGAATTCTTGTTTTGCTTTGTGAAGGATCCTAAAGCCAAACGAATTGGGCTTTTAGCCTTCTTCAAATTTTGGAGTTTATATTATGTAGGCACTACAAGAAAAAGGTTGATAGATGACGCTTCAAGAATTTAAAAAGATGACTGTTTTTTAAAAACCAGTCATCTTTTAATTTTTTAGATGAAAAGATGACTAGTATTCAAGATCAAACTTAAAACAGTTATCTTTAAAAAAATAAAGATGACTGGTTTTTAAAAAGTGTATAGCAAAAGATGACTAGTTTTAAAAACCAGTCATCAATTCACTCTTTAAGAGTTTTCTTCCCGTGTCACCTCCACGATCCCCTTTTAAGACAAGCTTTTTTTTTTTTTTTTTTTTTTTTTTTTTTTAACTCTCTCTCTCTCTCTCTCTCTCTCTCTCCAATCTCCATCCCTCGGCACAGAGCCCTCACGCACTAGTCACCACAGCCCTCTCCCTCACCGTCACCCTTACCCTCATCGTCGTCGTTGCCCAAGGCCGCCGTTACTGTGCCGTCGCCCAACGCCTCTCTCACCGTTGCCATCATCCAAGGCGGCCCTCACCTTTTTCCTTTGCTATCATCGTCATCTCCATAGCCAGGTGAGTTAAGTTGTGGTTTTCTCTTTTGTTTGTTTATTTTGCAACGAAATTTCACTTCGTGTCTTTGTTAGGTGTGTAAATGTGTAGGGATTCTAGGATTCAATTTTTAGGGTTTTAGGATTTGGGATTCAATTTTAGGGTTTCTCATCTGGAACAAAGATATGTTTAGTGGTATTGATTCTAGAATTAAGTCTATTTGCTCTGAGCTAGATTCATTTTACATACTCCAAGAATCCAGAGACTTAACAGAAATCGAGATCTGTTTCCATTAATGTAGGGTTTCTATTTTTTAAGAAAAACTTGTATTATAGATTCGTCGGTTTGAGGTCTTGTTGATGGGGGTTTCAGGTGGTGGAAGAAGGGCGGTGATGGGTTGGTTCGTGTGGGTGGAGAATAGTGTTAATGGGTTGCCGAAATTGGGTTACTTCTACTATTTCAAGACAAAAATTGTGGTTTCGTACTGTTTTAGGAGCTGTATAGGGTAAATTCATGTGATTTTGGGTGGAGTTTCGTGCTGTAAATTGGTTTCATTGTGTGGTTGGTGTTCTTGGAAATTCATGTTTTCCGTCTTGGAAAGTTATGTGAACCTTCACACGAAAAGCTTCTTAATTCCCAATTAACTTGATAGGCCTAGATGATCTGTCCCTTTTGATCTCTTTTTGTAATCACCAGCAAGAAGCCTGCCAGGACTAAGTTCAAATGGACGATATTGGAGCTTGAGGACATTATCTGTTTTGGTATAGATGATTTTCACCTGACCAGACAAACTTGAAGCTTTTAGAGATGTATGCCTTTATGACTAGATTAGAGGAGAGAAAAACAAGGAAATGGATGCCTTCTAGCCCCATCATTTTTCCCAATGTTATTAGTGCATTTCGACTTACGTTTTGAACATATTATAGGTTTCAAAAGCTATCAGCCTTTATCTAGATTTAGAATTGTCATATTGTTGTTAATTACAATAAATATTATTATTGACTTCTTGAATTGGCTTGATATGATTCAAATCCTTGATGAATTGACAGTTGATTATGATTTTCTTTGTCACTTCATGACCTTACATTTTCTAAATTGTACCACAAGGACATTGTTTATCATTAAATTGGTCAATAACTGGTTGAAGAAACTCACCTGGTGAAGAGAAAAAAGAGGAGAAAGATGAAAACCTTTAATTCTTACACTTCTATTATCAACTTAATGACATTTGTGATGCATATATTTATTTTATCTTTTGCTTTTTTATTCATTTGTTGTTCTTGTTATCTCTTATTTTTTCTAATTTTGATTTTAATTAAGGGTAGGGCTATTTGTGCCGTTCGCGCTTCACTCTTAGCTTCCTGCACTCTTTGTGTGTGCCTGGGATACTAAAAGATACATGGATGTTGAGTGTGGGATGCCAAAAGTGGAGTGGAATTGTGCAATCCTTGATAAAATTAGAAGTTTTGCTATTTATGCTTTATGCTTTAAGGTTTATGCCTCGTATTGAGGATAAAAAGCATTTTTTCCTCTCATGCTTTTAATATTGCGGTGATCCCTTTAGTGGAGTTCCTATTTAATATTGTGGTGATCCCTTCAGTGGAGTTCCTAAATCTTAGGGCAGATACTATTGAATGATGGGCAATGGAAGTAATTAGGATCTGGCTGCATAGGGTTTGTTTCATGCTCAAAAAGGAACTAGCTCAAAATTTTTGAGTAGCAGTGGGTGTGTTTTTGCTATGCGAGAAACTTTAATTGTTTTTACTCATGTTGCTCTTTTTTCTACTTTTCCAAGAACAAAGTAGTGCTTTCCATTATGACTCATGCTGTTATATCATGTAAGTTGAGGAAATTTTGTAATACATAAAAGTTCCATTTTAAAGTTGTTTGTAATATTGTCTTAAAATTGTGCGTGAGGTGTAATCTCTGTAGGTATCTTATTCAATCTTGTATCTTTTAGTTCTGTATACAATATCTAGTGCAAGAATTTAGTGATTCTCCTCTTTCTTGAAGCTTGTATTTGAGGAATTACTGGAGAGAGTCAAAGAGAAGGAGGAGAAAGAAGCTAAAAAGCGTCAACGTCTTGCTGAGGACTTCACTAAGCTACTGCATTCCAAGGTATGTACAATTGTAAAAGAGTTTTGCTGAGGAATTCTTGTGGTTGGTGTTGCTGTAATTGTTCTTACTCATGTTGCTGAGGACTTCCCTGCTTTTTCAAAGAGGTCTTTGCATTGCTGACCTCTGAGGTCACCGCTCTTTAATTTTGCTCTTTCTATGGATTCAGAGTTTGGGTTATGTACAGTAAAAGAGTCTTGTAAAAGAAGGGTTTTGAGGGTTAATTACGAGGGAGGAGGTGTAGATGTTCTTGAAAGGGACGAAACTGAGAATCAAATTTGTGATGGGGTTACTAGTCAATTCACCTGTGTTATGAAGTTTGGTGGCTCGTCCGTGGCCTCTGCTGAGAGGATAAGAGAGGTTGCTGACCTTATTCTTAGCTTTCCTGACGAGAGGCCTGTAATTGTTCTATCAGCAATGAGGAAGACAACTAACAAGCTTTTGCTGGTATGCATGACTCTCAAACTTTTATTTTGGTTGTTGTGTACTCTTGATAAGAGTTTGTTGTGAAATTTATTGCTCCTGTTTTAGGCTGGAGAAAATGTTGTCAGCTGTAGTGTTACTAATGCATCAAACATTGAAGAGTTGAGCTTTGTCAGAGAATTACATTGCAGGCAAGAATTAACAAGTTTTCTTACTATCTTGGGTCATTGATAACCATAATTGCATTTCAATTTTATTCTCATTGGGTGTCATTTTATTCTATTCAGGACTGTCGATGATCTTGGAATAGACAAGTCTGTCATCTCAGGTGAGTTTCTGTTCTGTAGTTAGAATCAGTCTTTGTTAATCTATGTCAGTTGGATTTGAATTGTCACAGCCACATCCAATTTTATATATAACTCGATTCATATTGATAAGTGCTTTTAATATTTGTATCACTCATTTCTGGTTTCGCTGTCATGTTCTTATGCATTAAACATTTTACAGCACATCTAGAAGAATTGGAGCAACTTCTAAAAGGAATTGCTATGATGAAAGAGTTGACTCTACGCACAAAAGACTATTTAGTTTCATTCGGGGAATGACATGCCTTGGTGCCATCTGTGGTACTAGTGTTGTGAAGCACTGTCTGCAATAATTGAGGATTTTACTTGTAACTTGGAGCTTGACTTCGCAAAAGAGAAGTAAGTAATTTCTTTGTGATTCTCCATCTATTTCTTTGATGAATGATTTTCCTTTAAATGAAATTCATTATGTATAATGCTTAATTGGTTTCATTCATCAACATTCTTGATTGATCATGCTTACTAATTCTTTTGTTTATTCTTTGTGTGTGTGCGTCAACTCATTGTGATTTTCACTTTTCTTTCTTTCTATTTCTAAGTAAGATGATATATGTTGTTCCTAATTCCATCTTCAGTGTTTCTCAGACAATTATACTTGGACAACTCACCTGGTTAAATCCAACAAGGTATTTGCTTAGCTTTAAATGTTATATCTGAATATCTGTATAGTATGCTTCCATGATCATGATTGCGAGGCTGTAGCTTCTAGAAATCTAGTCTTTGGCCTTTCAAAGTTGGCTATGTGAAGGAATTGCTGAATTTTTTTGTGTATCACTATTTTTTTTATAAATGCTGTCTATTTTTCCATATCATCTTTTAATTGAATATGTTGTGTATAAACCAACAGACTACTAAGTAATTTGGGATGTTGAGGTGTGATCTTTTCATTTGAGCTTATTCTAATCTGGAAATTAATTAGCTTCTTTTCTATGTAATGTTATCATATAGAATATGAATTGGATCAGATTTTTGCTTACTAATAGCTTCTTTTCTAGTTTGCAAGTTGTAGATTCCCCTCCTTTTGGGTGTGTTGACTCACGCCTAGCACAGGGAAGGGGTTATTTAGTGAGTGGAAATATTTGAGAAATATTTCAGAACTATTGGATGTAAATTGTTTACTTCTTGTTTTTCCAACATTGCAGCTAACTCTTTTGTTTCATATCCTGTTTTTCTCCATTTTGGTGTAAACTCTTGGTTTTTGTTTTTATTAGATTATATTTTCATTTCCTTTGATTATCTGTTAAATGTTAAGTTAGTATCTTTATTATTATATCATTAACATCTGTACATGTTCATTTCAGTGGATAATTTTATAAGAACTCATGAATTTTGAATCTTTAAAGATTTTACTTTTGGTTTGAAACTTTGATTTCAACAGTTTCATAATATGGAAAGAAGTGTTGACATTTTGGTTGCGACACTTAGGCGCTTGGTGGATATGATTGAGAGAGCAAGGGTTTCACTTAGGAAGATTAAAGATTTGGTTTTAGATGAGGCAGATCGAATGTTGGATATGGGCTTTGAGCCCCAAATCCAAAAGATTGTTGAGCAGATGGACATGCCCCCACTAGGTGTGAGGCGTTTATTGCAAAGTAATTGGGAATGAGCTTTTGAATTGTTTTTTTTACTGGCTTTGGTTAACTAGTTGGAATCATTTTGGCACTTTTATGCAGTTTTATCTTGTCTTTTCCTCAGTGTTGGATGTTGTATTATGCTTTGTCCATATTTAGATTACAAAATTGCTGGCATATTGACACAGCCTAAAAGTATGCTTCCACAACATTTATTATACATGGACCAAAAATGCCTTTGTTTGCTGCAAGGTAATATGATATGGAGAGAGAAAACATAAACAAGAAGAATGGAAGACCCACAACAATGGGGAGGAAAATCAAGTAAGAGAGAGAAAAAAAAGGGAGGAAAAATGTTAGAAAGAGAGAAATCAAAGAATAGAGAGAAAAGGAAGAAAGATGATGGAAGAGAAGAAGGGGGTTTGGCACTATAGCCACGACCACCGTTGAAGCTTGCCAGACGATAAGTTTAGACCTTCCATATTTGGTTCTCCCCTCTCTCTAAAAGCTGGAATGGCAATAAAAAATGGAGGTTTGTCAATGTTAGTTCGTTTAGAAATGTGTAGAATGTTATTTAAGTTGTTCAAATGTTTGCTTGAAATGCAGACTTGTGTTTTTTTGTTTGTTAAGTTTGTGAGATTTTTTACCCATCATTTGAGAATATCATTACATGCATGTTTTAGTGTCATATATGATGCTACTTTGTATACCCATATAAAATAAATAAATAAATAAATAATTCATGCTACTTTGTATAACCTATTAAATCTGTCATCTGAAGGCCAGCATCATGTCAATATTTGAGGATCTTATTATCTTACACAGGATGGATGTTGAATTTTCAAAATATGTTCGATGGAGGTCAACACCAAGAAATATTCATTCATTGAATTTTACTATTTAGTATAGCTTACTGTGAATGGATCTTTACTGGAGTGTATTTATCGGTTTTCATTGAACTTGGTATGCAAATTCAAGCTCATGGTTGGATGTTCACTGAAGGGGGCGCATTGATTTACATAACCAATTGCAATAAACAATAGGCAAGGATTTTCTGTAGTTCATTCTCTCTCTTCCCCCTCCCTCTCCTCCTAGGGCTATGATCAGTGTGTACGTATACCAAATTTGGACTGTGATTGTTGTGAATTCATTCCAAAATCAATTGACTAAAAAATTCATTCGATTAATTTTTTAGTGTTGGTTCCAAAATCAATTGACTAAATAAATATGGTGGTGCAAACATAACACAAAAAAAAGCATACGAAAGTGTGGCAAGGACTTGCATTTTTTATTGAAAAAAGTATTCGAATGAATTGTTAATGATATCGCTTTGTATAGAATGAATTGACTAAATAAGTATCATATCTCTAACCCCAAAACACGGCTTACTTAGTGATAATGATTTTTTTTACATACATGTAACAAAATTGATACATTTCAACACCATTGGACACCATCCTTGTACTATAGTTCACCATCTTACAGTGAGTGGGGTGCATTATATTGTTACTCATTCTAGAAATTAGGAGTCCCTAAAATTTGGTTGGTTGGGATTCCATACTTCTCTGAGAATGTGTGCATTTCTAGAGAGTTCTTTATGTGCTCGACAGGATATCTATCCATTTATGGTGGCCTTTGCGCAAAATATGATCTGATTTTTTGGTTTGTTCTCTGTCTGTGTGTGCATCTAAATGTTGATAGATCTATCCTTTCGCTATTAGCTCATTGTTACACAGAACTTATTAAAAGATTTTGCTTTTTGCATGTAATAGAGCATTTCTATGCTTTTATTTTGCCTTCTAAAGGGAAAAATTTGATGTTGACATTGATTGGGTCTTAATTAGTTCAAAAACTAGTATGATTTGTGGAGATTTTGTTTTTTCCCATTTCTGTATTTCTAGCTCTTTCTTTTTGCGATTAGCATACTGTTACATAGAACTGTGTTAAATAAATTTTGCCCTTTGCAGGTGCATGTGTAGGTGAGATAGAGAGAGAGAGAGAGGAAGGGATATTTTGTTTTGATAGAGTCAAAGAAATGGGAGCAAACTAAAACTGAAGCTTTTGTGGATGCTCATTCTTCTAATTCATCCCTTTTTTTTTTTTGTTTTTTTGTTTCTCACCTTGATGGCTTCTTCTTTTTGTGTAGTTGAATCATGCATTATGGCAAAAGGTGAAATTTTTTTTGAGGATGTTGCCTTTTTAGATTTGTTTTTCATTTTAACATAAAAAATATTGTAGTACTAGTTAAGTTAAGGGAATGGTGATGACTTTTGAAACCTTGTTATTGTAATCCAATGAAATGAAAATGATGGTTTTATAATTAGTATGAGTGATTTAATTTCCTTTGTTATTTTATTTCTTTTTTTTTTATTGGTCTTAATTTCTTTCATTTCATATTGAGAATTTAATTATTGAGTAATTTGTATAAACAGGTTGATGTATCAAATTTAATAACAGGTTTGTAGGGTAGTAAATAGTATATGACAAATTTTTTGTATATGAATACCAAAAAAAGAAAAAAAAAATGGTGCTATAGATAAGATGACTGTTTTTTATAGTCATCTTTTAATACATAAGATGACTGGCTTTAAGAACATAAGATGACTGTGAAGAACAGTCATCTTATATAGTCACACAGTCATCTTATATAGTAATATATGACTGTTTTTAATAACATAAGATGACTGTGAAAAACGGTCATCTTATATAGTAATATATGACTGTTTTTAAGATAAACCCAGTCATGTTTTATTGAATATATGACCGTTTTTAACAGTCATCTATAGCACAAAAGATGACTGTGTTAATAAATAAAGGATCTTCTTTCTTTAATTCAAACATGACTATTTTTAAAAAACAGTCATCTTATTTGATGATAAAAGATGATGCCTGAAGAGATGACTGTTTTTTCTAAAAACAAAGATGACTGTTTTGCTAAAAGATGACTGTTAAATATAGTCATCTATCAACGTTTTTGTAGTAGTGAGGGGTGTTCGTGGTTCAGTTTGGTTCGGTTTTAGGGTAAATTTTAAACCAAACCATTATACTTCAGTTTTTGTTTTCTTAAACCAAAACCAAACCATACTATTAAAAAAACCAAACCATAAAATTTTGGTTGGGTTCAGTTCGGTTTCGGTTTTATCTTATCAAATAGCAACAAATAATTAAAAATAGAAAAATGACAAGTCAAACTCTAAATAAAAACATTTTTAATAAAATCATTACATTGGCAACTAAAAAAAACATTAAACATTGTATCAAAATGGAAAAGTATTGACTTATGTCAATCCAAGTTCAAATCTCCAATTTAAAATGTGCCAATATCTCACACAACAATAATAGCTAGTTTAATACATGCCAACTTAATGAAGAAAAAACATTAAGAAAATTTATTACCTATTATGCTCTTATTAGAATAGAAAATTTACAAACTAAGTTTAATATATAATATATAAAATTATATATATTTATATCATATTTTTTTGGTTTTTTCGATTTTTCGGTTTGGTTTGGTTTTTTAAACATGAAAACCAAAACCAAACCAATTTAATTTGGTTTTCTAAAATTAGAACCAAAACCAAACCTAAGGACAAAAAAACCGACCGGTTTGGTTTGGTTCGGTTTGGTTTTCGGTTTTAACCTAAACCATGAACACCCCTAATATCATGTGTGTAGAAACAAGGTTAAAAAAAGAAAAGAAAAAAAACATGAAAGTGGTATTTTTGGAAATTTATATTAAATTTGATTTCATTGCTATATTGTATTGTGCTAAATCAAACACTGAAATGGGAGTAGAAATTTGATTACCATGTAGGATTCTTGGAGTGTATAAATGCTGGTAAGGTAATAGGTATGGCATCCTAAGATTAGGAATATGATTTCCAAGAATGGAATGCCTATTCCCATTAATCCATTCGTGCAAACCAAACGCACCCGTAGGTTCACGGGAATCATTTATGGGAAAAGAGTTTGATTATTATTTCCATTGTTTTGACACGACCACATTCCTAGGAATCCATCATTCCCGTTACCCAATGATTTTTACTTAAATTTGGTTTTTCAATCACATCTTGGTGGTGGATTTGAAACCACATTCCCGGGCATAGCACTTATGATTAAAGAAAAAGACCAGCGTGTCCTTTACTTTTACAAACAACAACAATTTATTCCTTCCATGTCCTTTCCCTCAATTCCAATAACACGATCCAACAGCCTATGACAGCCATGATGGAGGCACAATCCATCGACGAGGGAGAATGGATCAGCAGCCATGGTGGAGGCACAACTCCAACGACATCGCTGATGAGGGAGAGCAAATCGAACAGCCTATGGTAGCCTTCCGGAATGGAGGCCTCGATGTAAAGCGAGACACTCGTCTGCAACGCCCAAATCTGGACGGAGGCGACAGGGGAGGAGATGGAGTAGTGGAGGAAGAAGAGGGCGGAGGCGAGGGCGAAGAAGATATCGGAGGGAAGGGGAGGAGGGAGGTGGATTCGGAGAGGAGGAGGAAGAGGAAGAGGACGCCAAAGGATTGGAGGGAGGTGAAGCGGTGGACGGGGGTGCTGCCGCTTTTGTGTGCAATTTCTGGCCATTTTTGAGCTAAAATTCAAGTACTTGGTGAAGGAGATGAAGAGGAATATTGAATTGAAGGGGTTTCCTCCATATTTTTCCGGTAGAGAGCGGTGGGGAATCTCATACTAGAGGGAAAGCTTGAAGGTTTGGCCATGGATGGCTATTAGTGGTTTTCATTTTTTTTTTTTTTTTTTTTTTTTTCTCACAAGGGTTTTGCAGAGAAATTTGAAGATGCTTTCATAGCGGAGAAGGAGAAACCGTGGTGAGAGGTTCAACGGATTTGTAAGGTTTGGAGGGGTTTGGTTGTGGATTTCGTAAGAGAAGGAAATGGTGTGTGGTGGAGGGGGCTGGTTGTGACGAAGAAGATGGTGGTGGTGGGTTTTTTTTTTTTTTTTTGTTGGTTCGATTGACATAGCTACTGCGAGTGATTTAGTCAAGTATATCATATAATAGTCTAGTAAATCACATGAGTTATGGCAATTTAAGTACCTTTTCGTTACTTTCATCTTTTTTAATTTTTAATTTTTTATTTATAAATCTTTCTAACTCTATTTTACACCCACTCATCTATCATGGTTAAGAGAATCCAAAAATTGCTTTAAACAACCTCGTGGATATTGAGTATAGATCATGGGTAGTGTGAGAATTTACTCCATTTGGGAATCAGTTTCTTGACCCAACCAAACGTGGGAATGGATATAAATACCAAGCATTCCCATTTTCAAGTAATGCCCTATTCTCAGGACTCACATTCCCATTTTGGGAACCAAATGCATCCACAGGGAATTGAGTACAAGAAGGGAGCAACTCCTTTTCAGTCCGCTATTCTTTATTTCAGTCCAATTTTCGGTTTTCTGCAACCCAACACAATCGAACGACTCTCGTTGTACCACGTCGTCTAAGCAACTCCTCTTCCCGTTTATGCTTAACAAAGTAACGGCTCACGTTCACGTCAAGTTAAGGGGAACAGCAGATGCCGACATTAAAAGGTAAAAATACGATTTTTTTATTGTCCCGCCAAACATCCAGCCCGATTTTCAGGTGGTTTCCTTCTTCGTTCAGCTTCAGCAAATCAATCTAGTGCATACCATGTTATCATTTTATCATTTTGAATCTCGTTTTATGCCTACGATTATTCATCCATCCGTCAATAATCTCCATTCCACCAGTGACTCCTCAGGTATTTGCTAAACTATTCTTTGATTTCCTTCTTTCAAAGCTTGTTTTTGGGTATCCATCTAATATAAATCTCTGTTTTTTTTTAGTTCGTAGTGTTTTTTTTTTTTTTTCCCTTGGTTTGGAATTCAATTATAAATAATGAAGACTCTATACTGTGTTTATTCATAAAATCTGGACAACCAGGGAAGTGAGAATGGTATTCCAATGGTGATGTCCATACCATTTTACTTTATTATAATTGTTTTTTTGCTGTGCACTAAATATGTTTGATGAAATGTCGCAACCAAATGAATTTATGTTATAATAACTTGGTGGTTACAAATTTTATGCTAAAAAGGTTCACATATCCTATATTATTGAATGCTTGAACCATTTAGTAGGGAAAAAAAAAGTTTAGAACTATTAATTGTAGTAATTTTTGGTTATCTAAATTGCAGTACCATGTCCTAGGGGCGTGTAAAGCTATGAAGTTAGTATAACCTCTGAGGATACTTTATGAAGACAAACAGAGCTATCATGGCCCAGTCAATGAAACTGTAAATAGATATAATCTTGGGATGATGCTCCCTGTTTATGATTTCCCAAGTTTTGAAAGTGAGATTCTTAGAAAGAATCCATTGGATGACTGGGTCATAAGGAAATAACATGATTATTTTTTATGTACTTTTCTTCATGTTAGTGTTACATAGTCAATACCCATATCATTATTACTTTGAACCTTGCAATTTTTTTCATATAAAAAGCAACCTAGATTAGTTTCCAACTTAGATAATTATAGTGGGAAAGTATGAGAATTATCATTATTAATTAAAATTAACTGTTAAAGTTGTAGATTCAAAATTTAGGTTGCACTTTTTACATAGATTAGAGCATTTTTTTTTTCTACAAAAAAAAAAAACAAAAAACAAAAACAAAAACAAAAAAGAGAGAAAACAAAAATTGAATATCTGATCAAGTACATTGAATTAGGGTGCATTACTACCATGAATACAAATGTGTTTAATCATAATTGTTAAAAAGTAATCCTTCAGATTATGCTTTCAACCTTGTAAGTGACCACTGATTGAGCCTTTTTCCGTTCTTTTTATTTTTTTTTTCATATTATTGATAATATTTCCACGCTTTATCTACTCCGTGCTATTTATATTTATATAATGATATATAATTTGTCCACAAAATTGAGATGAAGTTATTACAGTTGATTTGGTTTGGGGGCTTAATCACCTAATGTGTGTTCTTCTTTTCAGGGTTTTGGCTAACCAATGTGCCTACATGGGAAAGGAACTCTACAAGACAACAAGTTGGTGAGCTTACTTTCGTGGTTCAATTGGAATGATTTGTGTGAGGTTGTGAGAGAGAGATTGGCTTTGGTTTTTTGTATGTAAAGTTCCAATGAAGTATGGAGGAAAAAAATATAATAAAAAATAAAAAATAAATAAAACTTAGAGAGAGAGAGAGAGAGAGAGCCCGAGTGTTTTTGATGAACTTTTTTTTTTTTTTTTTGATAATGGTGGAACCATTCCATAGCAGGGCCCTTTGGACCTACCCATGGAACCTAAACTCCCGATAAGACTAACGTAGCAACCCACCTCCACGCCCCCCACTTAAATCTTGGGTTGTCTTAGTGGGGGAGTCGAACCCAAGACCGTGCCTCTAACCACACAATCACAAGTTCGCCTTGGAGGAAGCAAAGTTTTCTCTGATTGGGTTTTTATTTTTATTTTGTTTGTTTGTATGTAGTGAAATAACTTAAAATTGTAGTTGTCATCTCTTATAATTGAAACAAAAGGCCATTGAACTCCAAATTCTTTTGCATATGCTTGAAGTAATGTGTAGTGGGAGTAGCCCTTAAGGTGCATACTATGTATTTGGTTTATGATGTTCTAGGCATGTTGATGTTTATGATTGACCAAAGCTTTATCATGTTGGAAAAGATGTTGACAATCCCTGTATAAAGAGGTTAATAGCTATTAAAATTTCCATGCGTACACCCATTACCCATGTCATCAAATGCAATAAACAGTATTTCAACATTGATATCTCTAATTTTGTATGACTTTTCATTTGATTATGGTCGTAGTAACCAAGCATCTTCCAAACAAAAGTATAACATTTTCCCATGCTTGGAGATTATTATTGAAGGCATACACCAAATGCACTGCACATTTCTTTTCTTGTGTCTAGCTAGGTGAGAAACTTTGCATTCGAAAGGACAACTTCCATGCTCTTTGAATATTTATTGCACAGTTACATACTTGCGTTAAATTTTTTTTTTTTAAAAAAAAATTGTAAATATTGAGCTCCCTCAAGTGTTCGTTTTTTTTTTCTTCTTTGGTTAGAAAAATGTAAAGTTTAATAATAATATGCAAATAAGTAGCAAGACGCTAATAAAAATACCCCTTTTGGGATACAATGAACCACCAAAACAAGCATCGACATAATAAGAATGCTCCCAAAACAAATTAATTTGCAAAAAGCTAACATCAAAACAAAGAGAGCACCACTGAAAACAGAACATGATCAGCCCCTCTATACAAAAAAATAACACCACATCAAGGAGATCCTGAACACAAAACCAGAAACTTTCAAAACTTGAGATCTGCCACAATGCTACAACTATAGTCCTAATTATCCCAAGGGAACAAACCTACTTGTTCACCGAGACAAACCCACATGAGTACTCTAAACTTCCACCCATTACACAATTAGCCACACCCATTTATATACAACAGTCCATTGCAATAAAGAACACAAAATTGCAGAAACTTTTAACTACTCCAAAGCTTGATAAGCTCCTAAAAACTTTGAGCAATAAATTTCTTTCAAATGTAAATCCGCTATTACACCTTGAAACTTAAAATAAGAACTCTAGTGAAAATTTATATCCTTTCCACTACAATATGAAACCACAAACTCTACTACAAAGAAATAATGTCAAATTATTCTGAGAGATTTCTTTGTTCGAAAGAAATCACAAATAAGAAGTTAATATCCAGTGTCTTGGTAAATAAACAAATAAAAAAAACTTGAAGAACTGTCTTCCAAAAGGCTTCAAATTAAAATATAGTCTTTCAAGCCAACTATCTGAATCCTTGTGGTTGCCAACTATCTTCAAAAAGATCCTTTATTAATTTATATCATATTTAGCTAAATCTGCAAAGTAAAAAAGAAAGGAAGGGAGACATATCAGAAGATGTAATTTTGCTTGCACAATTTTGGCTTGCTCATACATCATATATTAAACACAAAGTGTAATAAAGAGATACCTCATTTAAGTCTGTGCCATGTGTGGATTCCAAATTTTTCCTATTTGATTGAACCTTGTATATACAATAGAATAAATATTTATTCGTCATAAATCACTAATTTAAACTTATGAATTTATGTTGTTTTGGATTTCACTAGTTATTACCTGGCTACAATGAGAACTGTTGATACCTTGAAAATCCTCATATGAAGTACAATGTGAAGATTCCTGTAAAAAATGTCATCAAACTTAGAAAGATACCCACAAAAAATTAAGATTTAGAGATCTAAACATGCTTACCCTTAATAATAATTCAGTGAAGCTTGTTTGGGGCATGGCATGAAATTCCTCATAACTGTTCCATTGCATTTGATTTGTTTGGCCCAAATTCTACAAATAAATAAGTACATAATAATAATGTATTAATGAAAAAAAATTGAAGGAAATAAAAAATCCAAAGTGCCAAATAAAATACTGTAGTGTATTTTTGAATAAGTAGAGGTAATCAAATTGATACCTGAGGACCATTATATGTTGTTGGAGGACATGTAATTTGGATGTCAGTACTTGATTTTGGGACTTCAGCTGATTGACCACTTCTCTTCTCAGGTCCCTTTTCAGTGAAACTTTTGTATCGACTTCGACCACGTTGAGCAACTACCTTTTTCTTTAAACCTGAAACTGGAATGGCACTTGTGCTTGCTTTCCCATTTGCTTTTAAAGTATTGTCCTCTTCACTTCTTTCACATGTGGTCAAAGAGGGCCGATTGGTTTCACTAGGGGATGGAATAATAAAAAATTCTTCCATTTTTACTGCAACGACCCGAAATTGGGGTTGTTAGTTAAGTAGTAAGAAAACAACTTTTAAAGCCAAATTTGGTGGATGTTTAATAGAAATAATTCTTTTGAAAATATTTTTAGAAAATCCGGCATGGTCCTGTCTGTAAATAGGACATACCAAGTTATCGACTAGTCATAAAACCTGTAGAAAACGCATTTATAAGCTTTTCCAGCTATCCACACAATATTTCAAAAATAAAGAAATCTACGGCTATATCGTAGCCACATGGGTTTCATTCAGATATACATCCCACTACTCAATTAATTTTTACAGGCCATGAAATTAAAATTAATACATGCCAAGCCTATCTCTAATATTCTCTACATGAATGCAAGCATGCTGACGTGCTCCCAAAACCTAGTTCAGCTTAGCTTGAAAATATGACATGCAAGAAAACTGTGGGGGTATGAGCTACACGCTCAGTAGGAAAACATTTCTCAAACTAACCCAAGGTTTTTAAAAACCATAGTTTATATACATTTTAAAAACCCTGCGAAACCATTGATTAGTTTGCAATATAATCTTTTAATAAATAAAACTAACACATGTAAAATGAAATAAACTGTGAAAGTTAAATCATTTACTACAAACGCCCCTTTTTCCTTTTTGAAAGAGGTAATAAATAACTCAAGTTATTTGTTATCAAAGTCATCATTTTATAAATGAATTATCCATCATAATCTAATATCATATCACGGCCTTATAAGCCAATCATCATCCGCCATATCTGACAATCCATAACATCAGTTTTCAAACTGATAAATCCTCCCCATGTCATGCGGGGCCCTCGCACGTGGAAAATAAGGGGAAACACTATGGATCCTACCTGGTCCAGAAAGTAACCCTATAATGAGGAAACACTATGATTCTATTTGGACCAGAAAGTAACCTCATATTCGGGCACATAGCCCAGGACTAAAGGATAGGAAGACACGACAAGACGTCCCATTCCTTTGGGACCGCAGTAATCCTGTCTCCAGTAGCCCTCATCACCATATCCATATCATCACCACTTTTCTTTTCATTTATTAATTTCATAATTCTCACATAAACCGGAAAATTATATATAAATTTTTCAAAAACCACATAATAGGTTTGTTCTTAGAAAACCATATGAAATAACTCCATAATTTCCATATAAACCATATAACAGGTGGGTTCATACAAAAAATCACAATAAATAATCCCCCATAAATCATTTCCAAATGAATGATTTCAAAAACAACATTTTTATAACAAAAATGATGTGAATCAAACCCTAGGTTTCCCACAATTTGTAAAACCTAGCAAATATATACCCCATGCATGATATTTATGCAAAAACTACCAAATACATGTAAAACTACATGATTTATACCCAACCCCCATACAACAAGGGTTTAAAATGAGAAAATGTTCCCCACCTCAAAAATGAGTGATGCAAATGCCAAACCATCCCTACACGCACGTAGATCGGGCCTAACTATGATGAATCTGAGCTTGTCGACGTAGGATCAGAGGCGCCATACTCCGGCGAGCTACCCACGACCTCCCCGTCACTCTCCTTATCTCATTCTCTCTCTCTCTTAGCTGGAAGAATGGAGAGAAATTCGTGGGTTAAGGGTTTATATAGAAAAGGAGGGCAAAAGGGACATTTTAACCCTTTATTGAAACTGTTCGCCGACACTTTCAGACGGCTGAAAATGCCCAACACAAAATAAGCCTCTCTGGAATTTTCAGTCGGTTGACATGAACTTTCAGCCGGCTGAAAATTGTCTTTTAGACGGCTGAAACATGTTTCAGCCGTCTGAAATACACAAACAGCCAAAAATAAATAGTGAGTCAATAACTCTCCATCAGCACAAACATCAGCCTTATTTTCATCCAAAACATTTAAGTAATTTTCTCCATTTTTATATTATCCTTTTATTTTAAGTTATTTAATGAAAATAAGCAAATAACCCCCCATTTGAATCCAAATAAAATATCAAAAAAATCAAATTCCCAATATATCAAAATCTCATTTCCAAGTTTTAGTACAAAATCCGTCCCCGACAGATTTTCTTAAAACAAACATGTGAGGAACCCAATCCAAACATGCTAATAAAATCCCATAAAATCACAGAAGTCTTATAATATTATAAACTTCTATTACCGCAAAAAATTATCTTTAAAAACAAACATTTACGAAAATTCATTTTTCTCCCACATTTAGCCAAATTTCAGCAGCTTAATTCGAAACTGCAAATAAGGCCCAACACTCACTTAAGATACTCAATTCATCAAAATAAGCATCAAAACACATATAATATCATATTATCATACAAATGGATTACCCTTACATTAGGTTATCCAACAAATCAAGGGATTAACTACGTTAACCATATATTAAGCCGTATTAATCTCTATTAAGAAAATGGGTCCTCACATTTACACATAGCTCGCTAACATTTTTTGCAAGGAGATCAGACGCCTCTTTAGATGCAGCAGCCTTACCAACTAGTTTGACATAGGCATTGCACAAGTTGTTATATTGCGTGCCCACTTCTAACTGATGATTCTTTTGTATTTCACATCCTGAAACATCTGTCAAAAACCTAGCCCGAGCATTATTTGTCCACCTTTTTAATATGTATTTTTCAAGTATTATCAATTTTATATTCAAATTATCAAGTACTTTTAAAGCATGTCCACACAAAACTCCAACAAACTCAAAAATTTTACAACTACAATAAATTGTGCCATCTACTAACACAAAAGTAAATATATGTTGTCTAAGTTGCCCACACAAGCTAACTTTATACTCATAAATTGGCCCAGTCTAAATACAAGTATTGACAATTACTAACAATGATTTCTCATATTCATTTTGAAACATGTTAAAGATTGCTTCCATGTGCACATCCCTAGCATACCGCAATAATGGAACATTAACCTTTAATATGGGTAATTTCTAACTCATGTCATAATTTGCAAGCACTTCATTATAGCGTCAATCATCAACAGCCCTTTGAAAATGTTTGAAGAAACGGACCAAGTCTAAATCCGACTTCAAATAATCTCTTAAATGGGCATTGAAACTCTTACTAAGTTGTGTACTTTTCTTACCAGCCAAGAAGTATTGCCTTCCATACACCATGGCCCACTTTTCTTTTATATCAAATAAACGGTCCAACCAACCATTCCCCCGAAGATCATACTCATCCAACATGTACTCCCAAACATTAGAGAACTCCTCCTCATCTTCACAATCATAAATGCACCTATTAAAATCACTACTAAAAGATTTTTGGCTTTTAAACAAAGGATTGAGATGCTTAAGTGCATTTTGATGCATATGCCATAAACGTATTCTATGATAAGTCTTGGGCATTACTAAAGGAATTGCTTTCACCATCACAGCATCTTGATCAGTATATATTGTTGTTGGCTTCTTACCAAACATACAGTTCAAAAAGGTTTCAAACAACTATTCAAAGGATTCAGCAGTTCATCATACAATAAAGAAGCCCCAAAAACTACTTGTTGGTAATGATGATTTAATCCCATAAATGCTTCAAAAGGTTGACATTCTTTGTTAGTCCTGTAGGTTGTGTCAAAAAATAGCACATCACCAAAACAATCATAATCCAATACTATCTTAGTATTAGCCCAAAATATATTAGTAATTTGGTTATCAATATCTGTTTGCACTTTAAAAAAGAAAGATGGATTTTCCAATGTCTGATTATGAAAATAATTCAAAAGGCTTCCTACTTCGCCAAGCTTCAAGTCATTCTTCCTTTTAGTTTGAAGAAAATTTTTTTGATCTTTTTGAAGATACCTAAGATTCTCCCCGCCCCCCAACTCGACGGCTCATTAACTCGAATGATAATTTGGGTCATATACCAGACTCATCTGCCAATTCAACTTCAATTGATTGAGCAACAGTGATTTGTCATTGAGATGGCAAAATATGTGCACATGATGGATCTACAAGCTTATGATTATGATTATGATTTGGTTCAAAATCAATGATTTGATATTTACAATTAGTTTGCAAAGCAAGTCATACATGCTTCACAACTAGATCTTGTTTCCTTTCGTGGTTTTCTCACCTTTCTATCTCGCTTATCTTTCTTCCGAAGACCTTCTTTAAAACACACAAATCTTCTACTTGTCACTACACCAATTTCTTTATTTTTGTTGGCATATTCTCTTCGGATGCTGAACCCAATTCCTTTAGCATATTCATTATACCATTTATATGCATACTCTTCCGAATCAAACTCCAAATTCAAATTTGGTATGCTATCCAAATAACTATTAGCACAAACTATGTCATCTACGAAAGCAAAGCTGGACTCTTTACTCAATTCCTATTAAAAAAATATATAAATAAAATATAGATGAGAACATTGAGAACTCAAAAGAAAAAAAAATTACAAATCAAATTCATTGCCATGCCAATAGCAATAAAACAATAAAAAAAAATTAATTCTGAAATGCATATACAGATCAAGAGTACATCATTCAAAGCTTGTTGACCATTTTCTAGTAGTAATTGAAGTTTGGTGTTCGAGAAGCTTAACTACTCCAACAACTATAAACCTTTTTTTTTTTTCCTTCTACTAAATGATTCAAGCATACAACGTACAATAGTTCTAAACTTTTTTTTTTGTTCTACTAAATGGTTCAAGCATTCAACAATATAGGATATGTGAACCTTTTTAGCATAAAATTTGTAACCACCAGGTTATTATAACATAAATTTATTTGGTTGCGACATTTTATCGAACATATTTAGCGCACAGCAAAAAAACAATTATAATAAAGTAAAATGGTATGGACATCACCATTGGAATACCATTCTCACTTCCCTAGTTGCCCAGATTTTATGAATAAACAAAGTACATAGTCTTCATTATTTATAATTGAATTCCAAACCAAGGAGGGAAAAAAAAAACACTACGAACTCAAAAAAACAGAGATTCATATCAAATGGATACCCAAAAACAAGCTTTGAAAGATGGAAATCAAAGAATAGTTTAGCAAATACCTGATGATTCATTGGTGGAATGGAGATTATTGACGGACGGATGAATAATCGCAGGCACGAAACGAGATTCAAAATGATAAAATGATAACATGGTATGCACCGAATTGATCTGCTGAAGTTGAACGAAGGAAACCAACTGAAAATCCGGTTGGAATTTTGGTGGGACAATCAAAAAATCGTATTTTTTTCCTTTTAAAGTCGGCATCTACCGTTCCCCTTAACTTGACTTGAACTTGAGCCGTTACTTTGTTAAGCATAAACAAGAAGAGGGGCTGCATGGACGACATGGTACAATGAGAGCCGTTCGTTTGTGCTGGGTTGCTGAGAGTCGCAAACTAGACTGAAATGGAGAATAGCGGACTAGAGAGGAGCCGCTCCCGTACAAGAAAAGGATGGGCTATTTCCACACTAGAAATGGCTATATTCACTATCCTTATTAAAAACTTGAACACTACTTACCTCTACCCACTACCCAGGGTGGAAGAATCCCTCTTGACTTTAGAGTTCCTCTCCACTTCCATTTATTTTTTATCACATATTATAAAATATTTTATAAAAATTAAAAATTATAAAATTATAAAAAAAAAAAAAAAAAGATACGTGGATATAAACACTTGAACATGCATTTATGTCGATATAAACACATAACATACAAATATAAACTTATAAAAATGTACTTCTAATTATGTAAACATGAGAATGCATGCACACAATCAATTTATTTATTTATTTATTTGGTCAAGTGAAAAAATATGAGTGGGAAGAGAGGAGGAGCTCTCCACCCATTTTTCTTTTTCAAAGTCGAGATCATCTTTGTTTAGACTTTAGATGCCCTTTTCCCCAAAAATAATATATATATATATATATATATAGAAGAAAAAAAAAAAAGACTTTCTAGTTTCCACCATAAGAAAACATAATTATTTGAACATCATAGTGAGGTAACAACTACTTGGCTACTTGCACTTAAATAATATATATAAAAAAAATTAAAAAACAAAAAAGACAGATTATTGCCATCACAAATATATATATATATATATATAAGAAAAAAAAAATGGTCTTTCTAGTTTACTCCATAATAAAACCTAATTATTTGAACATAACAACTACTTGGCTACTTGCACTTAAATAAATAAAAAAAAGACAGATTATTGCCCTGACAAAATTTTCTAACCATATCTCACTTGTTTTAAACTTTTAAGGTTTTACAAAAAATATAAAAAGTTTTCACGAAAACTATTCACGTTATCTATTAGAAAATATCATTTTGAACAACTTTGTAAAAAAAAAAGTTTTCTCAAAATCTGTTATTTAAATGAATTTTTTGGTATTTACAATTTTTATTTCATTTTTTTAGAAACTTTCATGAAAAATATCGAAAAGTATATTTAAATTACAGATTTTGAAAAAAAATTATTATACAAAATTGTTTTAAATGATTTTTTTTAGCGGACAATTCTGTTAATTTTCTTAAAAACCTTTTATATTTTCATAAAATCTTTAAAAGTTTATTATAAGTGGGGTGCTTAAGAAATTTTGTTTCCAAAAAAAAACAATGGAAAAAGAAAAAAAGTCCTATATTGAAATTTTTTTTAAAAAAAAAAAAGAAAAAGAAAAATGTAAAGCGATAAAAATGGAGACGAGGTCCTGCCGACGATACTATCCTCTTCTCGACGAGGTACTGCCGACTAGACTCTGTGCTCGACGAGGAGGGAGCCACTGTGTACTACAGTCGGTGGCGACGTAACAGGTGATATATATATATATATATATATATATATATATATATATATATATATATTTTTTTTTTTTTTTTTTTTGGTTCGTTTCCGGCGACGCAAACCTTCTTCCTTTGGGTTTGTATTCTGCAACATCGAAGGGATTTTTTTTCTTCCCCTTTCCGGTGACCCAAACAGCCCCTTCTCTCTGCAACTATAGAACTATAACCAGAGAGGGTGGGAGAAAGAAGTTTTCCATTTCCTTTTTTTTTTTCATCGTGATGACTTCTTTCATTTATTGTCTTCTCAGTAGATCAATCTCAATCTCTCTGCCATCGAAAATGTTCTGAGAGAAAAGAATTTTGGAGTATGTGTTGTTTGGATTGAGGCAAAATTCAGAGACGCAATGGTGAGATCGTCCACTGGAATTGGGAGACAGATGTGGCCAATATTCCTCCTGATACTGGTCCTTCACTGCGTCGCCATTTTATTATTCACCCGAGGCTTTCTCCTCACTCGAACGGAGCTTCCGTTTTTCAGCCGTTGCTCCGATATTTCCCAATCTCCTTGCTTTTCTTCCTCCTCGTCCCAAGACGCTTCTCCTTTTGCTCCAGCCAATAGAACCCTCAACCAAACTGATGGGGACCAACGTTGTTGGACGAAACCACCTATCGATCGTCTTGTCATCATTGTTCTTGATGCGCTCAGGTAACTTCCTTTCTCTCCTCATTTTTTCCTTACACACACATGTATGAATCTCATTTTTCTTGCCCATCTTTTGCCTTCCAGGTTTGATTTCGTCGCCCCCAGTGCCTTCTTTGAAGGTTAGTATGTCACTAACCTCCAGCTTGTTCATTTTATGCACAGTGATAAATAAATGCAAATAAGTTATAATTTTGGATTTTACCGGTTTTTTCACAATCGTATGTTGATTTATCTACCTTTAATTGCATTGTCTGTCATTGTGAATGACTGTTACAGAGACAAAACCATGGATGGATAAATTAGAAGTGCTACAAAAGCTGGCATCTACACGAGGATCATCATCTAGGATTTTCAAAGCTATTGCAGATCCACCCACAACGAGTTTGCAGCGTTTGAAGGTGAAAGTTGTTGCTCGCTAAAGCTTTTTGCATTATCTGATCAACCATTTTAAATAATTTGTAATCAGCCAATTTGTTTTGGTAATTTTGTTCTATACTTTGAATTATTGATATTCGTGCAGAACATTGAAAAATATCATGCTAGCTAATATAGAGGGCTTTAATGCAAGGATCTTGTTGGAACTTAATATTTTTGTAGATGGAATAATGGTTAATTTGGTGATGGTTCAAAGAAGAATATGGTAAGGAATCAAAAGAAAAAGCTTGCTGTAATTTCTGGACAGAATAAGATTTTTGGTGTTTTTAAGGTTAAATTGTATGGAAAGGTGTGGTTAGGGTTTATGGTGAAAAGGTTTTTAGGGTGAAAATTGATGTTAAAGGAAGGGATAGTTGTAGTTAAAAGAGTGCACAGTAGGGCTTTAAATTAAAATAAAGAAGAAGAAGAAAAGGAAGAAGATAAACCTTAAAGTTTGTGGGAGTGTCACCCAGAAGAAAATCAATGTTATCTCACCATCAATTGAATCCAAAAGCTACAGAAAATTGTACTTAATCAATTTTTGTGATTGTGTCTACAAGCCTTGCTTATACAGAGAAATAGAAAACCATAAGACGTACTTGCTAATTCTATTACTAGTCCATGCATTTTCCTTTTGTCAATTATTTAATGTAAACACGTGGCTGCAAGGGAAAATGTGTGACCCAAAAAAAAAAAAAAAGAAAAAGAAATGGCAGCAATATCACCGACTACATTGATGATGAGAGTTAGCCCATCAGGTTGATGTCTGGTCCGGTTTGGTACCATGTTTCCTTTTCTCTTGGCCTTTTTATACATCTTAAGTGCACGGGGCTTGCTCATTTTCTCATTCTAGTAAGTTTATTTACTTACTAAAAAAGTTTAAATTAAGGGCGATGGAGACGCACATAGTTAACTATGGAATTAATTTAAGTAATTCACACAAAACACTTGATTTGGAAAGGAGGAATCATTCGACCACCAATTATGGCTATAAGCTGGTAGATTAAATAAAAAATGGGCAGGCTTGAGTGAGGTGAGGTGCTTGTTTTAATGAAAAATAAATAAAAAATATTTAATCAAATGCAATGAACAAAAAGATAAAAATAAAATAGACGCATAAAATTGAATATTTTTGGGGATGCCACACCCACCCACAAATCACAGCTCTGAATAGGTATCATAGCCACAATGAAGGGGCAAGAGAAGGCATTAGTAGGCTTGCAGAAAATTTTAAAAGAAAAAAAATGAGGTGGGGGAATCAGTAGTAACATAAGAAGAAGAAGAAGAACTCAACATCAGTAGAATTGCAGAAATTGCAAAAGGAAAAAATGAGTATTGGTTCCGTATTCGATACGCTCGGTTTGGATTCAAGAAGCACAATACTGGCCAAGACATAAAATCCAAGGTCTGCAGTATTATAATGGTGAAGAGAAGTGGTAAGCCTAAATGATGTTCTTTAGATCTCATAAAGAATGAAATAAAACAAATCATTGTCAATAATATAGCATCTTATTTTTCAGAAACCCATCCCCCCACCCACCCACCAAAAAAAAACAAAAAAAACAAAAAGAAAGAAGGAAAAAACAAACTAACAAATGAGAAAGATTATAGGTGCATTTAAATGATGTGATCATGAACATAAATTCTTTACAAAAAATGAGAAACTGAAATGGGTTAAGTGTGTTAGAGGCAACACTTTTTTTTTTTTTTTGTGGATTAAATTGCTAACCAAGTATTTACTTATTAAGAAATCAACGAAGTGGGAAGTATTCTAAAGCATCTGTGATGGTCAATTAAGAACCTAATGGGGAAGAGTGGCCACTTATGAATGTTATTTTTTTTTTATAAAAAACAAAGGGACAACAAAAACAACAATAGTAGCAGCAGCAGCAGCAGAATAGTAATAGGAGGTGGTGGACGAGGAGTACTAATTTTTTTTTTTTTATTAAAAAAAATTATTTTCAATAGGTCATCTTAGTGTAACCATTGGAGAACACTATATGTGCTAGTTACTACTTTGTCCCTCAATTGATTATAGAAATATGTTGCAATCACCCAGCATAATGCCACGCCACGATGCAGAACTCATGCTTCAAATGTTTTCCCTTAATATATCAAATTTCATAATTGTTTGTTTTCCTGGTGTTTTAGTTTATTTTTATTTCATTTATCATTATTATTATTGTTTTGTATGAACTTGTTCAACCCAGGAATTCTGTGCACCAAGCTATAATTCCAGGATTGCCAGATGACTTGGCCTTAAGATGTTTGGCAAGGGTGTCCCATGGATACCATGGACTGCTGGAAGCTGTTTCAAAGCGGTGGAGATATGTCATTCGTAGCTCAGACTATTCTAGCTATAAAGCTAGAGAAGGATGGTGCGGAAACTGGTTGTTTGTTCTGACTGAAGGGCCTAAGAACCAGTGGGTTGCTTATGATCCCGAAGCTGATAGATGGCATCCTTTGCCAAAGATATCAAGGGCCCATTCTGAATGGCAACATTATGGATTTTCATGTGTTAGTGTTTTTAGTAGGTTTTTGGTGATTGGCGGGTCTTATGCACCACATGATTTAGGATTTCCTCATCAAAGGCCTTTGGTAACGAATGATGTCTTGCAGTTTGATCCATTCAAAAAGCACTGGAGTAGATTAGCAAGTATGCGCACGCCACGGTCTCACTTTGCGTGCAGTGTTGTCTCTGGTAAGGTGTTGGTAGCTGGGGGATGCACCTCATCATGCACCAGAGGGCTTGCTCTTGCTGAGGTTTATGATCCATTGAATGACAAGTATGTTCAAATATTCATATATAAATCTACATTGGGTACTCAAGCATTGGCATTTTTAATTGCATATTTCACTTCTCTTAAATAGTCACTTTCAGGTGTATTTTCCACCTCTGAGGAAATTAATTCCTTCAGTTACTTGAGATTTAGCTGAAACTTAATTGAATGATATATATGTTATTACATTGCCTTCAAGTTCTGTCTAGTGCAGCCACTGAGGGTAGTGGTCTAGTGGCACTTGGTTTACTCCCAAGTGGTTTGGTGGGTGGTAGATTCCAGGGTTGAAGCCCACAATGGGCAGCGCTTGGGATTAATGCCATGCCACTGGCTGAGTGTCCACTAGTGCCTTAGGTGGGGCTGGATCAGGCTATGGCTCAACCAACTTGAGGGAGTGCATGTGGTCCCCTGCTTCGCAACCCATCTAGGCCTCTCCTGCACTGGTTGGGGATGCTACTATGGTCACACCTACGTAGGGTAGCCACTCTAGTCGCCCCTCCTACCCCCCCTTTTTTTTTCTAGCCAAAAAACAAAAAAAAAAAAAAAAACGAAAGTTCTGTCTAGTGCAGTATGATTGGTAGTATCCGCTCTACTTGATGATCTGTTTATACTGGAGTTTGTTTAGAATTTTAAAGTCCAATTATTGACTGCCATGGACCACTGTTTATCTATCTGTTTTCCTGTCATTTCCTAGTATATTTACTATTTTTATGAATTCAGAACTTAAAGTCATCCTATTTGAGTACTTGACAGTTGGCACAATGTTCTCTATCTCTACCCTTCCAGGGTTTGTTTCTACTTTTGTTTGTATTATTTCTCATCTTTTATTTTTCTACATTTATTGGTGTTTAAATGAAGGAGTTTTTTCCCCCTTTGACTGGTCTTAGCTTAATTGTTCTCATAAATATTATTGGCAGGTTTCTTTTGTATTCTGCATGTCAAAATGTTGCATCATATACTTTCATTATGAGTTCTTTATTTTAATATGAACTCATCCAGGTTTCTGTGCGGTACATTATGATTGGAGTAGTCATTCCATCAGGTCTACTATTAGGATTTGTTCATACTGTTTTTTGGGTAAAATTCTATTCATTTTGTCTCATTGGGACAGCTTACAATTTATCAATCTTTTTCCTCTGTTTTATAGTCAGCCTTGCATGTGTAGTATATTTAAAAATTGTTCTGCAACTTGGAATCATCCTGCTTATTGTAATGACTTGAAATATGAATGCTCTCATATTTATTCGAAATAGCACATTAATGTTTCTCTATAGGCATCTATTTTTATCTTAATTGTATTGTTAACCTTTCATGTGTAATATATTTTCAATCCTTTAGATAATGCAGTCTGCACAACCTGTCTTAATATAAATTCCTAGCTTTCTTAGCTCCCCAATTTATCAATCTTTTTCGTTCATTTTGTAGTCAGCGTTGCACATGTAGTATATTTAAAAATTGTTCTGCAACTTGGAATCATCCTGCTTATTGTAATGACTTGAAATATGAATGCTCTCATTTTTATTTCAAATAACACATTAATGTTTTTCTATAGGCATCTATTTTTATCTTAATTGTATTGTTAACCTTTCTTGTGTAATATATTTGCAATCCTTTAGATAATGCAGTCTGCACAACCTGTCTCAATATAAATTCCTAGCTTCGTTAGCTCCCCATTCTAATACACAAGCATGTGTAACATGTGTTATATATTTGCAATCCTTTAGATAATGCAGTCTGCACAACCTGTCTTAATATAAATTCTTAGCTTTGTTAGCTCCCCATTCTAATACACAAGCATATGAATAATATGTTTTTTCCCATTTTTTTTATAAAAAAAATAATAATAAATTTGGCCAACTTCACATATTTCATTGTTAAACTTTTTATTCTCCTAAAAAATTATCAAAGTTTTATATATTATAGTATCACCCAATTTTCTTAGTAAAAACAGATCAGATATTTTTGTTTTTCTTTTTTGCATTTTGCTTAGAAGATCATTTACTTTGGTTATAACCGAGTGAAAGTTGGAAGTTGCAAATGGGAGGACTTGCCACCAATGCCCAATCCACAGATGGACTGCTTAGGCTTAACATATAAAGGCAATCTTTATGTTCTAAGTGACCAAGTAGGCCTGCCTGATCAGAACATATCAGAAGTATTCAATCCATCAGATGGAACTTGGCGCACAGTGGAGGATATATGGCCTTTCTCCAGGCCAATGCAATTTGCAGTTCAAGTTATGGACGATGATAAGGTATTCATTGTTATAGATTGGGGTGAGAGTTCAATCAAATCAAGAGGCACTGAAAAAGGAGAGTGGTACACTGTAGGTTCAGTACCTTCGGTGGTTTTTCCTAACCACTCCCGACTGTTGGAGGCTTTTGGTTATGGGTTTGCTGCCCTAAGACGTGAGTTATATGTTCTGGGAGGGAAGGTTCTCAAGTGGGAAGAATCAGGAGGTGAGAGGTTCGACATTATCAAGTTGGGTTCAGTGAGGGTTTGTGACCCCTTGGTTCTGCCGTTAAAATGGAGGGAGATTAGACCCATGTCAGCACGTGGCTCTGTCCTAGGATGTGCATCCTTAGAAGAAGAATCTTCCATTTGATTAAGGTATGAAACCTCTTGACGATGGACTCAACCTAATGAAGGCCTCAACCAAGGCTTTGTTGAGTAGTACTCTAAATTTAATCCTCAGGGCTAGACATTTGAATTGTTAATTTTTGTGCCACTCTGATATCATTCAATGGCAAGCCTTCTAGAGTCACCGAAGCGGTGGACACAACTCAATGGTTTTGATATTTTAATGAATTGAGTTCCACTGCATTTGGACACTCCATAAGGTGGGATTATTTTTTTTTTCATGGATTGTCCAACCCATAGTTACAAAAACTTCTTTGTAGTCATGTATCTTATTTCTGAAATCAATGGAAATATTTTCTTAAAATTTTTGGGAATCCATTTCTCTACAAAAATGCTTGAGAAGCACAGTAATTCTTAGAGCTTTGTCTATTGTAAGGAAATCATTATCTCGGGAAAAAGACAACTAGGAATTGGCTTCAAGTTATAACAAGTAAAGTGATTCATGTTCAGGTTTTGCCAGCCCCTTGTGAATAGTGAGACCGAATTTGGTCTTGCCTATCTTCTTCCTTCGTGTTCGTTACATGCTAAACAGGATTGGTAGACACTTCAACCCAATTTTTCAAGAAAATTAGAAGATTTCTTATGAAACAAATTTCAGCTGCCATATGTTCTCTCAGGTGGACTAGTTGATCTGAATGCATACGCCTCAATGAGTGAAAGGTCCCAAGTTTGACTCCATCCGTGGGGTTGGTCACCAGTTTCCCAACTGGGTTTTTGCAGGCTTTGACCGATGCAAAATGGCCGGTGGCCTTGCCCCTATCTAAGGGTTAGTCAAGCCAGAAGTCTGGATACCTTGTTTGTGGACAGAAAAAAAAATAAAAAATTTAAATCGAAGTCATCTGTTAACCAAAAATTGATTCGCTTGATTACCTCCTTAAACGAGTTACTTTATTCTAAGTTCCAACCGATGGAATTTATGGGAAATGCTCTTGAACTCTTGTCAACTGAGATCCTTAATGGAGGCTCCTCCATTTTTTTCTTTTTTCTTTTTTGGCAGTGGTCTGTATGGTACCCTGGTGCTTCGTTTGCATTTTGATGTTGTTTCACATTTGCTCTTTTGTTTTTTTCAAGTTTCCTAGTCAGATACATAACATGTTTTCTGCTATCACATTTTTCAGTGCATGTTTTTCCTTTTTCTTCCCATATTATTTTTTTCATGTTTTTATTTCTGTTTAATTGTTCTGTGTTTCCTATGGATAATAGTATTGATGGATTATTTCTCTCATTTTTGTTTTTATTTTTTTCTCACAGGCTCTGTTCTGTTGGAGAAGACAACCAAAACAACTTATTAGAAGGATGAAAAAATTGGGGTCTATGGAGTGTAGGATTGGACTATTACTTGTTTGGTGCAAATTTAATGCTATCAGACACTTGATGTTTAAGGAATTAATGGGAGGCTGGACTCTATCAGGATGTCTGTTGGTGTTTAGCTGGACATTTATTCTACCATGTCGGTGTGTTTGCTTCTATTGGATTCATCAAACAGCTAATGCAAGAAGAGGGGGATACTAAGTTGAAGGCAAGCTAAACTGCTATAAACTGTACTGTACATTTTATTAAGTGAACTTGTTCATCATAATTATGGTGATCACCAGATGAGCATAATTGCATCTGTGTTTTTGATCGAGTATCATTTGAGTGATTCATGAGGCATAAGAGAATGGACCCCAAGATTGACACTGCCATAATTTGTTCTCTTGTTTGTTGTATTTCTTCTGGGGTTTCTAGGGTTCAAAAGAAACATCAAGTGTGTTTCTCTTCTTCTGCTTCCAAAAGATGTGTTGGTGTTACTGGAATTAGTATTGTAGCACAATATACTCCCAAGTCTGTTGATGAACATTTTCATTAAAAAAAATTTCGTAATAAGAAATGGGTGAGTTGTGGAATTAAGGTGACATTATATCTGTGCATATTTTTCTTGTTGCACCCTCGAGATGCTTCCTTTAAGTGTGAAGGAGATCATCGATGCATGTTATCTATTTATTTATTGATCGAGCAGTGGATTCTCTGCAGAACCCATGGTTTTGCCCCTTTTGAAAGGGTTTTTAAGGTAGACTGGTAAGAGTGTATCCGTAATTATCATCAGAAAGGGTGTAAGTGTAATTTAATACTTACACAAAGATTTCAGCAAGTGCTCGGGATCTGCTGAAATATTGATTGTTCGTTCTGCTTAGTTAACAGGATTCAGAAGTTATGGCAAGATGTCATGTATAACTTTCCTAAATGGTCCATGCCGGATCATTGATTGCTAAATTAAACTTCCTTGCTTCCTTAGGAAGAGTCAGCAAGAATATTTTCGTAAGAGTAATTATTAGTACTCACAGTAAATTAGATTGAGACAGAGCTCATATGTTCATTGTGATATATGCTACTAGCATGGCTAAATGTTTTCCCCTTGATGTGATCAGGGGAGTGTCTGGCGGCCACAACCATATTGAGTGTGATTGTTGTACATTTAGAATGTCAATCCTGTCTCACAGCATAAAAAGAAAGAAAAAAAAAAAAAGAATGTCAATCCTGTCATTTTCGATCAAAAAGCAATAGTGCCCCGAATGGCCGGATCAGCAGCAGTCGTGAAATCATTTTTTATATATTTTTAGGTTTCCTTTGTTGGGTTGGAATAAGGAGAATCATAATTAACTAGGATGTTCTCTTCTCTTATCGTTGCAGTTTACCATTGAAATCAATCTCATTTTATTCTATTTCGGTGGCGGTTTACCGTTGAAATCAATCTCATTCTATTCTATTTCGATTTCCCACTGATTCTGGACAAACTTAGCATACATTTTTTTTTCTCTATTATATAGCTAGTATTCACAGATTAATGAAACAAAGAATAAAAATTAAAAAATTAAAATAAGGGAAAATTACACTTTGCCCCCTCCATCTTTTGTCGGAAATCACTTTTCACCCCTCATCTACAAAATCCTACAATTAACCCCTCAAAATACTGAAACAAAGAAATAGGTTGACGGCGTTAACGGAATCAATGAAATGACTAATTTGCCCTTAATGCTGAAGGAGCGAAATGACCAAGAAGCCCCCATTAACTTTTCCCGCTTTTTGCCTTCCCCGTATGAAAACTTCCATAGGAAGCTTCGAGACCTGAGATGCAATTCCGCCTTTTTCGTCTGCTCTGTGTGGTCTCCTCTATGCTCTCCATGGCGTTGCACCATAATCACCGTACTTGAAGGAAAACAACCAAAATATTCGCACCATCGCCGTCATCAGCATCTTGGGAGACCAAAAGCTTGAACAGGAAGCCTCCAGACCAGCGTCGTTCAGCCTTTTCGTGTGCTGTATATGGTCCCTTCCATGGCGTTGCACCATAATCACCATTGTTGAAGGAAAACGGTGGTAATATTCCCACCATCTTCGTCATCTGAGGATACGAACAGCCCGTTCTTGATGGTGTCGAATATCATAGGGTTGAGGTAACCGTTTGATTTCGCCAAAATATACCCCAATATCCACTCTTAATCTCTCCATCTTAAACTAATGGAAGTAGGTACATGTGAATTTTTCCTATATTATGCTATATTGATCGGTGATTAGGTAGGCCATAAAAAACCCCATATGTGTTAGTGTTTATGCATGAAAATAGAGTTATATTTGGACTTGATGACCCTATTCCATGTTTTTGGGATCAAGGAAACCATTTCTGAACTCAGATTTGAGATTAAATAAACATAACTTAATATTTTGAAAATTTTCAGATTTATGGGTTATAAACCCGAAACTTTAGGCTTAAAAACGGTCATGATTTTGTAAGATTCTAGATGAACGATTTATATACGCATCTAGTGCTCCGCGAGAGCTTCGATTCGACACTTGAATCATTGAAAATAGTCAAGAAATGAGGAAGATATCGATTGCCGAAGTTCACCCGTTGAACACGCGGTGAACCAATTTACCCAACGCAACCAGTGCCTGAGGTTGAAGATGAAATGGTTATCCAGTGTGGGTGCACTCACCCACACCTACCGTGTACCCTTGCTTTTGAGGACCTTAGGCTAACCCGATTGACTCCAAATTTAACGGGTGGATTCATCTTGACGAGCCCTACCATGTATAATCCTTGGTTGACCATCTTCAGTTGATATGGTTAAGATTCAAGAATTTGCAGAGGATAGAGAGATACCAGTGGGTGGGCGGGTGTGCGTGTGAATGAAGAGAGGAAGAGAAGAAGAGAGGATAATCAGATTTGTATGGATGGGTATAAGAGAGAGAAAATGACTTGTGTGAGGGTGAGGAGCACGTGAGCTTGTATTGAGGGCATTTTGGGTAGAGAAAAGAGTCATGTGCGTTGCACATGACTCTTTTAGTTAAGCATATCACGGTAGCTTAACGGTTGGGTGCAATGTGTTTTGTTCCAGTATTTTAGGGGGGTAATTGTAGGATTTTGAAGATGAGGGGTGAAAAGTGATTTTCGATAAAAGATGAAGGGGGCAAAGTGTAATTTTCCCTTAAAATAAAAAAAAAGAATCTTTATTCATATGAGAAATCAAGAGCTAGATTGAAAAAAAAAAAATTTCATTGACCATGATCTAAGATAATGGAAGCTGCATCAAAACAAATGGGCGTATGTTCATCCATGTGAGGGGGGTGACGGGTGACCAATGTAGGTGCCAGGAGAAGTGACAGAAGGAGGAATCGTACTTCTACTCTGCGTAAACACCATTGGGGGCGCACCAACCGTCGGCTTTTTGGCATCCAAAGGCCTCGCAGCTGCTGCCACGAGAGTTTTGGAACTGGTAAGAATAAGCAACACAAGGAACATTCCGGCAACCTTTGTGAGATTTTTGGTTGAAAAATCGATCCCCATTGAGTTATCTGTGAAGAAAAAAAAGGATATGAGCTTGAATTGGTTGAAGCAAGTAAGAGCCGTATGGTAGTGGTGGCTGGCAGATGCAGCGAGCGACCAAATATATAGAGCAACAGAAATTAAGTTGGCCAAGAAGGAAGAATCCATGCATGTCATACAAATTTCTAGGAAGAGGAAGAGAAAGTACAGCCGCTTTAGCGTGGTGTACGTATCAACACGCAACATGGCACAAGGAAAGAAAAACCAAAGAAAGAACACTGCTAGTGGTATTCATGCGCGCAGTGCTGAAGAATGAAATTGCTGCGTTTCCAGCAGTGAATTTGCAGAGGGTCGGAATGGCCGCGGTGACTTTCCCAAAACGCCCACACGTCAAGCTGAGCCATCAAATTTGACATTTGATAGTTTTAATTGTACGCGAAATCTAAGCGGTTTCTGAGTTTGTCCTTTTATGTACAGTAAGATCCGGGAGGATACAATGAAGATACATGCACATGCAGATCGGAGGTTCTGGGGGTCATTCATGGTTCACATTGGATTTTGTCAATTCTGGTGAAATTTCATTACTCTTAATTTTTTGGCTAACAGATAAGAACATTATTCAATATCTAAATCTAGTTTATCAAGACTTTAAATCAAGACTTTCAAGAGAACTAGACGTGGGGCATGTGTCTCTGGTTGGGCTTTTAAAACCGTGAAAGTAACAAAATTTTACCAACCCATTAGTCCCCGATACCATCTCATGTATTGCTATAACCAAAATCTATGGTTTTTGAAACTTTGGAACCAACAAATATAAACATTTAATATGTAAACATAAATTTATAAAAATGTACTCACAATTATATTGTATAAATATAAGTAGTTCTTCTACCCAGGATGGAGGCGTGTATTTTTTCCAATTATCTTCTTATGTTACAATACAAAGCAAGGATATTCTCGTCTAGACACCTTTTTTCCCATTAAAAAAATTAAATAAATAATTAAAATGAGAGAGAGTGAGAGAGAGGGAAACAGTATGCTTTCTTGTTTCCAATATAAGAAAGGGATATGCTCCAATCACCGCGCGATAGTTTGACCACTGCAACTGACCTTAGTATTTCCCAAATCAAATTATGTGAACATCATAGTGACTCAATGGTGGAGCCAAAGGGGGGGCACCTAGGGCAAGTGCCCCCACTAACTCAAATTTTTTTTTTTTTTTTTTTTTGAGACATTATCTTTTGATAACCACTTTTTCATATAATGCCAATAAAAAGAATTTAGTAGTCATTTCGAAACAAATATATAGTCAATTTATAATAAATTGGCAAATAAAATCATTTTTTTGGTATTATATTGAAAAGTGATTATCACAAAATAATTTTCCTAAAAGAGTCTCAAAAATTTTTAATTCTCGAAATCATAGGTGCCTCATTAGAAATAACTTTGATTCCGCCCTAAATGAGACAACAACTAATCAACTACTGCAGTTGAAAAAAAATAAATAAATAAAATGTAAAAGGTCAAGCGTTAGAAATGGAGACGAGATGCTGCCGACCATACTATCCTCTGCTCGACGAGGTACTGCCGACGAGCGCCTGTGCTTGACGATAAGAGAGAAGTTGAGAGAGAAGGGAGAGGACGACCCTGTGCTCGACGAGAAGGGATCGACTGTGTGCTATCGTCGCCGGCGACGCAACAGGTGAGATTTTTTTTTTCTTTTTGGTTCGTTTCCGGCGACGCAAACCTTCTTCATTTGGGTTTGCATTCTGCAAGATCGAAGGGATTTTTTTTCATTTTTCTTCTCCTTTCCGGTGACCCAAACAGCTCCTTCTCTCTGCAACTATAGAACTATAACCAGAGAGAGTGGGAGAAAGAACTTTTCCATTTCCTTTTTTTTTTTTTTTTTTTTCCATTGTGATGACTTCTTTCATTTATTGACTTCTCAGTAGATCAATCTCAATCTCTCTGCCATCGGAAATGTTCTGAGAGAGAAGAATTTTGGAGTATGTGTTGTTTGGATTGAGGCGAAATTCAGAGACGCAATGGCGAGATCGTCCACTGAAATTGGGAGACAGATGTGGCCAATATTCCTCCTGATACTGGTCCTTCACTGCGTCGCCATTTTATTATTCACCCGAGGCTTTCTCCTCACTCGAACGGAGCTTCCCTTTTTCAGCCGTTGCTCTGATATTTCCCAATCTCCTTGCTTTTCTTCCTCCTCCTCCCAAGGCCCTTCTCCTTTTGCTCTAACCAATAGAACCCTCAACCAAACTGATGGGGACCAACGTTGTTGGACGAAACCACCTATCGATCGTCTTGTCATCATTATTCTTGATGCGCTTAGGTAACTTCCTTTCTCTCCTCATTCTTTCCTTACACACACATGTATGAATCTCATTTTTCTAGCCCATCTTTTTTGCCTTCCAGGTTTGATTTCGTTGCCCCCAGTGCATTCTTTGAAGGTTAGTATGTCACTAACCTCCAGCTTGTTCATTTTATGCACAGTGATAAATAAATGCAAACAAGTTATAATTTTGGATTTTACCGGTTTTTTCACAATCGTATGTTGATTTATCTTCCTTTAATTGCTGTTGTCTGGCATTGTGATTGACTGTTACAGAGACAAAACCATGGATGGATAAATTAGAAGTGCTACAAAAGCTGGCTTCTACACGAGGATCATCATCTAAGATTTTCAAAGCTATTGCAGATCCACCCACAACGAGTTTGCAGCGTTTGAAGGTGAAAGTTGTTGCTCGCTAAAGCTTTTTGCATTATCTGATCAACCATTTTAAATAGTTTGTAATCAGCCAATTTGTTTCAGTCATTTTGTTCTATACTTTGAATTATTGATATCTGTGCAGAACATTGAAAAATATCATGCTAGCTAATATAGAGGGCTTTAATGCAAGGATCTTGTTGCAACTTAATATTTTCGTAGATGGAATAATGGTTAATTTGGTGATGGTTCAAAGAAGAATATGGTAAGGAATTAAAAGAAAAAGCTTGCTGTAATTTCTGGACAGAATAATTTGGTGTTTTTACCCTCTATTTGGTACGTGGATTTTACCATGGAAAAAAAAAGGGGAAGGGAAAAAAAATTTGGAGGAAAGAAAATTGAAGGAAAAGATGAAATCATACCAAGTCAAAATTATTTCAATTATTCTTCTTTTTCCAATTTCCATTGCAACCAAATAAGAAAAAGTACAATTCCTCATATTTTATTTTTTTTCCTTGATAAAATCCGTGAACCAAATGGAGCCTTAAGGTTAAATTGTATGGAAAGGTGGGTTTAGGGTTTGTGGTGAAAAGGTTTTAGGGTGAAAATTGATGTTAAAGAAAGGGATAGTTGTAGTTAAAAGTGTGCACAGTAGGGCTTTAAATTAAAATAAAGAAGAAGAATAAAAGGAAGAAGATAAACCTTAAAGCTTGTGTGAGTGTCACCCAGAAGAAAATCAATGTTATCTCACCATCAATTGAATCCAAAAGCTGCAGAAAATTGTAGTTAATCAATTTTTGTAATTGTGTCTACAAGCCTTGCTTATACAGAGAAGTAGAAAACCATAAGACCTACTTGCTAATTCTATTACTAGTCAAAATAGGACTTGTACTCTCTAAATTAGGACTTTGGTTAGAATGATTAAAAAATTTCTTAATAACTAAATAAGACTCAAGGTAGAAACTTTTATAAAATAGAAAATCTAAGGAAATAAAAACTTTTTAGAATATGAAATTTCTAGTAAAATAAGACTTTAAATTCTAAAAAGGACTCGACTAATTCCCAAGAAGGATAGGAATTGACTAAACTCATAACCAAACGCCTAAATCTTGACACCAAACTAAATTTGTACAGTTTCTAAAATATTTTTAAAATAGATTTTTCATGTTTCTTCAAATCCAATGAGGCTTGAACCATATAGGTTCATCTATACCCCATCAGACATACTCCTCTCCGTGTGGAAGCTATGGTAGGGCAACTGTTGCATCGGTGGGGCACACATAATCTTTGCAAATTTTCTAAAATCTTTCCTTGTCAACTCATTTCCAAGTTGTGCTAATCTCTTGATGTTCTTTGCAAGGCTTCAATACATTATATTTGATATTAACTTACATAAATCTCTGGATTCTGAAATTCACTGTTCATGAATAAAATTATCCCATGTTTTAGAATGCATGATATAGATCACAAAGACGCAAACACTAGGTTGTTAGCATCTTGCGGTAAGAATGAATGTGTTGGAAGCTTTATTACCACAACATAAAGCTCTAAGAAAAAGACTTCACCAATGACTTTTAGTTGTAGTGGATAGAATTTTGGATAAAGGAAATTGCAACATTCTTCACAAGCATGAAATTACTGAATGAAACTTTAGCCTTATAATGTGCCATATCCTTCAACGAACTTATTCTTCCGCCGCTGTACTTGTATAGTTGTATTCACTGCAATGTTATAAACCTATGAATATTAGTATTTAGGTCAAACATCAACCTTGTTTTAGTACTTAATTTAGTATGAATTTGAAATTACGATAGTTTACAAATGTAGTATGAATATTGACTTCAAATATTTCTTATAATTATTTTCAGGGCTTGACAACTGGTGGGCTTCCAACTTTTATTGATGTAGGGAATAGTTTTGGTGCTCCAGCAATTGTTGAAGATAACTTGATTTACCAGGTTTAATTTTAGATTTGTTCCATCTCTTGGTCTTTTCGAATATAGTCATTTAGTTCGCCTTTTAAATTGTTTTCTGTCATTGTAAATATTTTAATGAGCTATGTCACTTCTTATTTTTCAATTATATTATTTGGACTTACTTACAGATGGTTCAAAATGGAAAGCGAGTGGTGATGATGGGGGACGATACATGGTTGCAATTGTTTCCACATCATTTCGAAAAATCGTATCCCTTCCCCTCCTTTAATGTTAAAGATCTTCATACGGTATGCTTTAAGTATTGAGATTGAAGTTCATATCCTTCTTTGAAGTCAATTTCTGTAAAAACTTGATCAAATACTTTCTTAATATTGACTTTTTCCCCTGTTCTTGACATTTTTCTTTCAGGTGGACGATGGATGTGTTGAGCATTTGCTTCCATCCTTAAACCAAGAAGATTGGGATGTTCTTATTGCACATTTTCTTGGCGTGGTATTTTTCCATTTGCCTTTTTTCTCCTATGATATCTCCCCCCCCCCCCCCCCCCCCCAAAAAAAAACTTTGTCTGTGCTGTCTGAGCCATGTGGTTTTATTTTTCTTATGGCTGGTCCCAAGTTCTTATAAAGGAGGAGGGTTGTAAACTTGTGATAGGTAGAACATAAAACTGATATGAAATGAGTAGGTGTGTTCCTCACTAGTGACATGCTACATTGATGTTTGGTTAGGGAGAAGTACGCTAGGATTCTCATACTTCAATGGATGGGTTTGGGTAAGGAAGTTAGTCCAAGAGAATTGGATTCATTTAGCAACTTAGAATGTAGGAATATTAACAGGTAAAGGTATGGAATTAGTAGATATGATGATTGGGTGAAGAATAAATATAGCTTGCTTACAAGAAACTAAGTAGTAGAAAAATCTAGGACAATTGAAAATACAGGATATAACTTTGGTATACAAGAAAGGATAGGCATAGGAATGGAGTGGGAATAAAAGTCATAAACATTAAGAGAAAAGATGATAGAACATGGGACTGTCCAACATAAACTATTATAAAACTCATTGGTCAAATGTTCTATTGGTTTCTCTTTGCAACAGGAATGCAGTTTTGAGTTGTGTACTTTTTATACATATGGCCAATGAGTAACAGTTTATCTTTTCTTCCTCTTCCTTTCTTCTTTTTCTTTCACTGTTTTGATTTAATGCTGGGTTATTTGCTATTATCTTTTCCTGACAAACTGGCCTCAGCATAGCATAGAGGAGTTGTCATGACCTTTTCTTTGGTTCAGGATCATGCTGGTCATATCTTTGGCGTTGATTCCACTCCAATGATAGCAAAGTTGGAGCAATACAATGTCATTTTAAAGGTAACTTTCTTGAAATTTTACATATTTAAATTGCAGAGTTTTTATTGGATCTTGCATTTTGCGCCCTTGTATTACGAACAATTGGCTTGGCACGTTGCTTCGTATAATTATGTCCTCAGATCTTCAAATATGTTTACTGATTCTTACACCGCTTTATGTTTCTTGACCACCAGCTCTTGAAAATTTTGGGGCTTGTTCTGATAAATTTTTTACATGTTGGTTCATTTTGTTGGGAGGCTTGTGGACATATAATTTTTGTTTTGGGTCAATGAAGTTTCATTTTACTGTCTCTGAAGTCTGAACACACTTTTAGCTGCTATGCTTTTCCAGTCATGTCAATGAACTGATCATGTTTTTGCTTCAGAAAGTTATAGAAGCACTAGAGAGCCAGTCTAGTCCTGGTGGCTTACATGAGAATACTTTTCTTATCGTGATGGGTGATCATGGGCAAACCATAAATGGTGATCACGGCGGAGGGACTGCTGAAGAGGTTTAATATTTTCTATGTTATTTTAAAAATATTGATTTGTGTTAAATTTTTGGGCAAACTACATATTAGTGTCACTAACTTTACCCCAAATTTCAATGTGGTGTATGAACTTTTAATTTGCACAATTTAGTGCACTAACTTTGCATTCGTGTTTCAATGTGGGAAAACGTAGAACGGCCGTTTGGTTCTAACAAAGAAAGCTTACGTGGCGGCCAGCTAGTGCTGACGTGGCATCTCCTGACCCATTTTTCCCCATTTTCATCTCACGTGCGCAGCACGTGAGGATAATTTACCCAAATAACCCATTTTTTAGTTTGCATTTACAAAAATAACCTTAGTCATATGATTACCCCTCCCCTCCACAATCTGCCTATTCCTTCCCTCTTAACCCCCATTCCGGCGATCTCCATTTTCTCCGACCATCACCATCACATCCACCAAAACCCCATCTCCGACTCCTTCTCCAACCCCCAACAAAAAGCCCATCGTCAAGAATAGGTGTTCTTTACACAAATTTGCACACACAAAACTCCATCTTCGGCTCCTTCTAACTGGACACCCGTCGCCGACTCTCCGACTATATATTGTCGCCGACTCTCCGACTATATATTGTCGCCGACGCTCCGACTATACATCGTCGCCAACGCTACAACTGCACACGGCCGACGCTCCGACAGCTAGCTCAATCTCCCGTTGCCACCCTTTCATTTTGGTTCAAGCTCCGTGGCTAATGATCCAGCACCCAGATCTAGCCTCCATCAACGATCCCGTAGCTTGATCTGAACTGAAGAGAAACCTCCATTAACGATCCAACACCTAGATCTAAACTGAAGCAAGCCTCCATCGACGATCCGGCAACTAGATCTGAACTGAAGCAACCCTCCATCGACGATCTAGCATATTCCCAACGGCCGACGCTCCGACAGCTAGCTCAACCTCCCGTCGCCACCCTTTCATTTTGGTTCAAGCTCCATGGCTAATGATCCAGCACCCAGATCTAGCCTCCATCGACGATCCAGCACTTGCAAGCCTCCATCGACGATCCCATAGCTTGATCTAAACAGAAGCAAACCTCCATTGACGATCCGACACCTAGATCTGAACTGAAGCAAGCCTCCATCGACGATCCGGCAACTAGATCTAAACTGAAGCAACCCTCCATCGACGATCTGGCATATTCCCAACGGCTTATGTGCCTTTGTAATTTTTTCTGCATGGAGTAGCTCCGAGACAAGGCAGACAGAAATCATCGTCCTCCTTCGATATCCTCATCCCCCCGACAGCTTGTATTGTGGAAATGGATTACGAGGGGTGGTTTTGGTTACCTTGGACGGTGACAATTGCTGTAATGGTGAGGTGCTGCCCCTGATGCACGAAACCTGACTAGGGTTATTTTTGTAAATGCACACTATAAAATGGGTTACTGAAAATAAAGATGGGTAAATTATCCTCACGTGCTGCACACGTGAGATGAAAATGGGGAAAAATGGGTCAAGAGATGCCACGTCAACACCAGCTGGCCGCCACGTAAGCTTTCTCTGTTAGAACCAAACGGCCGTTCTACGTTTTCCCACATTGAAACACGAATGCAAAGTTAGTGCACTAAATTGTGCAAATTAAAAGTTCATACACCACATTGAAATTTGGGGTAAAGTTAGTGACACTAATATGTAGTTTGCCCTAAATTTTTTTGTCAAGCTAACTATAATTGTATCATGCAGGTTGAGACATCTATTTTTGCGATGAATTTTAAGAAGCCTCCATCTTCCACGCCACCCGAACTCGATACTTCATCTCGTGAAGTAGATTTGGTATTACTTCTCTCGTCCAATAACTGAAATATGCCATGGATGCAACAAGTCTGCAGAGCATGTGAATATGACCATGATCATATGAATAGATGGCATGTTGATCATACAGCTTTCATTACTCCTTTATTTGATAAGAACATATGGTCATAAGGAGTTCTTTAGATTGAATGAAATTATTCTGAAAGTGAAATTGAATCATAAATTTTACTCAACTATTAAGTCCTAAAGTCCTAATTGTTGTAATGAAGAAAGCCTCCAAAAATTGTGCTGGACAACCAGACAAATCCCAACGTTGGTGTGTGGATTTCCTACATTGCTTACTCTTCAGTTTTCTTTGTCACCTTATCAGATACATTTTTCTAAGAGTAGGTAAGGCATCCCTATTTAGAATCTGCACTCTAGTAAGCTCGAAAAATGAGGGTTGCGGTAGGTAAATAAACTCAACTCAACGAAATTTCAATCTCAAATGCATGGGGTCGGCAGTTGTGCTAGGTAGATGGCCAAGATAAAACATTTCGTCCAATCTAATATGTTATAGCCAGATTCCTTTGCTGTGAATATAGCCAAGGCATTCCATCCTTGATTTACTAAGCTGTTTTTGAGCAAGTACTCCCTTGCAATACATGGATCCATAAAATTTATTGACCATGGCATTACATGAGAATTATCTGCCTCCTTTACTGCTTCAAATTTGCGTTTAAGTATTTCCTCTTAGTCTCTTATTTTGATCAGCAATGAAGAGCTTTGCAGATTATAGTAATTTGGAACCGAAATTTATGATTTGAAGTTTGAACCACATGGCCCTCAAACAACTACATCCATCCTTTTAGAGAAAACTTACAACCCAACTCTTTAAAATCAAAATATAAAGCAGACACCCTAGCAGTCTATATGACTCCTACCTTTGAATTCTTCATCACACCTTCAAACATCATCGAACTCAAATGAAGTGATCTCCTCTCTCAAATTTTAGGGTTTCGATTTGGATTTTATTTTTTTATATATATATATAGATATATTTTTTTTGGGGGGGGGGGGGGGGGGGTTCAACTTGTTGTATGGATGCTGACATCAGCCATATGTAGTCACTGCAACTCCCCTGAGTTCTCTAGTGACAGTTTTTGCCAATGGATGTTTTTTGTTCTGTTAGCTACTTGCAAATCAAAAGAATAATATTTATGGGGATAAGGGATGAAAGAAGAAGACGATAAATGGTGAAGAAGAGAGAAGTGTAGGGTATAACTATGTTACATGGACACTTCAAAATGTTTGAAGTACCTATGTCGGACACTTGTGACATGGGTGTGAGTAATCCTGCCGGACAGTTCAAAATAGTGAAAAATATTTGTAAACTAGATGAATCTGATACCTGGACACATACCCTCACCCGACACTCATACCCGAGTCCATGTAACATAGGGGTATGAAATGAATTATGTAACCACCCAATTTTGCATATAAATTACTGAAATGATAAATAATATAATCTTCATCAGGTTGGCTAGTTGGAGATATTAGAATTTAAGAATTCTTCACTTGTCTCATTGTGTGTGCACACAAGAGAGTCCAGTGGTGCCCAACTGTTGCTCAAATATTTGTACATTGATAGCTGCAATGTTACATTAAATGCCATGAGTTTCTTATTATTTGCAGCAATTGAAGGAAATTAATGTGATCATGTTCAGTGAATTTATGAACTACCTGATTTCTGTTGTTCATTGTTGCATTTAGAGAAATGAAAATTGCTTTGATGAATTGGCAGAGTGAATAGTGCTTATAAGCCCTAACCTTTAGGTGGATTATGTCCAACAGTACCCCACATCATATCTTGTAAGAATTCTGTGTAATATTACATCAATGCCACAACTTTTATATTATCTGAAAGATTAAACAAGGGATGGAACTTAATGAGATGTGAATTAGCTTATTTTAGACTATTTATAGATTATCTCATTGATGTGGATCCTTGTTGAATTTTAAGGGAAAAAATTGCTTTTGATGAATAGGAAGACTTTTTTGTTTTTTTTTTGTTTGATCAACAATATAGGCAGACTAAATATTGATTGGCACGTATAAGCGCTGTTTCATGTTAGTTTTCTTTTAAGTAAACTTGTTTCTTCATGCTCCTGTTACAGGATAAAAAGATGTGGATTAGCTCTATCCAACAGGTTAGAATGGTCATTCCTTTCTGGATAATATAACAGCTGTATCTTTCTTTCTTTTTATTTATATCATATGTTTCCCTTTTGATGTTCATAGAGAAAGTCACTATTTGCAGCTTGATTTTGCGGCAACGGTGTCAGCGCTGCTTGATATTCCCTTTCCTTTTGGAAGGTGCAGTGTAAGCATCTTATCAGCATTGACTTCTGTATCATTATTTTCAACACTGTATCATGAGTTCAACAATAAGTTGTGGGCATGTTGGTGAAGTTGTCTGACTGCTATAGCCTATACCACATAAATGTACACCGTCAGGATTTGTTCCCTCTATATTATTGTTATAATACTCTCTTTATTTTGCTTTGCCTCAGTACTAGTATTTGCGGTGACATTTACTCTGGGTGCTGTATATATTCTAAAAGATACCTTAAGGTTAATAAGCGAGAAGAGGTTGTGGGCATAACAATCTTCTATGAAATATATATACATACACACACACACACATATATATATGGGTTTTCTTAACGTGTGCCCTAAGGGCACATGTTAAGCTTCAACTAATAACCAAATCATTGCATGAAAAAAATGTGTTTTCACAATTTTTCAAGCATTTTCACATTTTTCCAAGCAACTTTCATCATTTCCAATGCAATGATTGGGACATTAATTGCAGCTTAACGTGTGCCCTAAGGGCACAGGTTAATACATTTTCCCATACAATTTGCACAATTCTCTATGCACTTTCACCATTTTCCATGCAGTGATTGCTCCATTAAATGCGGCTCAACATGTGCCCTTAGGGCATACGTTAAGAAAACCCTATCTATCTATCTATCTATCTACATATATATATATATGCAGAGTGGCATGATGCGGACAAAATTTAGAAGATTTACGAAGGTTATGTGAGCCCCACCGAATCAACAATCACCCCACCATAGGTGTGACATGGAGAGGAGTATTTTTCGTGGGGTTATAATTGAACCATGTCAGTTCAAGCCTCCTTAATTTGAAGAATTGTGAAAATTCCATATTTAGGGGTATTTTAATAATTTTACATATTTGAGTTTGTTTGGCAGTCAAATTAGTAGGCATTTGGTTATAAGTTGAGTCATTTCCTACCCTTGTTAGGAATTAGTTGAGTCTTTTTTAGAATTTAGAAAGTCATATTTTACTAGTAATTTCCTTTTCCAAGAAGTTTCTATTTTGTTAAACTTTCTATTTTCTTTTAGTTTCTATTATTTAGAGTTTCTACTTTGAGTCTTATTTAGTTACTAAGAACAGTCTTTTGATTATTTTAGTGGAGTTCTTAATTTAGAAATCAAGAGTTCTTATTTGACTAGTAGTAGGATCTAGAAAGTGAGTTTTTAGTTTTCTCTATACAAGAAAGGCTTGTAACACAAGTACAACAATTCATTAATGAGAAATTTTCTGCAACTTTGTATTCAATTAACGATGTGATTCCATTGATTATCTTATAGGTGAGACTCCTAGAAACCTTGGTGAGACTCCAAGGTTCATCTTCTTCATCTTCTTTTATTGTATTTACAGTACTATAATTTATTTTTACCCACAACGAACCTTTTCTTTAGCCATAATCTCAACCCTAAAACCCCTACTTTTCACCATAAACCCTAACCTTACCTTTCTATACACTTTACCATTGACAAATCCAAAATTCCCCAACCTGTCCAGAATTTCTAGCAAGCTCTCTCTTTGATTTTCATACCTTATTTACCCTTAAACCTTCACCAAATATACCCTAATTCCATCACGAAACCCTTATACCACCATTCCTTTCACAATACCTAAGAAAAGGTTTAGCCCACCTACGTTTGATTGTAGGCAACCTCAATCTATGCTTTTAAGGGCTGTCCTACATCATGGCGTTTACCTGGATTTTGTTCCATTTTGCCCTTTCTTGGTTATTAAGTGGGAGATTGAATGTGTCAACGGTGAAAATTTTGTTTGACACCTAGAGCCGATTTTTTCCCAACCCCAACTAGTTGGGATTTAGTTGTCTTTGCTTGGTGGTAACCCATGGCTAATATGGAGTGGACAGTGTGGGTTCAGTTCACCTTGTGCACCTCGTTACACAATAAATAACAATTGTTGGATAGAAGGGCTTTGTTAAGCTGAGTATATATAGCTGATCTTACAAATATGTTATGTGTTATTAGCATAGAAAATAGTTTCCATAGAAGTGTAATCCTTTTAAAGTTTGCATTAGCTCACTTTGCCAACCCACTTTTATTTATTTGTTGTTTTTAGTGGTTAAGAGTTATTATTCTATTCTTCATTTTCTTAATAGCATATCTTGGTATTTATTACATTGGAACTATACTTAAATTTTACATCAATCAATGATTTGTCTGCTATTAGCTCACTTCTTTGCCACTGTTATTTCTTTGCTTTGATGTTGCTCTGAAAAATGCTCTCTTACATGACACTGATTAGATTGATTTCTTTTCAGCATTGGACGTGTTAATCCTGAGCTATATGGTTTAGGTGCTGGTGCATGGATTCCGGAAAGAACCAATGTGGAGAATTGCCAAAACCAATCAAATGCCGAAGAATGGATGCAAAATTATGTCAATGTGCTCTGCATCAATTCTTGGCAGGTATTTATTTTACTGGTCTTGAGTTTTTATTTTTTGCATTGAATTTCATGAAGCGGAACTTTGAATCAAGATCGCGGTCATTAGAATTAGTAAAATAATTAGAAACAAATCCAAGTTTCTCAACTTCCTATTTGAGATTTACAACAGTAATTTCAAGATTTGTGTCCGTCACTGGTTATTAATTTTTTTTTTTTTTTGTCCATGGTGGCTTTTCTTTTTCATTTTTAAGAGTTAAATTGTAATTATAGGCTAGAGCTTTTCGCTTCCAAGTTCCAACCGAGTGGTCCAAGAGCCTCTTCCTAAGCAAGAGGTTTTGGGTTCAACTCTCACCACTCCCCCTCAAGGCCACCCCCATGGCCTTATGTCCTATAATTTCCCCATGCATGTGGGATGGGGGGACTGCATGTGCCTGGGGGATTAGTCGGGTGCGTAACCATCTCGACGAACCTCCTGATATCAAAAAGAAAAAAATTTTCCAATGTGCAAAAATTTATAGTTGATCTGTACATTGATGTGTGAGAACTTGTTCCTAGTCTCTCTGTTGTGTATATTGATGTGTGAGGACGTGTTCCTATCGTTACTAAAGGTGGTTCTTGGTATTATGTTTCTTTTATTGATGATTAATGTAGCTACTATTCAATATATCTCATGTCTCATAAGTAGTGAATTTGTGATGTGATGTGATGTTCTGAATTGAAATGGAAGTGTCCTTGAAGTTGAATGTTACCTTTATAACTCAGTTTAACTTATGATATGCATTATAAGTTAAATATATATAATTATAAATATCTATTTTTAGTTATATATTTATTGCCATATCTCCCCTGTGTCACGTCTTAGGTTTTTTAGGAATTTCCATGTCAAGGTGTCCATGTCGGGTCGTAAACATGTCGTGTGTTGGTGTCCTTGCTTCATTGATTGTCATTTAAGGGCAGACAATGGAACCTAGATATGGTTAGTGCTATTAGTTTTCTCAACTATGAGCATGCTGCATAAATCAATTTAGTTGATCATCTTTATCACATCACTACTTGTGTAGGTGAAAAGATACATTGATGTCTATTCTACTTCATCAGTTATTGGATTTTCCTCTGAAGACTTGTTGCATGTAGCAGAGATGTACACTAAAGCAGAGGACATATGGTCTCATTCGGTTAGGAAATTATTGTTATATAAAAATGAAAGCTGTTACAGGTCATTACCTGCTATCGAGAAGCAAATTGATGCATATTATAATTTCCTAGCAAGTGTTGCTGAGCTAGCGCGCTCCAAATGGACTGAGTTTAATTTAAAGATGATGGGAGTTGGTTTCAGCATTATGTTAGCATCACTTTTTATCCATTTTCTTGCCATCAAGAAGGTGAACAAGCTACATGGGATTTCTTTTCCTTCCCCTGGAGTGTCTGAGATTTCCTTAGGGTTTATTGTTGCTTTATTTGTGGTGGCGATACGTGCCTTCAGCTTTCTTTCAAATAGTTATATCTGTAAGTTCTGACTCTATGTAAATTTCCTTTGTTTCTTGGATGTCCATTCTCTTCCTATCACTGACACTCCCATTCCCTCCCCCCTCCTCCCCACCCTCTCCTCTTCTTCTCCCCCCCCCCCCCCCCCCCCCACCTTTTTTTTTTTTTGAGATCAGTGGAAGAGGGAAAAGTGGCAATTTTTCTTTTGGCCACAACTGGCATTCTCAATTTACGCAACTCAATCATGAAAAGGAAGATGCTACTGGAAGTAGGTATTCTACTTTAGTTTTTGCTGCATTTCCTCTTAACCTTATTGGTGATCTGTTGTAACATGTGTGTGTGTGTGTGTGGGGATTACTCTCTGAGAGAAAATTATCCAAGGAGTGTCTCTCGTTATTCTAATTCTTTCATGGATGTATTTGCAGGCAGTTGTCTTTCTTCTGTTGATCTCCATTCTCAGATTTTCTCTTGAACTTGGCCTATCAAAGCAGGCTGTCAATTCTGCATTTATAAACATATATCCTTCATGGATGCTTGGGATTGCTAAGGTCCATCCTATATTTGTGCATATGGATGAAATTCTGCCAATGCTAGCTCTAGTTTTGTTGGTGTACTTCCTGTACAAGAGCATTGCTGGCAGCTCTTGCTGGGGGATTTTGAAATATGCTATCATGGGAACCATTTTGAGTCATGTGCTTATAGCTGTGCATTGGGCCTTAGAAAGTAACCTACTGAGTCTGCCTCCAGTGCGTGAAGTCGTTGGGAGAAACGGCATTCCTCAGATTATTTATGCTATTGGAATTGGGCTACTGGCATTACTAGCACTTGGCCAACTGTTTATTGAAGAAAAACCATTAGATTGCAAAGAATGCTTAGTTATGAAAACAGTGGCTATGTTATCTGCATGGAGTTCAACAGTTATTATTCTGTCAGGAAAACAAGGTCCCTTGGTTGCTTTAGCATCCATTATTGGAGGTGATGTTTCTTCATTGCTGCTTTAGTCTTGTAGTTGGTAGTATTATGCATGAGCTATATTCATGCTGTTTTCATGTTGCATCCGCATTTCTGTAAGCCATTGTCATAGGCTTCCTTGGTCATTTTCTTTTGACACTGTTTGTTAAGTCAGTTATACTTCTGTGGTATCAAAATTCACACGCATTTTTAATAATTTTGTGTTTATGAGAGTCTATATTGGCAGGTTGGTGCATAATGAGGTTGCAAGATTTGGAACAGGATGCCAAGGATGGCGCCATTGGAAATTTAGCTTTCCACCCTCTTCCTGTTACACAATGGAGCCTTTTAGCTATGTGTCTGTTTTTCTGCACTGGTCACTGGTAAGATGCTTATCCTCTGTCCAGAGTTTTGCATGTTTGCTGATTGATGCATATCTTTATTTGTAGTGGAATCTAACTGTTTCTTGTCTAGCTTGTGTTCAAGACCTTGTCTTCTCTCGAGTAAATTAAGTGTTGCACCGTCCTTTTTTGGTCTGAAAATTATTTATTTGTGCTGCAATATTCTAGTTTGTTCTCGTAGTTGTAGTAGTTAAATGATTTAGTATTGTTCTCATGTGTAGGACACTCTTCTTATTCATCTTAGCACTCTAAATTTCATAACCTTTCAACAAATTTTTCTGCAGGTGTGCTTTTGATGGCCTCCGATATGGTGCAGCATTTATTGGGTGAGTATGCTCACACGTGGTTACATCATCCACAAAGCACCTACAATGAGCAACTCAGGCCTCACTCTGCATTTTAGTTTTTCCAATACATGAGTTTGTTTTGGTGGTTGAGTCCCCCATAAGTAACAAAACTCATATCCCTTTCATTGTTGCTGTTCACATGGGAGGAGTAAGTCCATTGCCCTGTAGACGAATGATTTGTGGCCCTGTTTCATTCTTCAGGTTTGATGAGTTCAACCTTATTCGACAAGCAATCCTTCTTACAATTGATACATTTGGCTTTTCTCACATCCTTCCAATCTTTGGACTCCCATTTCTTATTGCACGGCAATATCCATTCAGTCAGACTAATAAAAGAAAACGATTCCTACTCATGAAATTATCTCAAGTAAGTTTCTCACTTGGTTGTTTGTTCATAATGTTGTTTTTTAAAGTCTAAATATTCATCAATTCGGGACCTGCATTGTTGGGTTGGTTAATTAGTGGTATTTATTTATTTATTTTTTCATCTTCTTCTATCCAGGTGTATTTGATGTACGGACTCATTATGGCCACTACAGTCACCTTTACGATAATATGTGTCACAATTCAGAGGCGGCATTTGATGGTAACAGCATCCTTTCATACCTTGTACCAATCTGTGCATATTTGTCACACTCAACATTCTGTTTCTTAAATTTCCTTGCAGGTATGGGGATTGTTTGCCCCAAAATTTGTTTTTGATGTGGTGGGCCTTATCCTCGCAGATATCCTAATTTTTTTCGCATCACTTTACTATTTTTCTCGAGTGGAGGATGATACGCTGCAGGATCAGATGACTGAGAAATGAGGATCAGATTCTTTCAAGAGGGAATTTTCCCAGGAATTTTGTTATCAATTGAAGTTAAGCAATTCATTTGAAAATTAAATAGGAAAATCATAGTTTATCTGACTAATGTTGACTTCCTAGGAAGAAAAATTGAAAGGAAAAGAGAAAAAAAGACTAATGTTTGTTTCCAAGCACTGCTGATTAAAATTATTTACAGGAATACACCCCCAAGAAGTGAATGTGATGCTCCTTTCTACACCCATGGCCTTAATGTGTGGCTTATTGACTTCTTTTTCCGAAATGTTTCACTTAATGTCCATACATGATGCACCCGATTCAATGATTAATGTTAACCATACAGAGCTGGTATTTGTCTGCCCAATTGCTTTCAATGAGCCCATCAGTAAAATTGCCCTGATTTTTTCCCCCCTGTTTTTGTGTCATTTTCAGTTTTAAATTCAAAATGAGTTGGGAATTAAATGAAGTGAAACATGCATTTTCCTTATGGCAATTATTTAGTATAAACACGTGGCTGCAGGGGAAAATGTGTGACCCAAAACAAAACAAAAAAAAAAAGTTTTTTTTTTGGTGGGGGGGGGTGGGGGGTTTGTGTTTGGAAATGGCAGCAATATCACCGACTACATTGATGATGAGAGTTAGCATCCACTTAAGGCTGAGAACCGTTTATTGAACTAAAATACGGTTTGTCTATTTTTAGCCAAATGATAACTACGGTGGATGGGAAAAGGGGGGGGGGGGGGGGGGGGGGGGGGGGTGTGTTTGGAAATGGCAGCAATATCACCAACTACATTGATGATGAGAGTTAGCATCCACTTAAGGCTGAGAACCGTTTATTGAACTGAAATATGGTTTGTCTATTTTTAGCCGAATGATAACTACGGTGGATGGGAAATTTATAGGCACCGTCTTAATGCAGACAGCTATTGATAGACCATTTGAGAAGAAAAGGGAACTCTTATTGTCCCCTAGTGGCATTTCTTTCTTTTCATAACGCAGGAGGGTTGGCTTAGTGGCATCTCTTCTTTTTCATGATGAGAGGGGTCTTGGGTTTGATTCCTTAAATGTTGGGATGATAGCAATTAAAGGTAGGGAATAGGTTACCTCTCGTGCTCTCCTCAAGAACACTATACCATTGACACATCAGTTGATAAACACATCTCTCGTTTGTTGAGTATTTATTTATTTATTTATTTTTTTGCCTCACATTACACTCGAGCCATACATCATGGGGTTTTGTCGAACTCCCATGTAGGTGTAGGTTATTCAATATAACTCACTCATGTACAAAATATAACCCTCAATTCATGGTGTTGATAAAAGAAAATCAATAATTATATGATATTTTATTGGTTGAATGATCCAAACAATGAAAATATTGAAAATGGAGTGCAAATTTCAGATGTTTACCAAAAAAAAAGGGTTGATTTTGAAAAAAAAATGAAAAAAAAAAATAATAATCGTTTTGATTAGACGCTTTAGTTAATGTGAGAATCAAAAGAGAACAGGAAACAAAGAAAACAGCTTGAGAAAAATAAATAAATAACTTACCAAAATAAATAAATAAATAAAGCTACCTCGAAATCCTCATTCATGTCCGAAATTCAATATTATTATCAATTTTTGGGTCGGTTTCATGGCCAAATAAAAACAAAGAAGTATTTAAATATTATACTAGTTAAATAACGTCTGGCCTATTAGCTCAGTTGGTTAGAGCGTCGTGCTAATAACGCGAAGGTCGCAGGTTCGAGACCTGCATAGGCCACTTTTTTACAAGATTTTCCCCTTTTTGTCTTGCTGGGGCATTATGGGTTGGGCTCAAGTGAGGCTACACTACGAATCCATGATGGGTATGAACCGTATGCCACATTGCCACCACATACCATCACTACTAATCTAGGAAGCATGGACATGTATTAAATACGGCACTCTTCTGACACACTTTTGATATGACACCTCTTTATTTTTATCTTTTTAATATTTTTTCTTTTCCTTTTTGTCTTATTTTATCTATGAATAACTTCACCAAGGGGAAGTAGTTTTATTCACTTCTATTTATTTTTTGTCATGTGTCATAAATATTTTAAAAATATATATATGAATTTAAAAACATGAACATTTATATATTCGAATATGAATACGTCGACGCACCTTCATGTTAACAAATATAGGAATGCATGCATACAATTACTTCTCCTTAATTATTTAGACAAGTGGCGAAATATGAATGGAAGGAAAGAAGGAACTCCTCCACCTAAGGGTGGAAGCATGTATTTTCCATGTCCACTCTAACCACTACTATTCTCTGTTGTTTTATTTCTCGTTTTTTTGCTTCTAAAATAAAAAAACCAAATTAGAATTCATTCTCGCATCAAATTATGATAAACCAAACATTAAAATGAAAATGAAATTCAATTCCTACACAGTATTTCAAATGTGTTCAAACATTGGTATGGGAATGTAGCCGTCCAATTCCTTCGAAATCTTATTTCTAAGAAATGGAATTTTCACTCCCTTAAACATTGGCATAAACCAAACGCATTTTAATATTATTTTTGGAGATTAGAAAAGTCTGAACGCCTTTTTCTTTGTCTAACTTCTCTCCCCTCTGTATCAAATCGATCATCTCCCAAAAATAGTTTCACTTTCCAATTATAAAAAAACCATGAAATGAAAAAAATAAAAATAAAGAGGAGCCATGTTTATGGGTCTGTGAATGAACCACGTTACCCTGAAACTAGTTGCAACTAAAAGACCAAAAACATGTGGACACCATCGTTCAGAATCATAATAATCCAGCATAAGCTGACAAAGACCTGCCACAATAGTCCTCATGGATAATTGTTGGAAGGTATTCATGATGGATAAATTATTGGAGGTATTTATGTAAATTGCAAGCAACTTAAATTCTCATATCCTCCCCTCTTCAGTGTTTTTACTTTTGTAATCTTTATAATAATCACAGCATGCAGATGTGAGGAATACAAATTCATCTTTAAATTTAAAACGAAAAAAAATAAATTATTTTTTACCAATCTGAATGATTAACTCGATGTCATCTGCAAAAAATATTATTTTAAATCTAAATAATTTTTTTTACCAATCTGAAAAAAAAAATATTATTTTTTAACCTATGGCCTAAAGGCAAAAAGGAAACCAAATTATTTAATGTATTGTAGGTTTGTTTGTGCATACTGAGCTAACAGGAGGAAGGGTATATTCGCAAAGATCAAAAGAATACTATAATTGACCAAAAATTCCCAAAGAATGAAAGTATGAAACACTCACATTCCAAAAAGTGGGGAAAAAAAATATTATAATTTGATCCTATTCTTGGAAAAAGACATACATCTATACTACCTATAAAAAGATGAATGTGAGAAAAACTTTTGATTGACTAATATACCCTTATTTTAATTTTTAAACACACAACTACCCTTCTGCATATATAGGAAATACAGCAATATAAAACACATACTTTAATAAGAATTATAAAGAAACTATACAACTACCTTTCTACATATATAGGAAATATAGCAATACTAAAACGCATACCTTAATAAGAATTCTAAGGAAACTATAATTCATATAATAATTAAATAAAACCAAACTCAGATAGGAATTCTAAACAAACGGAAACTATAATTCGTATATAATACATAAACAGCCAGATTGTAAATTCCACTTTCTTCATCAAGAGTAATTTCAACCTTCTCTCCACCTTTTCCATTAATGGCGACTTCTTCCTTCTCTGATAAGTTTTGCTCTGCAAATTATAATATATATATATGGTACTGTGCTGGAAATTTGTTGAGTTGGGTTTTGGTTTGAATGTTAATAATCACATTAGGTTTTATTTAATTTTGTTCCTCTGAGAAATTAATTTTATGACATCATATTTCATTTAAATTCTATATATCTTTCCTAAAGTTTTTTTTATTCAAGTTTTTGGTTTTATATTTTATATTTTTGTTGTAAGTATTTTCACTTACTTTTGATTTAATTGGTAGAGTTTCATAAGCAATTTACTAAAATGCTTTTGTGTTTGAATGCTAAACCTTTTCTTTTACGTGGTAAATCATATAATTATATTTTTTCTTTTGATGAAAAATTGCTCTTGGAAATATCTTATGGGAATTGAAAAGTTATTTTTATATGCTCATTCTCTTTCTAATTTTTTCTTGCTGATAAAAAATCTCTTGTAAGAGGTATGTATTTTATTTTATTATTATTTTTTTAAATGTTCAATCTCTATGTTGTCTTTCTGATTTTTTCTTGGAGATTAAAATTCTCTTCTCAAGACTACATTGTTTATAGGTGATTTGAGGGGTGGGCCGGAGAACAAGAGTCTTAGGTTTCTAAATGTTCTTGATGAGACATCTTGCCTTATTTTTTGATTTGTAATTTTTCCCATTTTTTGAATCCTAAGATTAGTTTTCGTGCTATGTTATCTTTGGTTGTTTCAATTAATGGGATGTTGAACTCCAATAATGCATTGTGGAATGTCTCGCTACAAAGTGGGGATCTATAGATCCTTCAGCCAAAAATATATATATATATATATATATAGACACACAAAGAAGCTGAAGAGAGATAGTAGTAAAGTTTCATTTGGATGAAATGGAATAATATCCCATGATAGTAATATGGTGTTAGGACTCTTATCTTTTTGAGCATGTACTTATTCTTTAAGTGATCCAAAATGTATTAGAATTTGTTGATGTGTAAGTCACATTATATAAACTATTCTAATTCATTAATAAATTTAGTCTATTCTTTTACATATAATTTCTACGATACAATGGACTTGCCATATAGTTAACAATTCAACCAAATTAAATTCTTTCTAGAGATTAAGTATATACTTTCTCCATTTATTTTGGTTCTAATTATTCTCTTTTTTACTTCTTCATTGATATGTTTCTTATTGTAAATGTATAGAAAATTGGTGGACAATGAATAAGTTATTTATCAAGATTCTTGATAGTTACGTGTCATTATGTATTAGCATTTCTTTCCAGATCATTTGATGTACATGGACTAAAACCTTCTACGGAATAATGAATAATTTCTTAACATTTCAAATCTTCACACTTGATATGGATTAAATGTTAAAGAACAAATGGCCACATAACTTTCCTTAAGTAAATAAAGTTTATATTTAATCGATATAGACAATATTGAAGAGATAATTACCACTAGATGAGGGGCTATGTTACATGAAAAGGGTCAATTCCTATTCAAGCTAAAAAGATCTTGGAAAGCATCGATCTTTTATATGTTTATTTAGCAAAAATCATTTAAGTCATTTTAAATAATTGATGATCTTTAAATCATTTTATTGTTGACAAAAAATCCATGTACAACGCACGTGTGCAATAACTAGTATAAATAAATAACTTCATAAACAGAATCCCGTGAAAGGATCCATCTTGATCACTCTAAAATCCAACCCACATCGTCCATTCCATACCCCATTCTACAGGGGTCTACGTGCAGTTTCATTATTGAGAAAAGCTATTATAAGGGCACTCGTGGATGTCTTGACGAGCTCTCCTCTGTTTTACGAGTCTTGCAGTAATAGCAAAAACAAACATCCTATCCTGTGTAAGGGGTATAAATGTTTGTAGATATTGAGAGAACCCATCACGTGATAGTCATATACGCCTGTCACATACACATGATAATTTTTTAGGATAAAGGACTCTTCGAGACTTTCACATATAAAATTTTTATAATAAAGTGATAAACGATTTAATCAATCATATGCAGTAATCAAAGTTTGATGTTCTCTCCATTTTAATTTAATTTGATTTGAAATTTTTGTCGATTTCGACCGACACATGTGGTCAGACTTATTTTAACATATATTTTTAGTGGATTAACACTACTCCTTGATAGATTCAAATGCTCTAAATTTGATGATGTGGCATAGACTTTTTTATTGCATGCCTAAAACAATTTTTTTGAAAGAAATAAAAAAAAATGAAAAATCACGTATGAAAAGATGTATGAAAGCGCCTCATTATTATCTTATTGTTATTTTTTCTTTTCATCAAAACAAGCAACACACTATAAGGAAATAATTAGTCAAATAACCAAAGGGTAAAATACATTTACACCCCCTGTGTTTACTGACTATTACACTGACACCCCCTATACTTTCTGAAATTACACTGTCCTCCCCTGTCAGAACGGCTAAAGTTGACGGGTTAACAGAAACATGAAATGACAATTTTACCCTTTAGTAAAACACAGCATTTTGCACATTTTTTCATACGGTGGACAAACCCTACCATTTTTTTCCAATAAAAAAACCCCAGAGAGCAGATTGAAAGAAAAAAAAAATGCACGAAGAAGAAGAAGAAGCAGCAACAGCAGCAGCACTCATGGCTGCCGCCGGCGATGTCTTACCGGAAACCCCCATCCCCAGCCACCCTCGAACACCAAACCCCACAGCGTTTTGCACATTTTTTCGTACGGTGGACAAACCCTACCATTTTTTATCCAATAAAAAAACCCCAAAGAGCAGATTGAAAGGAAAAAAAAAATGCACGAAGAAGAAGAAGAAGCAGCAGCAGCAGCAGCACTCATGGCTGCCGCCGGCGATGTCCCACCGGAAACCCCCATCCCCAGCCACCCTCAAACACCAAACCCCACAGCGTTTTGCACATTTTTTCGTACGGTGGACAAACCCTACCATTTTTTTCCAATAAAAAACCCCAAAGAGCAGATTGAAAGAAAAAAAAAAATGCACGAAGACGAAGAAGAAGCAGCAGCAGCAGCAGCACTCATGGCTGCCGCCGGCGATGTCCCACCGGAAACCCCCATCCCTAGCCACCCTCGAACACCAAACCCTACAGCGTTTTGCACATTTTTTCGTACGGTGGACAAACCCTACCATTTTTTTCCAATAAAAAAACCCCAAAGAGCAGATTGAAAGAAAAAAAAAAAATGCACGAAGAAGAAGAAGAAGCAGCAGCAGCAGTAGCAGCACTCATGGTTGCCGCCGGCGATGTCCCATCGGAAACCCCCATCCCCAGTCACCCTCGAACACCAAACCCCACCCACGATGTCCCACCAGAAACCCCCATCCCCAGCCACCCTCAAATACCAAACCCCACCCACGACGTCCCATCGGAAACCCCCATCCCTACCCACGCTCGAACACCAAACCCCTCCCTCCATCAAGCTCTCCCGCTGACGCTCTTCATCTTCTTTTCTTGTTTTTTTTTTTTTTTTTTTTGCCTATACCGGAAACCTGTCCGACGATGTGGTGAAGGAGGGAACAAATAAAAAATAAAAAAAACGAAGGACGGAGAACGAAGAACAAAGAAGAAGCAGCAGCAGCAGCGTTTCCACCCATCGAAATCCGACGATGTGGTGAAGGAGGGAACAAAAAAAAAAGAAAAAAACGAAGAAGGAAGAACGAAGAAGAAGCAGCGGCAGCAGCGTTTCCACCCATCGAAATCCGACTATGTGGTGAAGGAGGGAACAAAAAAAAAAAAAAAAAAAAAAAAACGAAGAACGAAGACGAAGCAACAGCAGCAGCGTTTGGCAAGTCTAAACGATGCGTTTTGGCTTCACTAAGGTCAAAATAGGTATTTTGAGCCCATATTTCTATGACGTCAGCAATCAATGCTAATGGCGCTCAACGGCAGATTGACGGATGGGTCTAAGTAGATTATTTTCTAAAGTAGGAAAAGGCAGTGTAATTTCATAAAATATAAAAGATGTCAGTGTAATAGTCAATAAACACAAGGGGTGTAAATGTATCTTACCCATAACGAAATTGGTCCACACACGTCTTAGCCTTGTGAACCATATCAACCACCTACCTCCTTACCTTTTCAGTAGCACATGCGCTGGTATCACTCAATACAAAATGTCAAAAGACCAAGGGGTGTCCAATCATTATTATCTTGATCCATCGATTGATTGATTGATTTTTTTTTTCCTTTTTTTTTTTTTTTTTGGGTACTACAAACATGGCCTCTAAAAATAAAATAAAACAAAATATAAAAAAAACCTATGCGAGCAAGACCCTAAAAAAAGAAAAAATGAAAAAATGAAAAGAAAAAAGGGAACCTAATAAATCCAATGACTATTTATTTCCTTACTAATATCTCCAATTATCATATTGACATATATAAAGTGTACGATATTTATAAAATTATAACAAATAATATATAATCTAAAATTCAACATATATGCGTGTATTTAAAATCTTATCATTCCAAATTTATAGATGCGAGCTTTTCGTAAGATAAAGGCATCAAAATTTTTTGAATTTTGATCGAAACTCGGACAATCAGTGGACAAAGAAAGAAAGAGAAGAAGAATGATAATTCAAAATAAATAAATAAAAGTACGCAAAGGCTCCTCATAAAACTAAAAAAAGACACTGTTACAAAGTGTGTATGTAACATATAAAATCTCAATTTCATATACATGGTTTGAAAAAATAAAAAGGCAAAATCTTATATGTCATAATACTCTGCCATCCATCAATTTCTTCCTCCACTCAAGCCCTAAACCAAAAATGTATTCCCCTAAAGCAATGTCACAATGGTAATAGTAAAGCAAGAAATTGCCTGATATAATAGATACTTGAAAATGTGCAAATGTAATTTATATTTCTTTAGGAAACTGTATGTATCTTTTGAGATAATTGTTTGAGATTTATTAGGATTTGAAAAGTTGCTAAAAAATAGGAGAGGTTGTAACTACTAAAAAATACAATTATTGTGTTTAGAGAAAGAGTTTGGCACTTGGTTTTGTGAAAAATTGTTACATAATGATTGTGAATACTATTTTAATATATATTATATTATATCAGATATTTGGACCATTAGACTAATCATATTACGTGATCATTGATTGACATTAGATGAACGGTACAGATTTCAATAAACCATAATAAAAAAGATTATACATCTGAGATTTTACCTGATAGGGTTAGATTTGTATGACTCGGTCTTATTGGGATTTCCTCGTCATTAAAAAATAAAATAAAATAAAATAATAATAATAATAATAATAATGAAAAAGATTGTCGCTCATTTGGTAAATGTACACCTTCCGAGGCCTCTTATATCCACTTATCTACTCACCATATTTTAGCCTTCAAAAACAGAGAGTCGTGACCTTTCTTTTACCTTTTCCCCTTTGTTTCTGCCAAATTCTTCGTCTCTTCGCGTTCGACAAACCTGCATTACTTGCTTTTTCACAATCCATACATATATATATATATATATAGAGAGAGAGAGAGAGATAGAGAGAGAGAGAGAATTTGGTGTTTGGATCTGCTTAGAACTTGATAGTTGAGCAGAGTAAGGTATGTTGAAGGAATGATTTTCTTTTATGCTTAATTGATTTATATCGTCATATTGTTAAAGAGATTTCGCTTTCTGTAATTTGAAGTTTTGAGGCAGCAATGGGAATATTTTCTTATACAAAATTATTGAAAATGACAGCACTTGAGAAGATATTTGTGAGATTATCCCTCGTTTTCAAAAACCAAAATTTTTTTTGTTTTTTAAAATCATTTTGCTGTTGAGTCTGCTTTCACCGATTTATCAAAATTGTAATAACATTTCCTTCTCTAAGCTGGACTTTCATTTTAACTCTCTCTCTCTCTCTCTGTCTCTGTTTTCATTGCAGAGAGAAGGATTGAAGTTGGAAGTGGGAGAATGTCGAAGATGAGAGCGGCGGTGATAGGGGCGGGGATCAGTGGGTTGGTTTCGGCGTGTGTTCTGGCCGAGGCAGGCGTACGAGTTGTGCTGTACGAGAAGGAGGAGTACTTGGGCGGCCATGCTAAGACCGTCACTGCCGACGGCGTTGATTTAGACCTCGGTTTCATGGTCTTCAATCGAGTAATGTCCTTTTACTTTCTCTGCTTTTCTCTCTCATTACTCCCGTCACCAATACTTCCCTCACCAGCCTGTGATCCTACTTTCCAAAAAAAATTAGTTATTTACTCTTTCAACTACACATGGTTTCTCACTCCCCTACTCTCCTAAGATTTCTCCCTGATTCTCTTTCTTAGAAACTGAAACATCATTTTAAAATTTGAAATTCGGTAATTATCAAAACTAATCATTAACTAAATCCCAAATTAATCTCACCATGTTGATTATAACAGCATCGTGTTGAAGTTGTATTGTGTGTGCCCGGTGGCTAGTTAAATATATACTAACATTGATGAATTATTTGATTACAACCCGCCGACAAATTAGTTTAAATATATAACAAAATATAATCAAATAGAAATAAATAATAATAATTTCTTTTTTTTCTTTTTTTTTCTTTTTTTTTTTGGGTCAATAAGGGTATTTGAGGCTTTGCCCCAACTAAATCCTTGGGCCCCATTCCACACGCGTCAAATATTATCAAGCTCTTCGACCCTAGGGGTAACTCCAAAGGAAATAAATCAAAATATTTTTTTTGATTTGGCTTTATAATATTTTCCAAATTTCCATTTTTTATATGCTCTTTTTACTTAATTTTCATATTCTCAAGACTTCTTAATATATGTATATAAGATAATGATTAGGTGCTGCTGATATAACTTGTATCAACATAAAGGGTTATACCTTGTAAATTAGCCTAATATATCTCGTATGGTATTGATATAAGTTATATCAACACATGCTGACCTAATCAAGATTGTTTATATATATATATATAGTTCTAGTTATATGAGGACGTGTTGATATAAGTCATATCAATACTCATATTAAATGTTTTATCAGTACACTAGTAAGTTACGAGATATATTACGTCAATGAACAAGATACAACCACAATACATATATAGTGTTATATTATGTCTTCACCTGAACACCATCCCATATATCTATATACATCATTTTATCAAAAAGTGTATCTAATACAAGTTGCATTAGGTGACCATTTTCTCTCCATTCATTCACTTTTTAACTTATACATGATTCTCGTTATTCAAGTGAATAAATGGTGGGATGAAAGTCACATAAATTACGATATGAGTGCAGCTTATAATAAAATGTCTAATGTATATAATATCATATCATATTATTACTTTATAAAAATAAATACAATTTTTTTTTTATGAATATTTTTAATTTTAAATTAATATACTCCATGATGTGTGCAAGCAGTCCCACTACGGGCACATACCCTGCGGCTCTCCAGTTCGCAATTTGCACCCATCTTGTTCAAACTCGACCCCCCAAATGAGGAATCATTTTGGGGATTCGAAGCCTCTGCCATTGTATGGCAAAGAGCATCTTACCATTTTTACCTTGTGGGAAATTGCTTTGGTACATTTGAAAATTGCCATTAACAAAGAGTATAATCTGTCATTTATTATAAAAGCTTTTTTTTTTTTTTTAATTAATTATAAAAGCTGCTATATCTATTATATTGCCTTAAATCATATACATATAGAGGATTTCTTCACTTGTAGCCTCGCTTCACCATCTAATGCACTATCTACAAATTTAATACAAATGAATCATTTAGGGAACCTATGCATTATGGTATATTCTACATATCCAAGGTACATTGAATTGCATTGGCTACAAATAAAAATTCCAGTGATAGAGCTGGGATTTTACTTTAACGGGGTGACTTTTATTATATTGGGAGAATTTTATTTTAGTTTAATAAACCATAGAGATTAATTGACTACTATTTTTATTTTTTATTTTTTTCTAAAGAAAAATTTTAAATTATTAATAAACATAAATTTTTGTTAATAATATTTATGTTCAAGAAATCGAGACCTTTACAATTGTCATGCTTCCTCATAGTTTTTGAAAGCGTTGAATGATAACATCAATGACTTATTATTTGCGTAAAAAAAATTGAGTTGTGTTGGGTTGCGGGGGATTAATAGTAAAATATAAGTTGATAATGGTGAAAAAAGAAAACAATATTTTAATGGGGTGGATCTATAAATATCATAAAATATTTTACACAAAATTATAAATTTTTTTTTTTTTTTTTTTTGAAAAAGAAAATTTGTCAGATGACCCCACTTGCCATTGAATGTTAGAAAATGTTTTTAAGAACAGACAAGACATAATTTTATTAGAATTTTTTTACCAGGTGTGTCAAGCTTGTTTTTTACTAATGTAAATGTATGTTGGAATGTTTGAAAATGTTTTCAAGAACGGCAACACATGCTTTTTATCAGTGTGTGGGCAATGTTAAAAACTGAAAGTATCCTTACTTTTACCAAAAAAAACGATGATGTAGTAAATTAGAAAAAGATGGGAAACCATGTAGAAATTAGACTGGTAAAAACAGCAGGAAATTGGTGATTAATGATAACTAATATTAGTGCTATTTTAATCTCAAATTACAAAATTTTCATGGGAATTAAGCACAGGGCTTTTTTAATAAGTGGGAATATTATTAATTGCAGCTTATATACCTTTAGGGCACACATTAAAAAAAGACCTTAAAAAAAAAAAAACCCATCTTTATGGATGGAGAAAGTATTTAATTTTCACATTTTAATTTATTTTGTCTCATCGCTTCTGAAATTTAAACATAGGTATAAAAGTTTTAGGCTCTATTTGGTTCACAAATTTTATCAAGAAAAAAAAAATAAAATATGAAGAATTGTACTTTTTCTTATTTAGTTGCAATGAAAAATTGATAGAAAAAGAATAATTGAAATAATTTTGACTTGATATGATTTCATATTTTCTTTTCATTTTTTTTCCTCCTCATTTTTTTTCCCCTCGTTTTTTTTTTTTCTTGATAAACTCTACAAACCAAATAGAGTCTTAAAAAATAAAAAAAAAATAAAAAAGGAGAGAGGATGGTACTGATCGATAACCTTCAGTGTACGAGTGGCTGTGGTTTTGGGTGCCTCGTGGGCCGAGGACGGCCCTGGTGCCACTTGAGGTAACGACCAGAAAGTGCGCAGCTGGACTATTGTCATTTTCCCCCTGGATATCGAACATTGATTTGATACTTATTTTCTCCTTTTTTCTTGATGTTTTTGTTTTTTCTCTGCTATATATATTTCTCTTTTTTTTTTTTTTTTTTTGGGTGGTTGGTTGAGGTTTTGAAATCTTTTTAAATGGACCCCGCTGTTTGTGGTGCTTCATAAACATGAATCGCTTCCTTTGATTAGCAGGAAAAGGAAAGAAAAGGAAAGAAAAGGAAAGGAATGATTTTTTTTTTATACATTTGTTGTGCATTTGGTTAGACATAAATAACTACCTATTATATCTTTTTTGTTTTTTTTTGTTAGAAAAACTTTATCACAAAATATATCCTTTATTTTTATAATAAGAAAAGTGTTACGGGAAAATAACACTTCATATTTTCTAAACATATACGAGAAAATAATTTTTCAACATTATTATTTTTCTTTATTTTCTTGTACTTTCCTTTCCTACATCCTAATCCTGTCAACCAAAAATAAGAAAAAATACTACGATTTGTGTGACGTATGGTACTAATGATAGACATGTGAATACGAGAATATGTATTCATAAAAGGTGTATGGGACTTACCTATTAGATATAATATTTTTATGTGTTTGTGACGGTTTGTCACGCTTGGACTCGTAGAAAAATGCTATTTTTCCTCTATTTTTTTTCTATTTATATGTGTTTGTGATATGGCATGCTATGTCATGTCAATACAATATTTTAAAAAAACAATTTGATAATGTCGTATCAGTGTGATGATTTTGTGTGAGGTATCGCATCAAGTGACCTCTTATATAAAGGGAAAAAACTTGCATGAGACTGTTGTATATGCCAGATGGTGAGACCAGCCAATGGGAGGAGAGGAAAGTGCCTTTATCAGTGTACTTTTTACACTGATAAAGGCACTTTCCTCTCCTCCCTTTGGCTGTCTCATCAGCTAGCTATACAACGGTTGTATGGAAGTTCTTCTCTATATAAAGATGGCATGTCAATTGAAAAAGCAAAACTGCAAACAAAACGTGTAAATTTGTGGCACATGGTAAACCCAACTGGGGAAGTTTTTCTTATAGCATTTTAAAAAAGGGTCAACTATAAGAAATCTTTTCAATGTTTGACAATTTTTCATGTAATCTTCTTAAAGAAAAAATGATTGTAATGTGTCCGTAGAGAATTTACAAATTTAATAATTAGCGTCATTGTTAATCGCTGATCATAAAATTAAAAGCAATTACATGACATTTTTCTATCTAATTTCATAAAAAAGATTAACGGTGGCGCTAGTTGCTAACTTTATAGAGTGTTTAGGAGTACATTGCAACAATTTTTTATTTAGAGAGGTTACATAAAAAAAAATGGGCAAACATTAGTGAGGATTTCTTATAACCCTAAAAAAATAAAATAAAGTGTTTTGACCTTCGAAAACAAAGATTTTCCTTTTAAATTGGTAGAAAATAGAGAGCAGGTCTTTATTTTTTTTGGTAACGGGGAGCATGTATATTTTCTTCAAAATAGATCATCTTTTATGAGGGATCTTTTGGATATTTACCATTGATCTTTACTCATGCGTATGAGATTAGTTAGGCCAAGGTCTGGATAATTAATTAAAAAAATCAAATAAATGAAAAATCAAATACCAACCGCTCACATCTAAATCACCTAGTTTAGTTCTGTCTTTTTATTTTATTTTTTTGGGAGGAAAGAAAAAGAAGAAAGCTTAGGAAAGACAACAAATAATGTTGATACACTTGAATTTGAGCAATTTGGACATGAGGATTCTTTAATTGTTTCATTATAATGATGAGTAGATGGTTATGACTTGATAATTTAAAGCTGTTTGGCTAATGAAATAGTGGGTGGTTGGACAGGTGACATATCCAAATATGATGGAATTCTTTGAGAATCTTGGAATTGAGATGGAGGAATCCGATATGTCGTTTTCAGTGAGCATAGACAATGGGAAGGGCTGTGAGTGGGGAAGCCGAAATGGGTTGTCCGGTCTGTTTGCACAAAAGAAGAATGTGGTGAATCCATACTTCTGGCAAATGCTTCGAGAAGTTGTCAAGTTTAAGGATGATGTCCTCAAGTAAGTCACTCTCCCAACCCATTTTTTGCTTGCCAATTTCACAAGTGGAATGTGTACTCAATGTGATTTAAAAATAGTAGGCATGTTAAAGGGAGTTTTTGGCCAACCTAAAAACCTTACTAATTAAAAGTAAGTCTAATTTATTAAATTTCTTTTTCCTACTAATCGTTTAGTTTAGTTTTCTTGAAAACAAGATATAAATACACAAATTAGAAGTTGGTCTATTTAAAAATCATATAACAATTAGAGAAATGATCCGACTAGAACTGGTTTTTAAAATTTCCAGACTGACCCTAAGATTCTCAAAGTGAAATTAACGAGCCTTTTTTTTTTTTTTTTTTTTTTTTTTTCCTTTTTTGGTAGGAGACGAAATATATCCTTACCCTTCATCCTATTTTAATATCAATAAATAAGTATTAATATTTTTTTCATAATCACTCACCTAATAAGTGAGCCTAATATCATTATGCTACCATACTATTCCTTATACCCATTTTCCACCTTACTGTTCGTGGGGGAATATCGACGTGGAGTCAATAGGGCCCACATGAGTCATAGTCCATGGAGGTTGGCCATGCGAAATGGCTAGATAGTTGCTGGAATTATAATGGGCCGTCCCGAAGGGGGGTCGTCGACATAGGACCCCTTGGAAGGGATTGTTGGTGGATTAACATGGAGGAAGGCTGATAATAGTAGGAAGTTCCCCGGGGAGGAACTTTATCCTTAACTGTGTAAAGTGAGGGGATGGTTGGAACGACTAAGTCGGAGGAGAGAGAGAAGCAGTATGATAGCAATGTGAAGGAAATGAGAGGGCAGTGAGGTCCGTGACCTTGAGGCGTAATTGCAGTCGGAGGGTTCTAGTCCAATAGAACCTTGGAGATATATTTGGAGGAAAGGTAAAGAAGTGGTGTCGACCCGCCTTCCTTCCTTGATGGAGATCTGATCCCGTTGTAGGGTTTTGGATGTCATGGTGGTATGTTGGATGGTATTGATGATGGTGGTGATGTTGGATAAGTGATAGTGGTTAAGGTGGAGTGTTGGAATGTTGGTATGTTAGAAGGTTGAGACAGAAGGCCTTAGTGGTGGGTTGCCGAGTTGGTGTGTTGGCTCACCAGGTCTCGCTTGGTCTCGTCCCCTTATCCCTCTCTTGGTCTCATCTGAGAATGGGGGTAAAGATGGCCTTTTATAGCGGTGGAGTTTAGGGTAACCTAGTAGGGTGAGTAGGGTAGGTAGGTAGGTAGGTAGGTAGGGTAATAGGTCAGTAGGTCTAGGCTCAGAATAGGCCTATTGCAGCGGTGCCGTGTGCATGGTCGCCCATACCGTGTCAGGCCAGGCGACTATGCCGTGTCAGGCGGTGATGTGACCGGTCGCATTCCCTCAATTGCCATCAGACTGACTAAGGTAGGTTCGCTAATTCCCAATGCCATGGGAGTGACTCGTGCCTTAGAGAACCTTCTCTCTAGCCACCAAACCAAGATCCTCCAACCATCCCAATGAGAACCCAGGTCAAGGTCGACGACCTTACCCAAACACTAAGCTCAAGATTGAGCTCCCTAGGTATTGCCCGACCTGGGCAGGCATGGCGTCAGGGTGTAGTGCCACTGTGACAGTCCAAGTGGACCGTATCAGGCCAACAACTTAGCTCCTGCTGCGTGATGCAGCAGGCATCCGACCCGAAGGGGGCACGAGGACCCACCCCGAGATAGCTCGGGCAACCCGTCAAAAGAGGCATCCATCCGGAGATGGGCAGCCTCGATGAGCTGTGACGTACTCATCGAGGGTACTTAGGCCGAAGAAGGCACTAAGCAAGAGCTATGCCGAAGGCCACTGGCGACTTATGGTTGGCGAGCTATGCCATAAGCTAATAGCGACTTAAGATGGCGAGTTAAGCATCCTTCCGGAGAAGGGCATCTTCGACAAGGGAGGTAACCATCCGGAGATGGGTGAGATATGCCATAGGCTGATAGCAACTTAAGATGGCGATATTGGAGTCGACCTTGGTACCATCGCGAGGCGAGGTAAAGGCAATAAACAATATCGGTAACCTCGTAGGGCAAGATCGGCGACCTTCTGAGAGGTATGTGAGATATGGTGCCTTAGAATATTAGGAATGAGGCCACGTCACTAGAGTAGTGGGCACGTGTCAAGTGCGGCATCAGGCCATGTGGCGACCTTCCATTAGATTGGAAGGTCATGTGGCAGCTTATCATCGATCTGACGTGGTTGATGCGATCTATATATAAACATTAGCCCCCATGCTTAGGTGTGGGTCGCGAACGGGAGTCACGTGTAAGCATGTGACGTGGATGTTTAACTTGATTCCTGTTGAGATGTTGCCATGTCGTTGCAGATGTGGTTTGAGTCGACCATCTTCCTTGTAGAGTTGTTGGTTTGTGTTCTCGACATTAATTGTGCTGTTGAGGCAAGGCAACCTCTAGGGCAATATGATGGGTCGGATCATGTGAAGTGTTGAGGCGGCGTAAGGCCAGGTATACAGTATGACACTTTTAGAGATGGCTTGAGCATTTCCCCGGAGGAAGACATTGTAAAGGGTATCTAGGCCGAGAGCATTAGGTAGATCGATTGAGAATCATCTCGATCAATTATGGCCCCTTTTGGCATAGAAGTTCCCGTCCTATCTCTTCAGAAGATTGGAGAAAATGATATGGCCAATGTTGCCAAAATGTTCGTTGGAAGCGATGCTGCCAGCATTTGGGAAAGGTGACGCAGCCAATGTTGGAAAGAGCGACACGACGTGGCCAATGTTGGAAAAGGCGACGCGGCCAATGTTGGAAAGTGCGACGCGACGTGGCCAATGTTGGAAAAAAGGACACGACGCAGCCAATGTTGGAAAAGGCGATGCGGCTAATGTTGGAAAGGGCGATGCGACCCAGCCAATGTTGGAAGAGGCGACCCAGTCAATGTTGGAAGAGGCGACCTAGCCACTGTTGGAAAAAGCGATGCGGCCAATGTTGGAAAGAACAACACGACGTGGCCAATGTTGGAAAAGGTGACGTGATGTGGCCAATGTTGGAAAAGGCAACGCGGCCAAGGTCGATGCGACCAATGTCGAAAACCAATGTCGGAAAGCGGCCAAGGTCGACGCGACCCAGCCAATGTTGGAAAAGGCGATGTAGCCACTGTTGGAAAAAGCGATGCGGCCAATGTTGGAAAGAACAACATGACGTGGCCAATGCTGGAAAAGGCGACGTAACGTAGCCAATATTGGAAAAAGGCGACGCTGCCAAGGTCGACACGACCCATGTTGGGAAGACGCCAAGGTCGACATGAGCCATGTCGGAAAGCAATCAAGGTCAACGCGACCAAGCCAATGTTGGAAAAGGCGATGTAGCCACTGTTGGAAAAAGTGATGCGGCCAATGTTGGAAAGAACAACATGACGTGGCCAATGTTGAAAAAAGCGACGTAACGTGGCCAATATTGGAAAAAAGCGACATGGCCAAGGTCGACACGACCCATGTTGGGAAAACACCAAGGTCGACGCGAGCCATGTCGGAAAGCAGCCAAGGTCGACGCGACCAATGTCGGAATAGCCATAGTCGATGCAACCAATGTTGGAATAGCCAAGGTCGACGCGACCAATGTTAGAGAAGGCGACACACCCATTGTTGATAAGGGCGATATAGCTATTACCTCAAGAATAGCAAAAGATTATGGTTGGGTGTTTCCTTCTACGCTTACGGGAGTTGTGAGGTGATTTACTTCAATGATCACCTTAGATAAACCGATGGTAGAGTCATCCAGACTAAGCAGCAATTTGGAGATGTGCATGCCCAACAACCATAGGCGTGCTAAGCAACCATCTGGAATTGGGCCTACTAAGCAACCATCTGGATTCGGGCGAGCTTGAACAGCCATCCAAGGACGGGCATGCTAGGTGACCTTCCAAAACTGGGCGCACCAAGCAACCATTCAGAGCTGGGCGAACTAAGAAGCCATCCAGAGATGGGCATGCTAAGTGGTCGTTTGAAATCGGGTGTGCTAGGCAGCCATCTGGAGTTGGACGAGCCAAGAAGCCATTCGAGGATGGGCATGTTAAACTGCTAACCAGAGTTGGGTATGCTAAGCAGCCATCCGGAATAAATGAGCTTAGCAGCCATCGGGCGAGCTGAGCATACTTCCGAAGAAAGGGCTTCTCCGACAAGGGAGGCTTCCACCCTGAGTGGTATTCTCATTAAAGATGGGAAAGTTGTTGGTTTTAGTAGCCCCGGAGGGTCGAAGTAGAGCCCATCCTGAGTGGCATTCTCATTAAAGATGGGATACTTGGAGAAGTTTTGCACCCGTGCCACCTCGTCGTAAAAGGTTTGTGGATTTTGTGGATTAGGTCGTATAGTGGAAGCCGAATAAGGATGAGTTAGCAGGCGACGAGGGCGACCTTGTAGCTATAATCGTGAGAGATTGAGCTACTGAGGCATTGAGAAAGTGGCCTGTCTTGTTATGTGGCCACAAGAGGTCGTTGTTTTGTCGACCTAGCAGTGAGCGTAATCCACATCGCTCTTGGAAGGCTAGCGCAGATCGCAATGTTAGCGATGTGTAAGTACCCTGGATGGTACATCCTGTTAAGTAGCCCCAGAAGGCATAGATGGCGCAAATCGCCATATCAATAATGTACAAGTACCTCGGAAGGTATGTTATGTCGGATAGCCTCGTAAGGAATGGATGCTGTAGATGATTGCATCAACGATAAATAAGTACCTGGGGGTATACCATGATAAGTAGCCCCAGAAGGCGTCAGTGTAATAGATCATCATATCGATGACGAATATGGAGGGCGAGTCACCAATGTGACCTACTTCTAATTGAACTCAGAATGGATGGAACCCTTAGCGAGTTCTCTTGCAAGGACCTCCAAGATTTGGCTGTCATGGAGGGCAGTCAACGTTGCACCATAAATGGGAGGGACATCCGTAAACCATTGTTGTTGAGACTGTTGGTTTTGAGAAGACCGTTGTTGAGGTTAGGACTCGGTGGTTTTCTTCAGAAGGCTGTTGAAACTCCAGTTGCGATGTTGGACTCGACAAGGTCCCGAGTGTTAGGTAGCCATATCACATGTACCACCTCCCCAGCAGAGTCGCCAAAATGTTCGTGGGGGAGTATCGACGTGGAGTCAATAGGGCCCACATGGGTCATAGTCCATGGAGGTTGGCCATGCGAAGTGGCTAGATAGTTGCTGGAATTATAATGGGCCGTCCCGAAGGGGGGTCGTCGACATAGGACCCCTTGGAAGGGATTGTTGGTGGATCGACATGGAGGAAGGCTGATAATAGCAGGAAGTTCCCCGGGGAGGAACTTCATCCTTAACTGTGTAAAGTGAGGGGATGGTTGGAACGACCAAGTCGGAGGAGAGAGAGAAGCAGTCTGATAGCAGTGTGAAGGAAATGAGAGGGCAGTGAGGTCCGCGACCTCGAGGCGTAATTGCAGCCGGAGAGTTCTAGTCCAATAGAACCTTAGAGATATATTTGGAGGAAAGGTAAAGAAGTGGGGTCGACCCACCTTCCTTCCTTGATGGAGATCCGATCCCGTTGTAGGGTTTTGGATGTCATGGTGGTATGTTGGATGGTATTGATGATGGTGGTGATGTTGGATAAGTGATAGTGGTTAAGGTGGAGTGTTGGAATGTTGGTATGTTAGAAGGTTGAGGCAGAAGGCCTTAGTGATGGGTTGCCGAGTTGGTGTGTTGGCTCACCAGGTTTCGTTTGGTCTCGTCCCCTTATCCCTCTCTTGGTCTCATCTGAGAATGGGGGTAAAGATGGCCTTTTATAGTGGTGGAGTCTAGGGTAACCTAGCAGGGTGAGTAGGGTAGGTAGGTAGGTAGGTAGGGTAATGGGGCAGTAGGTCTAGGCTCAGAATAGGCCTACTGCAGCGGTGCCGTGTGCATAGTCGCCCATACCGTGTCAGGCCAGGCGACTATGTCGTGTCAGGCGGTGATGTGACCGGTCGCGTTCCCTTAACTGTCATCATACTGACTAAGGTAGGTTCGCTAATTCCCAATGCCATGGGAGCGACCCGTACCTTAGAGAACCTTCTCTCTAGCCACCAAACCAAGATCCTCCAACCATCCCAATGAGAACTCGGGTCAAGGTCGACGACCTTACCCAAACACCAAGCTCAAGATTGAGCTCCCCAGGTACTGCCCGACCTGGGCAAGCATGGCGCCAGGGTGTAGTGCCACTGTGACACTCCAAATGGACCGTGTCAGGCCGACAACTTGGCTCCTGCTGCGCGATGCAGCAGGCATCTGAACCGAAGGGGGCACGAGGACCCACCCCGAGATAGCTCGGGCAACCTGTCAAAGGAGGCATCCATCCGGAGATGGGCAACCTCGATGAGCTGTGACGTACTCATCGAGGGTACTTAGGCCAAAGAAGGCACTAAGCAAGAGCTATGCTGAAGGCCACTCGCGACTTATGGTTGGCAAGCTATGCCATAGGCTAATAGCGACTTAAGATGGCGAGTTAAGCATTCTTCCGGAGAAGGTCATCTTCAACAAGGGAGGTAACCATCCGGAGATGGGTGAGATATGCCATAGGCTGATAGCAACTTAAGATGGCGATATCGGAGTCGACCTTGGTACCATCGCGAGACGAGGTAAAGGCAATAAACAATATCGGTGACCTCGTAGGGCGAGATCGGCGACCTTCTGAGAGGTATGTGAGATATGGTGCCTTAGAATATTAGGAATGAGGCCACGTCACTAGAGTAGTGGGCACGTGTCAAGTGCGGCATCAGGCCATGTGGTGACCTTCCATTGGATTGGAAGGTCGTGTGGCAGCTTATCATCGATTTGACGTGGTTGATGCGATCTATGTATAAACACTTACCTTATATACTTTCCTTTTCTAAGATTTTAAACATCTTGCCCCAACATGTTTGTTTTAACAATGTTGAAGCTCCATTAAAATTCTACAAATTTTTCCACAAGTCAATCAAACCCCAAACACCCCCCCCCCCCAGGAATATATATATATATATATATATATATATATATATATCTTCTCCCCAGGCCACGCCCTATTTTCAAGTCTATAAAATTCAATATCTAATATCTACCATTTTTCATGCAAACATACACATTAATCTTTATCCATGTCAACATTAAAAGAAACATGCAATTGTTAAATAACAGGAGAAGATTAAGCAGCCCAACCAATACAAGAACTTTACTTAATAGAAGTAAAATACGAATCTCCAAATTTTATAAACCAATTGAACAAGTTAAAAGCATTGATATAGGTTGCTATTTGTAGTTTCATCTTATCAAAACATTATCAATTAATTAAAACGAATTAATTGAACAAAGATGAAAAAAAAAGGATACACCAAGTAAAACCCATGAGCAAATGCCCCAACCAATACACCAGTGAACAAACGGTCCTTCAAAACTGGGTTCTTCCGCAGCGCTATTCGAACTTAAATTCATATACCCACAACAAATAAACATCAAAATTGACTAAACCCAGACATAAGCCCCAAAGAATAACATCAAATTCACTAAAACCCAGATAATCAACATCACAATAATTAAGAAAAATAACAAGTAAATCAATAAATTCTGGCACAAAAATTCAAATATATATATATATTCACTGAGAGGAAGAACAGGGGCATAAACAACAGGAAGCAAGAACTTAAAAGGGGCGCCTTTGTTGTGTCTCCTAACAGCACTCTCCCTTCAAACCAAATCATACATACAGCTTTCAATAAGAGAGAAATCTTTCGTGGGTGATTAACATATAGATCAAAAAAATGAATTTCAGAGCACATAGGTGTGTGTATATAGAGAATAGCACTTATTGGTTGAAGGGATCGGACGGCGACGCCTTATCAGACTAAAACGTACAAAAGAAATTATATATGAATTATAGTTCTGTTCCCTTTGAATTCCTATTTGGGTTTGGTTTTATTTAATTATTATAGGAATTATAGTTTTCTTAGAATTCTTATTAAGGTATGTGTTTTATATATTAAGGTATGTGTTTTAGAATATATTAGGGTATGTGTTTTAGAATTATAATTTCCTTAAAATTCTTATTAAGGCATGTGTTTTATATTACTATATTTCCTATATATGCAAAAGTGTGTTTTATATATTAAGGTATGTGTTTTAAAATTATAATTTCCTTAGAATTCTTATTAGGGTATGTGTTTTATATTACTATATTCCCTATATATGTAGAAGGGTAGTTGTGTATTTAAAAATTAAAATAAGGGTATATTAGTCAATCAAAAGTTTTTCTTACATTCATCTTTTTATAGGTAGTATAGATAGATTTATAGGTAGTATAGATAGATATAATAATTAGACAAATGATCCGATCAGAACCAGTTTTTAAAATCTCTAGACTGACCCTAAGATTCTCAAAGTGAAATTAACGACCTCTTTCTTTTTTTTTTTTTTGGTAAGAGACGAAATATATCCTTACCCTTCATCCTATTTTAATATCAATAAATAAGTATTAATATTTTTTTCATAATCACTCACCTAATAAGTGAGCCTAATATCATTATACTACCATACTATCGGCATATTGACATTAATGATTAAGCATTACCAAATCTAATGTCTGAAGACTTGAAAGCTATTTTTTCTTATTAAATTGCGAAGAGTTGCTTCTCATTAATCTCTCTATTTTTATTTTTTTGGGATAAGTGCCTCTCATTACTCGAGCACACACCATACACCATTTAAGATGAACTAACTTGCAGGCTTGCAGTTCGTTATCATGATCTTACTCTCCCGCAATTCATGGTTTAATTTTTTCACCATTTGTATTGTTATGAAGGTACCTTGAAGATCTTGAGAACAACCCAGACATTGATCGCAACGAAACCTTGGGCCATTTCATAAAGTCGCGGGGTTACTCTGAATTATTCCAGAAGGCTTATCTTGTGAGATCGCTGAAGCATTGTATTTTGTCACATCCTTGCTCTTTCTTCTATTATCCTGTCATATAATCTATTAGCTTGTGTCAAAACTTCATAATAATGGGATTTTTTTATTAGGTCCCAATATGTGCTTCAATCTGGTCCTGCCCTTCAGAAGGGGTGATGAACTTTTCCGCCTTCTCCATTCTTTCATTTTGCCGCAATCATCACCTACTTCAGGTACATTTCTTCACCCTTTTTCCTTGTTTGTGGTGGGGTTTTTAAAGGTCGTTGGAAAGCTAAGAAACATGGACACGGGACACGGATACGACACGATACTAACACCGATACGACAAATCTTAAAAAATCTAAGACATGACCCATCAAGACACGGTAATAAATAAATAAATATTTATAATATATATATATATATAAAATTGATAGTTCCAAAAAAGAATTAAAATATACGAGGGAATAAAAAATATACTCCGTAATTATGTAAACGAGTGAGACACCCGTAATCCATAAGTCATAATGAATTATTAAGTTGTAACAATGACATTTAACTTTGAGTATTGTTTCATTTTCCACACAAAACATCAAAGAACAAATTTATCATCTATTGTCTAATTCCAATTATCAAAATATGTAAAAAGACTTCCCTATTGTGTCGTAAGGGTGTCCGACACGTGTCGACTAAGTGTCGAAGCCATGTTGGGTAAAAAAGAAAAAAAAAGAATTAAAAATTACGGACACTTCCCAAGTGTGTCTGACACAGGAAGTAGGTGTGTCGGGCAAGTGTCGTATCCAATACGTGTCGGACATTGCATTTCCAGATTTTTTGGAGTGTTAGTGTTTCCTAGCTGGAAAGTGTGTTATGGAGCAAAATGAGCACAAATATTTACATGCTTAGTCTCCCAAGTGGCCAAGTGTACAACACCATTCCATGCATTTCTTTTATTTGCATTGCACCCCTTACACCCTTAGTAGTCTCAAGGCCAAATTTGTTTAATTTTTTTGTATGCTACTGAGTTTTTTTTTTTTTATTTTTTTTTTATTTTTTATTTTTAATCCCATGTCTGAGTATTTCACATTTTTTTAATCATAATTTCGTTTTGGTTGCTCTGCAGCTCTTTGGCCGACCGCAGTGGCTAACTGTCAGATGGCGGTCCCATAAATATGTCAATAAGGTTCTAGATTTCTAGTTTGTTGTTTTTTAAAATACCCAGGAACCATTTTGTGTAGTAGTTTTTAAAAATTTCACAATAAGGTTTTTTAAATGTCAGCTAATAGTAGATGTTGCTTTGACATTAATTCCCCCCCCCCCCCCCCCCCCCCCAAAAAAAAAAAAAAAAAAAAAAAAAAAAACAGGTTAAGGAAGCATTGGAGAGTCGAGGTTGTCAAATAAGAACCGGCTGCGAGGTACATACTGTTTTAACAACTGACAAGGGTGAGTATTTACATTCATATATATTTTGTGCTTTTTTTATATACTAAAACATCGGTGTTTCTATTGAAAGTGAAATTGCAAATAATTTGCCCATGAAAGATTATGACAACATATTGATGTGGTTCTATCATTGGTAGTTTGTAAATAACTAGAACATTTTATGCCACTGTTAGACATTTTGTTAATGGTAAATGTTAAATTCATTTTACCAGGTTGCACTGTCCACTGTGGAGATGGTTCACAAGAAGTGTACAATGGTTGCATAATGGCTGTACATGCCCCAGATGCTGTGAAGATGCTAGGAAACCAAGCAACATCTGATGAAATTAGAGTTCTTGGTGCTTTCCAATATGTCTACAGGTGCTGCCTTTCCTTCCCATTCGATGATGGTTTTGCATTAGATGGATGTATTATAGTTCTGAATGTAAAAATAATTATGGTTGAACATGAACCAAAGACCAATTTGAGATTAGATGGATTTTTTTTATATCTAAAATCATATTTAGTTCTTTTGAAAAATTAAAAATATAAGTATATAACAATCCAAAATAAATATAAACTAAAATGAATCCTTTCCTAACATTGGTGTGATGTATCAGAAGTTGGTTATTGCTACCTTTAAGGCCACATGATTCTTGTAGTGCGACTGAACCTATGAAAGCATTATAATGTGGGTTTGGTAGACAATTCCCTTCTGATACTTCACTGGTTCACATGTTTTTCCATTTCTTTTGGTTTTCAAAAAATGAGCTGCTCAATCCAATCCCACTGTATTCTCCTATAGTTCTTAAGTCAAAATGCACAATCATTATTTAATTCTCTATTGGCAGTGATATTTTCCTTCATCGTGACAAAAATTTAATGCCCAAAAACCCAGCAGCGTGGAGCGCATGGAATTTTCTTGGATGTACAGACAGTAAAGTATGTTTGACATACTGGCTCAATGTACTTCAGGTTTGTAGCATGTTCTCTTTTTGTGAATTGAATTTGTATCCATGAGTATGTAGATGCTGATCTTATGAGGGTTTTTATGATTGCCTCTTATGTTGGTAAGCATGGGAGAAACTAGAGGCTTACTGTTTATTTTGTAGCGCATATTCATCAATAGCACACAACAACAACCATCACACACTCTTTAAGAGATATTGAGATATCAATGACCGCCTACCAGGAATTAATCATACGAAGCAAATGTGCATTTTTATACTCACACAGGAAAAGAGAAATGTAATTCACTTAGATATCAAGATCCAGTGATCAACTATAGATTTGTTAGTAGTCAAACTGGAATCCTACATGAACTGGCAATAATGAAATTCTTTTTCTACAAGGAATGAAGGAAAGGAAAAATGTAAACACGTGGAATACCTTAAACTTAGAAGGATGATTAATAACCCATAGAACTGGGTGATTACTTTGTAAAGGATTTAAGATAAATTCCAGACTTCCCCACCTTTGCTTGAATTTGATTGGCCATTACAAAGATGGTCATAATCTGTCTTCTCTGCCACATATTGGACATGCCTTTAACAACTGCATTTCTTCATGTTTCAACAAATTCGCTCTGGTCAATGGGACACAAAGCTTCCTCCATCATCATACTCTAACCTTGCTCTATTATTCTATTATCAACTCATTCTGCAAAAGAATGGACTATGTAGTTTTGTTTAAAGGTGACTGGATCTCTGGGCGATGACTGTTCATATGCTTATTGCACTTTTAAGGATGGAATTTTTCAACAGTCAGCGTTATGAATAACATTTATTCACAGATTTCTGAATTGAACCTGTGATGCCCAAGAGCCCTCCTGCTCCAGGGATCACAATGCCACTAATTGAGACTGCTCTCCATTAAGCATATACTCTCCTGGAAGATTAGGAGATATCAAAGAGCCCTTCTCCCAGAGTGTCACTTGTATAGAAAGAGTGCAATTCTCCCCAGAGTCACTTCCAATGCGAAAGGAAGTTCAGATCCTTCAAAATAATAAGATGATCATTGATATACCAAGATAAATCATATACCCAAGTGCATTTATAGTATATAGTGTATTTCTGACATTGAATTGAAAGAGTCAGTCTATCTCTACAAACAGAGGCACCGCATTACATTAATTGAAACTTCTTGGAAGTATCCCATAAAGTAGACCCAAAAAATGCATATTAAATTCCCATTTTAAGAATTTAACCGAGATATGGTTTTCATATATTTAAAGCTTTTTCACCAGGAGGAAAGACATTGATTATATTGTCATTAAGTAGACTCTTTCGAAGATTATGAGGTACTCTTCTGCAGTTAATTTTCTTTAATTATTATTGTGAATTATTTGAAAACGCAGAACATCAATGAGACCGGTCTACCTTTTCTTGTGACTCTCAATCCATCTTATACACCAGAACACACCTTGCTTAAGTGGTCAACTGGCCATCCAGTTCCATCTGTTGCTGCATCAAAAGCTTCTCTTGAGCTTGTTCATATTCAAGGGAAGAGAGGAATTTGGTTTTGTGGAGCATACCAGGGTGAGTCTCTTCCTTTGAAAAAAAATAAGAAATAAATAAAAAAGAAAGAAACAACTTGATACTTGTACCTTTTAAGTATTATTCATAAGAGATGCCTTGCTTCAATTCTTTTAGACTGTCACGGGAATTTTCTTACAATGATTATATTTTCTTATATTTTAGAAATCAGGAGTAGCTTTACTGACTCATTTGGTTATCTTTTGTTACATTTCTTTCAGGCTATGGTTTCCATGAGGATGGATTAAAGGTAGCATTAATTTTCATTCTTTCTTATGTTTATACAATTATACAGATATGTGTTGTGCTAAGGAATAAAACATTGGTTCAAGAATGCAGTGGAACCATCTATGTGCTTATATCATATTGACCATAATAAAGATAGGCATTGTTGGGATGGTGGCTCGATTGTTCTTTCCATGTCTTTTTCATACTTTCAAAAAACTTGTGGAGTACGGGTACATGACTTACAACTGATGTCTACATTTTTTTCAGGCTGGCATGGTTGCTGCACATAGTATGCTTGGAAAGAGTTGTACTCTTCTGATCAACCCAAAGCATATGGTACCTTCTCTGATGGAAACAGGGGCACGCCTTTTTGTTACTAGCTTTCTTGGCCGTTACATCTCTACTGGTTGTTTAATGTGAGTTCGCTTATAATTGTAACTATACATATTTCTTACGAATTTGGAAAATTTCCACTTCCTTTTAAGGATAAAACATGCATTCTTCTAGGCTTATAAAGTAACTGCTGAATTAGTGTAAGACCATTCTAGGGGAATATAGTGGCTCGAGTTTCTATTTGGGCTTGTGACTAAGTGGGCATCAAAGTTTTTTGGTTCTGCAAGAGCAGTTTTGCAAATTTTTTTGTTTGAAATGCTTTATTTTCAGTTACAACTTCAGTGGAGTTAGAGAATTCCTATAGAATAGGTTTACTTGTCAAAGTGGAGAATTTTGATTATTTTCCAAAGCATATCATTTTTATGCAAGATGAAGCTTTGGTTAAATACTAGGGTGAAATATAATGAAATGTTATGGAGAAAATGGGAGCCATATAGGTGGATTAAGGTTATTTTCACTTATTCTTGTTGAACTCTCAATCTGTAAAATATTGTTATATGACTCTTGATTCTACACAATGCACCTGGGTCCATATTCCATCCATTGGTTGGATCAATCAACTTAGGAGTGACATCATGTGATCCTACACCGCATTTGGGGAGTTGTGTTTTTTGTGTATTTGTATTATTTATGCACTGTGAGTAGTAAAGTTGTCCTGTAGAAAATATAATTGCATTCACTGAACCCCTCTTTTCCTTCATTCCATTTCATCTTCAATTCCTCCACTTCCTGCAATAGGTTGAACACATGATCTCTGTCTTATCTATAGCTTTTGCTGAAGTGTAACCTGCATTCTTTTAGATCTTCATATGAAACTTGAGGTTGCAATCATAAACTGGCCAGCTTTGTGAGTGGTTTTTATTGCATGTGGCCAAACCACTTAGCCCACTCTTCTCTATTTATTTGACTCCTACTCCCTATATTTTCTCCAGTTCAATATTTTGTTTCCTAGATTTGAAACTCATCTTTCTGTACAATACACTATTTTTTTGAATATTTTATCATGAATACTAAGTCAATATTCTATGAATATAATTTGATATAATTCGCTTTTTGATATGCCAGTTTATTGGAGGAAGGAGGTACAATTTTCACTTTTGAAGGAAGCAAGAAAAAATGTCTTTTGAAAACAGCTCTTAGAGTTCACAATCCTCAGTTCTACTGGAAGGTATGTGCTTTAGCATTTCTTTTTTAATATCAAAGGGAATGCGTCCACATGAAGTTTTCGATAACAAGTAGGCAAGGAAGAAGGGTTCAAGCATAGAATTGTTGTTTAAGAATAAGAATTCAATTTATTGTGATGCACAAAATTGTCACCACCATTTGAATTGTTTGGACAGGTTGCTACACAGGCTGATTTAGGCCTTGCAGATGCATATATTAATGGAGATTTTTCTTTTGTCGATAAAGATGAAGGTCTTCTAAATCTTTTTATGGTAAAATAATCTATCCGAGTTTAATTCCAAAAGGGTATCTATTGGTGTTTGCTGTTTACTTCCACAGATTTTGCGTTACTAAATTCTGTTCTGCAGATTCTCATTGCCAACAGAGATTTGAATTCTTCTGTCTCAAGGTTCAATAATAAAAGGTACGTCTTAATTCATAGATTGTGATGTTACTGGTTGTCATAATCTAAATTTCAGTACTTTGACCCAGACTCTGTTGTCTTTAGGGGTTGGTGGACGCCTTTGCTTATCACAGCTGGAATAGCATCTGCAAAATATTTCTTTCAGCATGTTTCAAGGCAAAACACTCTTACACAAGCTCGCAGGAACATCTCTCGTCATTATGACCTGGTATAAAATATCAACCTGTCAAATAATTTTTTTTAATTGATTTGTCTAGAAAAGTTTAGCTATGATTCATTGAAAGGAGTTTTATAATTATATAATCAAGGATTAAAGTACAATATTAGAAAAACTGATGGATATCACTAGCAAAATAAGAAAGTTCTTAGTGAAACTTAGAGAAGTGTTTATACAGAAAATAATGTATGATTTAGAGTTGAAAGAAAAGAAAAATGTACACATAACAAGTATGTAATATGTAGGATGTAGGAGGTCTTTGCTGTTGAGCAAATAGAGAACATCAATCAACATAATTTTACAAATCTCAACTCAACAAAGCTGCAAAACTAAATTTGGTTGACTACATGAGTCCTTTTTCACCATTCCACTCTAGACCCATAGTTTCTGTTAAATCATAAGCCATCATGTCTTTTCTCACTGTTGTACGTTTGGATTTCTTCTTGTGCTTTTATCTCCTTCAACTTGAATTAACTCACTTTCCCTTTGTACAGTTGGTGGTCGTTGTTGCACAGGACCAAACATCTTAGACAACTTTCTCTCATGTGCTTTATTGGGGCTACCTCTATCTTTTCATGAATGCATCTATTTCTTATTCTACATGTTATTGTGTCACCATAGACCTTATAACTCTGCCAAGCTCATATATGGGCATATCATTTTCTGAATCAATTTTATCTGTATTCTTTTTTACCATGTTTTAAAATTATTCGCATCAGAATAATTAGAGAATTCTGAACTAGTTATTCAGGGATACGGTATCTACATGACTACATAATTTTGGTTACTAGCTTAAAATTTATACACGTTTATTTGCTGCCTTATCATTTGGAGCTTTCCTAGCATTTTATATAAGTGGATAGAAATTATTAGAAATGGTTTTTAATTATACTACTTATCCATTCAAGTTCATAAAAAGATTATTCTGGGACCTGACGCTGTTGTTGCCCATTATCAGATATCATTGCGGTGTTCACTTTACCAAAAAAATTTAGTGGAGAAATCTTGTAACAGAACCTATTCTCTTCAAATTTCATTTTAGTGATTTTATCATAATCTCTTGGAGCTTTCCTGACATGGACCTCTAGTTTCCTTTTATTAATATCATTTATAATGCTATTATTGTCACTATTAAAGTGATAGGGATATACAATTACAAGCTGACAACTTGTCTTTGGCTTGTCTTTCTAGAGTAATGACCTCTTTGCTCTGTTCTTGGACGAAACAATGACATACTCCTGTGCGGTATTTGAGGTCAGAACTACAACCATTTGATGATTTTTCTTAACAGTACATGATAAAACATCTGGTACTCTGTGGATTTAAGATTCATATATATGTACTCATTTTTGTGTCAAAACATTTGACAGGTGGAAGGTGAAGAATTGAAAATTGCACAGCTGAGAAAAATCTCTCTTCTGATTGAAAAAGTGAGTTTTCCTATAATATTTGCTTCAGTTTTATATTCACTTTCTTGCCAATATTATTTCATTTCTATCTTCCCTTCCAACCATTCTAGGCAAGAATTGATAAGCAGCATGAAGTTCTTGAGATTGGGTGTGGTTGGGGAAGCTTAGCTATTGAAGTTGTCAAACGAACTGGATGCAAATACACTGGCATTACCCTATCCGAGGAGCAACTGAGATTTGCGGAAATGAAAGTGAAAGAAGCTGGTCTTCAGGTTCGTACTTGAATAACATTCAAGTATAAAAACAATAAGGAAAATAAATTTCATTTTATATGCTGAAGTTGTTTTCAGAGTTTTTAATTCTGTGTTCCTTTACATCACATTACATGTCAACCTCTAAATGGAAGTACCACAAAAAGCATGCAATTGATTGCCGAAGTATTTGATATTTGATATGTAAATATCAAGAGAGAAAAATTACGTCAATATATAGTTATTGGTATCACATCCAAAACAATGGGATTTTTGTATCCAAAAAGTATATCATCGGTACTGTACGTCTATACCAGGGTTAAGTATATTGTAAGGTATTATCAGATGCTAATATGCTAACTATGAAACCTTGTGAAGCATGGAAGAGAGTACGATAAGTGATTTTTAATGTTCCTGCAGTCTGAAAAAAGGTTTGTATAAGAGTCTACCAACATATTATCTCTAGATTTATGGATATGTATTCTTTGATGCTGTTTGAATAAATTCTTCAATGCATGCTGTGCATATTGTGTGGAGCCTACAAGATGAGAGGTTTGCTATTTCGTTTCTTGCTTAATACCAAAGAACTGGAACAAATGAGAGTCCACAATCCATTATTATGTCAAGGACCACTTAATGACCAGTTGTTACTGGTAACTCCACCATCTACCTCATTAGCCTACAGTTCTTTTTGCAATTAGTTTGGTTTGGGTCCTAAACTTCAGTCCCATACAATCAAGTGGGGTCTGGGATTTTTTTTTTTTTTGTTTTTTTTTTTTTTTTTTGAGTAGGTGAGTGGGGAACCTGCTTAGAAAGTCAAAATAAGAGTACCCAATTTGGAACCAGTGTCTAAATGTAGTGAGTCTCGTTTAATGATTCCACTGCTGGACCTGAGCCCAGTAGGACTGAGAATTGTTGACCATAATTGTCTGGGAATGGATTATACAAACTAAAAAATGAATCTGATTGAATGTTTTGGAATCGATCTTGGTTTATGAATCCTTAAAAATTAGTCAACAATGCTTTAATTGCCTTAACCTTCATAAAAGGATTACATGAGCACATCTCCTGCTGTTCAGTTGCAACTTGCAACAAATAACCTGCCTGGTTCTTTTCTCTTTCCATTGGAGCATCTAGTTGTATCTGACTTAATATTTTAAGACAACAATTCCTAAATCCAGGTCTTCATCATAGTTATCCTAAATCAACTCTGCTTTCAGGACCAAATAAGATTCCTTCTTTGTGACTATCGCCAATTGCCTAGTAACTACAAGAAGTATGACAGAATTATATCTTGGTGAGTTCTTTAACTACCTCATTAATGTAAGATCTTAACATGCCAAATAGACAGTATGACCTTTAATTGTCCTTTACAGTGAGATGATTGAAGCTGTTGGCCATGAATACATGGAGGAGTTTTTTGGTGTTTGCGAATCAGTATTAGCAGAAGACGGACTTTTTGTTTTACAGGTACTGAAATGTGAAAAGCATAAAAAGAGATAACGGGTGACTCGTCTTTTTATCATCATGATTGTAGGTTGCAAGAGCAGAATTTAAAGTTTGAATGGCTACATGTCAGCATTTAAACAATATAGCTCTTAAATTGATTAAGAACCAAAATCTCCATGCTATCTGAATCCATTGTCTTTTACATAGGATTCTACGAGTCCCCAGTCTTCTGGGGTAGCATGTAAAATTTTGAAATAAGGTCATTCTAGGATTGCAGGATTTCACATTCCGGCATTCTAGGATTTCATATGTTATTGTTCTGAGCATGGTGATGTCTCATATTGGACTATACTTTTGTAAAAATAAATAAAGCGATTCAATGTTCATTTAATGTTCTATATGCTGCTGACGGTTAAGGGTGGTTTATTTGTTCTCAGTTCATATCGATACCAGATGAACGGTATGATGAGTACAGGCGAAGTTCAGATTTTATAAAGGAATATATCTTCCCTGGTGGATGCCTTCCTTCATTAAGTAGAATAACATCATCCATGGCTGCCACATCCAGACTCTGGTAAATGCTAACTTTGTAGCAGAAATTTATGGTTGGGTGTCACTTATTGTTTCTTCAATCGACCTTTTCCACAAGAATGACAGAATTTTTGTAAGTGCAGTGTGGAGCACGTGGAAAACATTGGAATAAATTACTACCAGACATTGAGATGTTGGAGGAAAAATTTTATGGAAAAGCAGAGGTAACAACATAAATATTTAATGCTCTATCTTTTCTCAAAAGAATTATGGTGTATAAATGACTGATAGTAACTATTTGACAATCATGAAGCTTTCAACTGACAACCACCTATCCCAACTTCCCAACCTCACCCTATTGAATTTACGAGGAGCCTATAAAACAAGGACACCATATAGATACTACATATAAAATACCAGAACAATTAGTTTAGACTTGAGTGCTGCAAGTATCCCAAGAGTAATTAGTTTTGGGAGGATAAATTAGGGTTTTATTTTAATTTATCTAGACGACTTGAGGAACACCTTTTCCGTGGTACCTATGTCAGAGATTATTGAAGTGTCTTTAGCTAAGCTCATATAGTAAAAAAGACACCATTGACTGTAGCAAGTTTGATCAATGATCTTTTATGAGATTCAGATTGTTTCTTCCACTTGTTAGCTACTTGTCATTAGATTTTGAAGCTTGGGCATTATTCCTTGTGCTTGTAGCAAAATCCTAGCACTTGGATTCAATGACAAGTTCATCCGGACATGGGAATACTACTTTGATTATTCTGCAGCTGGTTTCAAATCGCATACCCTTGGAAATTATCAGGTATCTCTCTAGACTATGGTGCACAATTACTGTTTCGCTCCGTTCTTCTTGAACTCTTAAAACATCATGAATTATCCCCGAAACAGCACGATGAAACATTTAACTCTATTGTTCTCTCTCTCTCTCTCTCTGGAGCTTAGAACTCAAAAATATTTGGATTCCTCCTCGATGTAGGTTGTATTTTCACGTCCTGGCAATGTTGCTGCATTCAGCAATCCATATAAAGGTGTACCTTCAGCTTGTTGATTGTGTTCTCCAAAGACGGATCAAACCATGTGATTAATTTAAGCGATTTGGTATTGCAACTGCTACATCATTTTTGACATTTTTTACTATCATTATTTATTCCCTTCATTTGTTACTAAAGGACTCGTGAATTATATTCCTTCGCTCTTCTCAATGGCAACAAGATGAAGCATTTGTTATTTTCAATGCACCGATCTTTGTTAAGTCCTGTATTTAATTTTTAATCTTGAAACCCAGGGCAGAACAATGGGAATAAGGATATTCTCATCCCCAAAACATTCCCAATGAACCATTTTTTCCTTAATTTACTTCGTACTCTTCTTACAATGCCAGACCACAACACCACATTGTAGTCATTTAAACCGAAACCACCCAAGATTCAGCAGCGACCGAAACTAGGGTTCAACAAATTTTTTCTTAAAGCAGCGTGAGTATTTTGCACTCTAATATGGCCAAGCACAAGTGTATGTAGGAGGCAGTGGGTACCAAGGCTTGAGCACAACTCAATCTACGGAGTGATTTTACTTTTATGCTATCTACTACACATGCCTTTGGGTCAATGACTCCTAATCACAGAGTTCGAAATTTGTCTCGTCATGCTCTTGATGCGAATGTTAAAAAAGGATATCCATGATTCAAAACTAGTCAGATAGTACCAATTGGCATGCCTACTGTTATCAAAATGGGGAATCCTCATGAGAGTGGCAGTGCTGCAGATTACAATAAAATTGTCAGCACCAGCTTTTACATACCCTGAGATCTTCAAACATTTTATTCATTTACAATGTATTATGGTTTTTAGCGAGATCGAAGTTTTGGGCCAACAGTTGAAAAATAATGTTTACCCTACATAACAATCACAATAATCAGGAAGCCCTTTACCATTAAGAGGATGGGGTTGGGCAATCATACAAAGTATGGTCCACAAAGGAGTATAATTCAAGGTGCTTGGATGCTCCGAAAGACACTTCTATACAGTGAAATGGATGTCTGGCATATTAAAAATACCGTTTGGTGTTGCAGACTTGCAGTATCCTTCAAGGCATCTTTGCCCAAAAAGGATACTCAAGTGTTAAAACAAAAACACCTCTGTACAACTTGTATAACATATTTGAGAAACAAGACTTCCCTTCTCAGCAAAGCCTGGGTGAATGTGGACACAATTCAAGATATATACTCGATCATCAGACATCAATTTTATAATCATTGAACCAAAAAGATATAAAGGATTAAGTTAATAATCCACAGAGCTAAGAAGCATAATGCTCCATCCGGTTGCCATTAAAAGGGAAGTTAAAGGTGAAAATGAGTAAATGATGTTTGACAACTAAGGAAAATGCAAAGCCATAAATTATAAAGAACGTCGTTTTCCTTCTTCATGAAAAATTATGTAAAATATTTTAAACAAAATTGCAACTTTTTGGGTATTCTAAACACAGTGGTAAGAAATTCTGGTACCAATAGCCTGATCTAAAAGAACCAAAAAATTGATCAAAAAAATTGCCTGATCTAAAAGAACCAAAAAGCAGCCTGGCCAATCAGCTCTAGAAAAAAACATTGCAAACTGCTCAAGTCTACATACCGCAGGCTGCTCACCTCAGAAAATTCTGTCAGCCCACCACACAACCAGAATGAAGATTGGACAATTTCATGACTTGAAATGCCAAGAATCCGCAAATTTTGACACTGTCGACATGCCATGCCTTGGGAATGACCTGTCTCAGGCTAATGCAATTTTTCAATTGAACAAGTCCACGTTAAATTCCATTCCACGCTGAACACACCCACACTACGAAGCTCATGTTCAGCCATCAGTGGACACTTGACTCCACTTTAAAACTCGAGCATCTCTCCTCCTGTACAACACAAGGGCAAATACAGGGAGAAAATGATTATGCCATTGTCAAAGTGTCAACTACCACTACGATTATTGCTACCCATTACGAAGTGATCAACCCAAATGGCCATAGCTCGACTGCTATCAGTAAGACACCTCACTACATCTCTGATCCCTACTTGATATATCTAGCAAGGCAATGAGAGACTACTATTATCAAGCATAAGATTCTAATCACTAATCCCCTTGTAGCCTTTAATTCCTAATCAAAAAATGCCAACAATAAATGCTACTTCAATGATAATAACACAATACTCAACTGAAATCAAAACTTAGATAAGGTTTAATATAAGCTACTATAGCTTAGACACTACGAGATAAAAGAAAGTTCCAGATCAGCTAATAGACACAACTATAAGAAAGCCAAATTTAAAACTACACTCAAATGCAAATACTAAATAACAGGCATCTAGTACTCCTCAAAACTACTACTTATTATAGACTAGCAAAATAGATACTGCAAACTACTGGGATTCAAGCATTCCAACCAGTCCCAAAGCATGCTTGACATACTCCTTGTGCCACCCACTCTGCTGCTGGAAATGAGAAACCTTTATAACCGCACGAGGGAAGAGAGACCGATCTGTGAAACAATGATGAAGACCCAGTTGGAAATTACTGCTGTTGGGCTTGTCGAGCCTGAGCACCGCCATACCCACCACCATAACCAAGCTGTCCACCATGAGGACCATTAGCCTGAGTCCCATAATTTCCAGAAGCTTGCGATGGATCAGATCTCCATGCTGCATTTCCATACACTGAATTCCCATTAGCATCACCATAGGCACTTCCCATGTAACCACCACCACTCCCTTGTAGCTCTCCCCCACCAGCACCAGCACTGCTATTCGGAACACTCCCACTACGACCTCCACCGGTATTGTATCCACCTGGATTAGCATAGGACCCATCACTTCCACCATAACCACCACCATATCCATATGCTTGATTCCCATACCCAGCAGCTCCACTTGGAGATTGACCTGTAGGTGCCGAACCAGGACCACCACTACTAGCACCACCACCGGAACTTGGAGCACCCCAGGAAGCAGCATTTCCATAGCCCACAGCACCATATCCAGAGGGAGCTTGAGTGTTCCATGAACTTCTAGGGGCACCTGGTGGACCACTTGCATAACCAGCACTAGGGACATTTGGATTTCCATAGGCAGCACCGGCAGGTCCACCATACCCAGGATTGGCGCCACCATAACTGCCATAACCACCATAACCCATGCCATTACTGGCAGGACCATAACCATAGCTGGCTGCACCATACCCAGAAGAACCATAAGCCGGAAAACCCCCTCCAGTCGTCTGAGGCTGCATATACCTATTGGAATCCATTCTACTATCATATGTACCTGGGTTTCCACCAGAAGCACCATAGCCCTGATAACCCCCACCACTAGCACCCCCACCACCTCCACCAGCACCTGCACCACCACCCATGGAACGGCTAACCCCACCAGGGTTGGCATCCTTGGGAAGAGCTCGTTTCACTTCCACTTGCTTACCATTCAAGTCATGGAAGGTCTTGTGTAAAACCCTATCAACTGCTTCTTCTGAATCAAAGGAAATAAATCCAAATCCACGAGGACGCTGAGTATTCTGATCATACATGACTACTACATCGGTTACATGACCATATGCTTCAAAATACTGGCGAAATCCATCTTCAGTCAGAGTAGGAGGCAAACCTCCAACAAATATCTTCTTGGTTCTAACATTTCCACCTGCTCCAGGATTTCTAGCAGGATTAAGGTTACCTACTCTAGAGGAGGTGTGTTGCTCCTCTCTTGATAAGGCCCTCTTAGCCTCAACCTGAATACAAAATCGGTGAGTAAACATCAAATCATACACCAAAGCCACTTCAAGTATATCCAAATAAGCTTTTTTCCTTGGATCAAGTTCAAATATGCATACAGATCGAACACCTCAGAAAGAGAAAATAAAATACAAAAGACTATAGCCTGCACACAAAAGAGGGTTAAAAATTGGCATGACCAAATAAGCTAACATTTGAAAGAAATTGCTAACCATATTTCTCAATTGATTATAAATATTTGCAACTTCAAAAGTAATATTTCATGAAGCATAACACCGGTAAAAAAGGATAAGAAAATTTCATAGAGCTTAATTCATAAGCACACATAAGCAAAAGATCAACCCAATTCCCAAAACATCAAAATAAGACACCAGGAAAAATAACTGTCAGCTTCTAACACATATGCAAAGTGTCTGGAAATGCAGCTATGAAAAAACAAACGACAGGTTTTCTAAATAGAAGGGGACATTTACATGTCTGATGAGAAATAAATCATTTTGTTATGTCTCCACAGCATTTGAATCACAAACCTTAAAAAGAGCCATTGAAATCATCGTAAAAAAATTTAACAAAGATGTAAATGATGACTATGCTTAAATCTGGAATATAACCTGGATAATTAATTAAAAATCATTTTAAATGACATGGGAAACAAAATTGATTCACCATAAATGATATACAAAAACAATTTCAACTCCAAAGTGTCATATGACTCATTATGAACATATATGCAATTGTCTGAATATGTTTCTATTTACACAATTCTGTAAACATAAATTAGAGCTGGTATTGAAAGGACGTGAGTTTATTCATATTAGGAAAAAAATAATAATAATAATAATAAATAAAAAAATAAAAAAGGAGAAAGAAAGGCATGCCAATATATCAGGCGCAGAAATCCTCTTAGTTTCCAAAAGAACACTCCCCCTGTTTTGTTTTGTTTTCAGAAAACAGTGAACTAGAGAACCTCAGCTGCAATTAACAAACTCACGATTTACTATCACTACCCAACCCTCAGCTACAAATTTGGTTTCAAATCAAAACACCAGTCAGAAACAATACCACTTCCACCTTTAAACAAAAATTGCCACAGCAAATACTCCATATTAAATTTACGCATTAAGAAGGCTCTTGCATTGAAATCTTACTCTATACCATAAGAAAATAGCATTCCACAATTTCAAAGTTTACTCATCACAAGATCATCGGATTAAAAAAGAAAAAATAGATTGAGAACAAAACAAAATATACAAATACAAAGACCCAAAAAGTTCAAAAATAGATCAAATTTAACTGAACACATAAATAATAACAAGAAGCTAACAAAAACCAGCCACAAACACAGAGCCATGTAAACCTATAATTATTCATAAAACAAATAACCAAACCCATCAATACCCAATAAAATTAACATTGAAACAAGAAAAACCCAGAAACCGAAAGACACACAGACATACATAAACATACACAAAAAAATTAACCCAATTAAAGTAACATCAAAACAACAATAACCCAGAAATCTAGCCGTCTATACACACATAAAAGACCCAGAAGCGAGAATAGCGATATAAGCCCAAGAAATGAAAGAACCGAATGGGTGTCTCACCGTTCTACCATCAATAGTGTGTTTATCCTGAAGAACCCTATCGAGGATCGCAGGATCTGCAAACACCACGAACCCAAACCCTCTGGGTCTCCCCGAGTTCTTATCCCTCATCACCACAGTCTGCACAACGTCACCGTAATTGCCGAAATATTCCTTCAGCTTGTCCTCATTTGTCTCCCACGATATCCCACCAATGAAAAGCTTCCCCTGATCTGAATCCATCACACCCTCTATCTTTCTCTCTATATAAATGGTTATGTATATGTATATATGTGATAATATACCCTCTCTAGATTGTGTTTCTCTCTCTGGGGGTTTCTGTGATTTGGGGGAAGAGGGCGGGTGCGAGGGTTTGTGGCGGAGACGCCGACTGGGTTTGGAGGAGAGAGAGAGGGATACAGCGTCAACTGATGAGCGAATAAGAAGCGCTAGAGTGAGAGACAGATGGAGAGTATTCTGTTTGGACGGATGAGATTTGTTGGTTGGATGGTTGGGATTGTTTGGATGAGAGAGTGGATGGACGGCGGTGATTTGATGTGGGATTTTTTTTTTGGAGGGTAGAACTTTGTCGTCAATGATGGTGGGAAAGGGCCTTACTCCTAGATTGTGCCACACGTGCTGTGCACGAGATTCCAACGCCCTTAAAATTTTTTTTTTTCCTTTTTGATCAAGAGATTCCAGCGCTAATTAAATTTGCCAAAACAAGGAAAATAAATAAATTTTTATTGCAGCAAAACAAGGTTGAATGCTTTCCGATTCAAGTTTTTCAAAAAATATTAATCCTCATTTGTTGATATTAAAAAAAATTAAGGATAAAAATATATTTTATCGGTTGCTATTAAAATAAAATAAAGGGAATTTTGGTCATAGCCCCTATGTATAATACTCCTTTTACAATAGACCCTAAAACAAATTACGTTTTGTGAAACCCCCTTTTGGTACCGTACGGACTAAAATACCCTTGATTTTAAAACTTCCAAATATTACAACCATGTCATTTAACTCCCCAACCCGAAAATCAGGGATTTTTCTTCCATTGTTTCCAGCGACAAATATAGAAAAATATACCGAAGCAAATAAACCTTTCAAATGTTTATACATAGCAACGTTTCAAGGTTTGGAGGTGAAAAGAAGAAAAAGAACAAGAACAAGAAGACGACATCCATGACGGGACGATGGTCGGAGAAGGTCCAGTTTGGATAAGAAGGTTTGGTTTTTCAGATCTGGTACTATAACCGAATGCCTCCCCTCCCATTCTTCTTATTCTTCTTCTTCTACTTCTTGCACAGTAACAGCCTACTGTTCCATATTAAAAAAAACATACCTACAATCGCACTATTACAAAAAATAGTGTGCAACAGTATCAACATACTGTTAAAATATGAATTCCAATTAACAATGGGTAACAGTACCATCATACTATTTGAAACAAAAAATATGAATTCCAAGGTATACATATTCAAAACAGTACCATAGATAGTAAAATGATACTCTTGGCGAAACAAAAACATGCTATCAGTCGTACTAACTTGAAAATGCAACTCAGTAACAACATACTGTTCCATATTAAAAAAACACAACTAAAAATCATATTGTTACAAAACTCCATCATCATGCAACAAATTAAAAACCCAAATCAAAACCACAACCCTTTTCCCTTCAAACCCATTGTTAAACCACACAAAAAAAAAAAAAAAAAAACCCCAGATCTGGTTTTTCCGGTTGCCGCCGACAACAACAACGGCGACTCACCACCAGCCCCACCGCATCCCTGTCGCCTCCCCACATAAGCCACCGTCGATTCTCTCACTGCCGGATCACCGTCAAGCCTCAACCTTCGAGTCTCATGCCATTGAGACACACTTGTCGTCGGCCCTCGACCACCGGAGACCATCACCATCAACAACCAGTCCGATCTGGTGCTCGGAGCTTGCTCCCGCTCCTCTCTGCCGTCGATTCCTCACTACCAGATCCCCGTTGAGCCTCGACCAGCGGAGACGATCACCATTGAGCCTCGCCCACCGGAGACGACCACCATCAACTAGCTAGTCCGATATACTGGTCGGAGCATGATCGCCGCTCCTCTCCTTCCTTCCCCCCCCCCCTCTCTCTCTCTCTCTCTCTCTCTCTCTCTCTCTCAAATCGGTTTGTAAATATAAAACCCACGATTGGGTTTGTAAATATCTAAGGTTAAAACGGGTATTTTTCAAAAAATATTTCCTTTTGCTTAAAAAATCTTTAAAAAAAGGGGTTTTAGAATTAAAAACTCTTATGGTGGGTTTTTTGTTAACAGCAATCCCTTAATAGGGGTTATTGCTAATTTCCCCTAAAATAAAATAAAAAAGATTGTTCCCACCCTTTCAATATGTTTTTAGGGTCAAGAGAATTTGATAAAACTAATAGTTTTAGAAAAAAATTTAAGCCTCTTTAAGCATTTGATAAAACTACAAGTTTAAGAAATAAATTTTTTAAAGTTTTCATGGGGAAAAACACTGATTCAGCGTTTTTATTTATTTGTTTATTTATTTTTACATACTTTGTTTGTCTTTTTATAAAAGCAAATGACATTGTTTTAAATATCATAATTAAGCTAGATCCTTACCCATCTCGACTCTTTCTCTCAAATTTTCTCCCGCATATGTATATTTTCTCAATATGATCAAGGACGGAGTCATGATTTTTCTTTTGGGGGGCCGCAGTTTATATATATATATAGAGAGAGAGAGAGAGAATGAATAAATCTAAATACTATAAATATATAAGAAGCTATAAATTTTATTGAGAGAATGAATAAATCTAAATACTATAAATATATAAGGAGTTATAAATTTTATTTTGGAGTTCCTTAAGCCAATTGTCAAATAATCAGTAATTTTATAAATTGCATGCAATTTGATAAAGGGTAAAATACATTTACACCCCCTGTGTTTACTGACTATTACACTGACCTCCCCTGTCCTTTCTAAAATTATACTGCCCTCCCCTACTTTAGAAAATAATATACATATTCCTCCATCCGTTAACCAACCGTTTAGAGGATTAACAGCTATTGCTGATGTCATGTAAAAAAGGGGCTAAAATACCCATTTTACCCTTATTGAAACCAAAACGCTGCATTTGGCGTGAAGGCAAACCTCTCACAGAGAAGAAGGAAGGAGATGCCAGCATCCATGGCTGCCCCTCCCCCCGCCTTTTCAGATCATCCCCCTCCCCCCATCCATTCAGTGATCACTTCTGCCCTCTGGTTTGCCAGCTGTGTGCTTCACCGGGTCTGCTGGAATGTCCCCGGAAGTGAGAAGGAAAGGGTTATGGAAAGGGAAGGGGGTCAGATCTGAAAAGGGCTAACCACGAAGCCGCACCAGTTCGCCGATTGTGTGAAGGGAAAGCGTGAAGGTGAGGGAGAGCATGAGGTGAGTCGCTGGACTGGTAAGGCTATGACGGAGAGCGCTTCGCCAACGGCAGTGATCATCTTCCTGGTGAACTTCGTAGAGAGCTGCAGCGACGGTGAGGTGAGGACAATTTGAGATGCGTTTTGGGAGGGGTATTTTTTGCGACAAGTGAGGGTCACATGGTGTGAGGGGTTTGGGTCACATGGTGTGAGGGGTTTGGCGACTGGCTGTGCGAGCTTCACGGGGTTAGGGAGGAGAACGCCAGCGAAACAAGGGTGATGAGGACGGTGGTGATGGACGTCGGCGAAACACGGATTTTTTTTTTCCCCTATTGCTGCATCTTCTTCCTCATCTTCCCTTTCTTTGTTTTTCCCCCCCCCTGGTTTGCTTCTTTTCATTTCCAAAAAATGAAGCAATTTGTGCTTCCATCAGACAGATGAGAAGAGAGATTTCAAGGGTTCCTGTACCTATAGGGTACTAATCGTGCTTTGATCCGACAGAGATGAGAAGAGAGGAGGCCGGCAGCCATAGGATGAGGGAATGAAAAAAATGGATGTGGGATCTCCAATGGGTTGACGCCGGCAGCCATCGACCCCTATTCTTCTTCTTTCTTCCTCACCGTCGACGTACTCCTTCCCCGTCGGCTAGCCTTGTTCTTCTTCTTTCTTCCTCTTCCCTCGTCTTTCTTTCTTTCTTGTTTTCTTTTTTTTTTTTTTCTTTGCAAACCAACTCCCCACCTCGTCCTAGCGAAACGACGCTGTTTTGGTGTAAAACAAACGCAGCGTTTTGGTTTAAAAGAGGGGTAATTCGGTCATTTCACCATTCTGTTTACTCCGTCAGTTAAACCGTTCTGGCAAAGGAAGGTCAGTGTAATTTCAGAAAGTATAGGGAAGGTCAGTGTAATAGTCAGTAAATAGAAGGGGTGTAGATGTATTTTACCCTTTGATAAACCATATAATAATTGTGTGAATTTGCTAAACCATATATGGAATACAAAAATAAAATAAAATAAATGGAGAGACTTTGTTGGCTTTAAGGTGGAGGCTAGGGGCCCCCGCTACTGGGGCGGGGGTTCCGGCTGCCCTTGAGTATGACAATTAAAATCCAAATTTACTAAACCATATAACACTAAATATTTCATCGAATACACTAGAAAAAAAAGACTTTGTTGGCTTTAAGGTGGGGGCTATGGGCCCTGGTGCCCTCCCCACCACCCCTCAAAAAAAAAAAAAAAAAAAAAACCCGAGTATGACAATTAACATCCACACTCTCTTTCTTCAAAAGATGGTTTATCATAGGCGTATTCATGGTTTAGGAACCAAATTGAACCGAACCAGTTTAGTTTGGTTCAGTAATTTTTTTTTAAGTTTTGGTTTTGGTTTTGGTTTTAATTTTAGGACCTGTTTGGGAACTTTAAAAACTGGATTAGACTAGGTTCAATTCAAAATTGTTATCTGGTGTTTAAATAAACCAACTCACAGTTGGTTTGAAAAAAACTGTGTTTATGTTTTATTTTCAGAATAAAACTAAATTGTTTACCAAGAAAAAAAGATTTACCAAATAGTATGAAATCAAAACTGGCTAAACTTATCCTTAATTAGTTAGGTTTTTAGGTTTGCCAAACAACCCTTTAGAAAATTGAATTAAATTGGTTTGGTTTTGGTTTTCATTTTTAAAAAACCAAACCAAACCAAAAAAACCGAAAAATATATATAATTATAATTTTATATATTCTATATTAAAGTTTAGTTTGTAAAATTTCCCATTAAAGTTTAGTTTGCTACTTTACTCTCAGCCTCTCGCTCTCTATTTCTATTTTGATAGAATGTTTAATGCTTTTTTTAGTTGCTAATGTAATACTTTTATTAAAATTGTTTTTATTTGAAGTTTGGATTATCATTTTTTTCTATTTTATTAGGGGTAAACAATTATTTACGATGATTTGTTGCTACTTAATAGGTTAAAATTGAAACCAAATCAAACAGAATTTTTTTGGTTTATTTTGGTTTTTTTATGTTATGGTTTGGTTTTGGTTTAATAAGAATAAAATCGAAGTCTTATGGTTTGATTTGAAATCTATCATAAAACCAAACCACAATCACCCCTAGTATATTATATTAGCTTAGAGCATCTCTAATGGGGCTAGCTATCCAACCTCCTTAACTATTTTAGCTAGTCAAATCATTTTTTTCCTTCCCCAAGGGACTAGCTATATAACTAGCTATTTTAGCTATCGTTATTTCGGCTAGCTACATTTAGTTAGCGAACATTCGCTAGTTAAACCATTTTTAGTTAAAAAAGTAACACTTATATTTTCTATTTGCATCATTCCATTTTTATCTCTCCACTAAATGATTTTAAAAAAAGATTATTAATAAAAATTTGAAATAGCTCAAAAATAACATCTATTTTTTTTGAAGTAAGAGCATCTTTAAGGGTACTAGCTATTTTTTTGCTACTTTAGCTAGCAAAATGACAATTTTTAAAATAGCTAGCTAGCTATCCAAGTGAGTATTCCAAAGGTACTTATTATTTTAGAGCTATTTCAAATTTTTACTAGATATTGCACACGTGCATTGCACGTGAATTTTTATTTAGTAACAAAATGATTTTATGCTTTAAAAATTAACATACATGTTAATCTTTAGTCTGACTAATATCTTACAACATAGGTAAGATCCCTGCCTACTCCATTAATATCTATGATAGCTCACAAGAAAATTTTATAAGAGGTTAAAGTCCAAACATGGATATTGTACTTGATGTATCCAATTTAAATAATCAAGTATATGAGGTCAACCTTATTTTAGGGTCTCAAGTAAAATCTGAGTCTTTTTCTTTTTTTTTTTTCTTTTTTTCTTTAGTTTTTGAGTTGTGGACTTGGTTTTGGCCTTACATTTGGTTTTGGGCTCTCATTAATTTAAGTATTAAAAAAAATGTGCTTTATTTTTTACCTACCACAAGGATTACCATTGATTGGAGGCCATCATTTTCCACTAAAAATTAGGGACCCTACATGGTCGAATTAATTTCCTCCAACGTGAATATTTGATTACAATAAACTATAATGTAATATAAATGTAATAGAGCTTATAAGTGTTTATTGATTATATACGAATTATAATTTCCGTTTCCTTATAATTCTTATCTGAGTTTGGTTTTATTTAATTATTATATGAATTATAGTTTCCTTAAAATTCTTATTAAGGTATGTGTTTTATATTGCTATATTTCCTAGTAATTGTATAGTTTTGTTAGAATTTTTATTAAGGTATATGTTTTATATTATTATATTTCCTATATATGTAAAAGGGTAGTTGTGTATTTAAAAATTAAAATAAGGACATGTGTTTTATATTGCTATATTTCCTAGTAATTTTATACTTTTCTTAGAATTCTTATTAAGGTATATGTTTTATATTATTATATTTCCTATATATGTAGAAGGGTAGTTGTGTATTTAAAAATTAAAATAAGGATATATTAGTCAATCAAAAGTTTTTTTCACATTCATCTTTTTATAGGTAGTAAAGATTAATAATCTTTCTTTTTTTAATCATTTGGTGAAGAGATAAAAAGGAAATGATATATAAAGAGAGGACAAGTGTCACTTTTTTAACTAAAAATAGTTTAGTTAGCGAATGTTCGCTAGCTAAATGTAGTTAACCGAAACGAAGATAGCTAAAATAGTTAACCATATAGTTAGCCCCTTAGAGAAAGAAAAAAGTGCTTTGACTAGCTAAAATAACTAAGAGGTTGAATAGCTAGCCCATTGGAGATGCTCTTAGAACTCTTAGTATATATCTATAGTATCTATAAAAAACTGAATGTGAGAAAAATTTTTGATTGACTAATATACCCTTATTTTAAATTTTAAATACACAACTACCTTTCTGCACCTTTTTAATTTTATTGTAGTTGAATAGATGACAACTATTATTGTAGTAAAGTTTATATAGGAGACATCTATATTTTTTTGTACTTATAGTTAACTTATATAAGAAACATTTCTTTTTTAATTTCATTAGAGTTCTATACAGGGTCATTTTTTAACTTTTTCATTATGAATGGATGTTTCTCTATCAAAACTTTAAAGGAAATAACAAGATTTATTGGTTTTCAATTGTTAGAAATTAGAATTTGGTAAGTTTGAATTCATTGTTTTTTCTCCATAACATGTATGATGATCATTTCATGATTATGATATACTTGCGAAATTTATCAACACTTTGATTTGTGCAAATAGCTTACTTATTTTATTTTATTTTACTCGAACTCATCAATTACCAAAATATAATACCTTTAACTTATTAAGCAATGACATTTTTGTAAATTGGTGACGACACATATCTTCAATAATAATTAATTTTTTATTATTTAAATTTTCAAATTAAATTGTTGAAGTTTTGTGGTTAATCAATATAATATTGTGTTACTATATATTATTGAGAATTATTATATTCTAAATTTATTTGTGACTAACTTAAAGTTTTTTAAATTAGTTATACTACTCACTATAAGTTTTATTAGAAGTAAAAATCTAACCAAACCGATATTAATATCTAATTCTTTAAAAATCATTCTTTTATTTATATTTCATATTATTGAAAAATAACCATGTGCAACGCGTGTGTGCCTACATCCAGTCTTTTTAAAATTAATTTCTCTTGCCAAAATGAGACCATTTTTTAGAGCTAAAACTTCTACCATGGGAATTGTGTCACTCATCGAACCATCTCACTTGCGTAAAACACAATAATTGTGTTGATTCACTAATCATTTCCATCATTCATGTAGACTTGTAGAGTAAAAAATCAACACCACATGTAGGGATGGCAATGGGTCGGGTCGGATGCGGGTCGAAACTATTCCATGCCCGACCTGAACATTGAATTAGTATGTCCATGCCCGACCCTATACTCGATGGGGCAACAGAAATAAACTCCATCCCCGATCCGCTCTTGAGTTGGGGCACCTATGTCCGACCCGCCCATGCCCGATTCTAGACAAATTTCATTTTTTTTTGCTACTATTTTTTCATAAAGTTAAAGCAAATTGTATCAGGACACCTGAAATTGAACCATGGCCATCGGCTTATCGTCGTGAAATAACCACCGACAAAGCAACGCCAACGAAGATTCACCACCAGATCTGGTTTCTTGTGAACCACCATCACTTTTGCAACCCACAGATCCTTCTATACCCCAACCAACTCCAACCATTGTGGAAAAAAAAAAGAAAAAAAAAAGAAAAAAAAAAAGAAGAAAGAAAGAAAGAAAGGGGCGTGCTGAAGCAAAGATTTGCTCACTGCCGTGGACGACACCGTCAAGCTGTCATGGAGCATCACCATCGAACTCCACCCCATTAATCCTCGCTGTCAGATCTCACCATGAAAGGAGAGAGAGAGAGAAACAAGGGTAAGGAGCATATCCGATGTCGGTGGTCATTGTGGCCAGATCTGGGTGCGTGATTGGACTATGTGAGGGGCGAGGAGTTCCGGTGAGTTAGCAACAACAAGGGTAAAGAGAAAGAGGTTGTGCCATCACAGCATCACCGGCACACTGTCATTATCTCACTGTCTAAACTCTGAAGGAGATGGAGAGAAAGAGGGAAGGGAGGGAGTGAGAGGGGCGAGGAGTTCTAGCGACGGCGAGGGTAAGGAGCAGGAGGTTGTGTCGTCACAGCGACACCGGTGCACCGCCGTTGCCTCACTGTTGAAGGAGAAGGAGTGAAGGAGGGAAGGGAGTAAGGGAGGGGCGAGGGCTACTGATTGCTGAGTAGGGATTGGTGAAAGTGAATAAAAGGTAGAAGGAACTAGAACCTAGGGGCTTTCTTACTTTTCTTAAGGTATCTATTTATATTTTATTGTAAAATATTTAAATATTTTGTAAAAACAGCGGGTCGGGTCGGGTCTTTGGATTTTTTTTATTTTGAGATCCATGCCCGACCCATACCCGAAAAAATTTTAAAATCTATACCCATACCCGACCCGATACCCGAAAAAAATAAAAAAATACCCATCCATTCGGGTATGGATCGAGTCGGGACCCTATGGATCGGTGCGAAATTGCCATCCCTAACCACATGGAGGACATTAAGGGTAATCAAATCATTTCAGTAAAAGAAGAATATTAAATGAGCAAGATCTGGCATGCATGAGCATTGCTATCACCATGACAGCACGTCTGCCCACACGATACATTAATTACCCATAATCAAGTATGAGCCGATGTAAGTATTTATGAAAGGATTCTAAAAGATCGGGACAAAATACATAACCATTGGCTTAAATGAGTAGATCTTGGTCATATAAAAGGAATTTGCTCGATTTGAACAAACTCACTCCCGACCAAGTTATTTGAGCTCCTATTTGACCCAATCCTCAACGTCAGGCAGTTCAACTCAAAATGGCATTAAATACCCCTATTGGACTTTAATGAGGAAAATATCTTGAGGTATCACTATTGGAGGCTAAAGGTGACAAAAGGAGTCACGGTCTTTAGGGGCGGAATCAAGATTTTGTAGTTGGAGTGATCACTGACGGGATCGCGAGAAAACGCTTGGAGAGCCTCATGCAACTCGTGCGCAGCTTGAGTTAGACTAGGCTTAGACTATAGGTTTTATATTCAGGATTGGGCCACCTCTTGACCTGCCCAACAATAAAGTTATCAATATTATTTAGGAGAATCTCTGGTTCTGATTTCAAAAGGAATTCTGGCTTGATGTAGAATTTTAATTAATACGAAATCTCAAGATAATTCATGTTTAATTAATTATTGGTAATTAAGTATACATATTGGTTAAAACCTGAAAGAGCAATTTTGGGTCTATGCCTTTTGGGACTTATCTCGTTTCTCTAAATAGTTAATTGAATTCACTCTTTTTTCTTTTCCCTTTTTTTTTGGGTCTGGAATTGCATTCACTCATGAAATTAAGAAATTTCCTTTTTCTAAGGGACAATAGAGATCCTTTAAGGGCCTAAAATCTGGGGCTTTGGTGAAACCCTTCCGGGATCCGATTGAAGCAAGGCCCATAGCTAGGTCTGGAGGTGGGTTTCCCCGAATGACAAGATAGATGGTCATGAGGCCACCCCTTTGCTACCACCACCGCCACCACCCTCAGCCTAACGTTATTTCCTCCATCACTTCCTTTATCATCATCACTCAGCAATTTTTAACTATGAATTGGTAGTCAGAATTTTCAAAAATTCGACAAATTTATTAGTTGGGCATGAGTCATGTTACAGTTGGCCATTATCTTCACTCTCTTCGTAGAAATTTTACAGAGAGGCCAAAATTTGGCGTAGGATCGGAGGATCCTCTCTAGTATAGTGAGAAAAACTACTATGAAAGTATGTAATGGCGAAACCCAGGGGATTAGTTCAAGTGGCAAATTGAGCATGGATAATCATCTCAGTAAGCGTAAATCCTGTGTTCGAAACTCTACTAGCATAATGACCCCAAGTTTAAAACTCTACTTTCACAATGACTTCCTTAGGGCAACTCCCAAGGTCTATGGGCTGATACGTGTGAGATGAGGGGACTGCAAGATCTCATAGGATTAGTTTCTTCCCAAAGGAATAGAGATACCCATATTAAGCTAAAAAAAGAGAAGAGGGGGGGGGGGGGGGGGGGGGGGAGTACATAGGCATCGACGGTCACAAGCTACAAGCTAATAGAATGGAGCATAGAAACTCAACATTTTCACCTTAGTTCATTCTTATTGGCGTGTCACTGACACCATTGAACACAAATTCTTCTCGTAATATATATATAGATATAGCATACCTCAATTTCTCTATGCAGGGCCAAGCGTACATCATACACCCCATGAAGAGTGCTTTTGAATGAGATGGCTAGGATGGATCTGTGGCCCTCCCATTTCCGATCTTCAATTAAAAAAATTCTATTCACAGTGCGCATCTAAGACTCTTAAGTACCTGCTTGGGATAGCTGCAACTTCTACTGTTAATCAGAATCAGAAGAGAATCAGAAGTTACTAGTAGCAGAAGAGAATTCTCCTAGTGTTTGGGAATTAATTTCAAAATTGATTTTGCTACCATAAGTGATTTTTTTTCCTGTTTGGCAAGAGCTGCTATTGAAGTGATTTTAACCCTGAAATGACAATATTACCCTTAGAAGTAGTGTTTTTGTTGGTTTGACATCCACCAAAGTGACTTTTACTAAAATTTCTTCTTTTTTTTTTTTTTTTAAGAGGGCATATAAATTGAATACAATAAAATACTTGAACATAAAATTTTGTACTCCCCATATGGTTTATATATATATATTAACAAGCACTTCTCTTATCATCATCACCCATATGAACAAATGCATACTTTTTGCACCGACTCTCATTTCATAATTTTAAATGTTAATATGACAATGTAGAATCTATCTACCAATAAGTTCTAAAGTAATCTTATCACGAATTATTCCCATTTCACTATCATCAATTGTTAGACGATATTCTGACTCATTGCCATCACCTGAAGTAGGCAAGTAATCTTTATTTTCATCATAGTGTTGAAATTCTATATTAGCAATGGCCTTCTTCCTTATAAAGTTGTGGAGCGCCATCGAACCAGTAACAACGCTTACTTGCTTATCAAATTCATAACTGTGAATCCGTTCTAGGATTGCCCATCGTGCCTTCCATACACCAAAAGTTCGCTCTATAACACTTCGTAACGAAGAATGAGCTTGGTTGAATATTTCTTGAGGACCTCTAGGTTGACTACCACTGACTACCACGTTGAAAATCAGGAAGATGGTATCTTTCTCCCTTGTATGGGCCTAAGAAACCCTTCATGTTTGGGTAGTCCGCATCAACCAAATAATATTTACCTACAAATGTTTAAATCATCTCATTAGACATTTATATTCATAACATATACAAATATTCTAACGAAGAAATTAGAGAATTCAAAATTAATACGAACCAGCAGGGGGTGCGGGAACTTTAAATCTGGGTCCCACAATGTATTTAAGAATATGCGCGTGTCATGGGCACAACCCTCCCATCTAGGCCACACTGGGTGTTAGAAGAGATACACTGGGTGGCATTTGAAAGGCATGGCATTGATACAGAACTATCACAGAAATTTTACATAGGGTTAAACGCATAAATCTATCACCTTGAATTAGAATATTTTAAAATGTTGTAATTATCACTATAATTGATGTTGTATAATCAATTTTACGGAAATCATGAAATACCACTATTTTTGTATTGCCACTCTTATTTGTGATGATAACTATCATTTTTTTGAATTTGTTAATTCAAGATGATAGAGTGTGCCTTCAATACTATGTAAAATTTCTTGAATTGTTTACTTTCGAATTGGACAATCAAACAGGCCCTTATTCTTTTGTACAAACAGGTTCTCTCTTATTTCCAGCACTTGAAGGAATTATAAAGATGATCTCAAAGTGGTAATGCTACTTAGGTCAATAATGCTTGAAGCAAAAATGTAAATTCTTTCAGAAGTAAAATAAAAATATAAGTGAAAGTAGAAGAAAATTGATTAAAACAGTACACAGATTAACAGAAAAGGGACCCTTGTGCAAAGAGAAAATATTCACATATACCGTTCTTTTGATTTACATTTGTATGCAGTGTTTCAGATTCACAAGAAGGGCACATCCTTCAGACGAACCCAAATAATGCCAGACACATTGAATATGTTCTTAAAGGAAGCAGCTACTTTGCAATGAAGCCAATGATGGAAAACACAATCAACTATCGCCTTCATTATACACATGCAAAAATATAGCAGGAGAAAGTGCTTTACATTTCTCACATTTGCACTACCCTGTAGGCAACTATGCAAGGCATAATAAACAAATCAAGAAGGGATTGCACAAAAAATGTATTAGACAGCCATAGAATATATTAGAGGTGAATCATTTTCTTAGACTAGAAAAATGATATATATGATGAGGTGGATGGGATTTAAAACAACATCATCATGACAGAAACAATAAAGGAACAACAGAAGTCAGGGATTAATATCTTTGGGGATTGGTGAGTTCAAAGTGATTCAAACATAGAGTGAAGTCAACCTAAATCTGCAAGGGTGGATTAGATATTTGGATTAAAGTGTTTCTCCTTCATAGAGGTAAACACCTCCTTTTCTTCCTCCATTTTTTTTTTTTTTTACCTCTTCCTCCAGTCTACTACACATTTAATGACCTCCTCCACAGATCCCAAATATCAAAAAACATTACATTGCCCCCAAAATTATGCCAGGGGATTTTAGAGGCCATTCAAGGCCATCACAAATTTCACCAACCTGATTTTATTCATCTTCAAGACTAATATAATTTCAAAGCAACAAAGAGTCAACTAAAGATTTTATGTAGAAAAACAACATAGAATAGTATCACCATTCACCTAATGAAGGTGAGACACCGTAAATTGAAATCTGTAAGACACATGGTGCCTTCTTCTTTTTTCTTAAAAATAAAAGTTACCTAATTTAAATTTAATCACTTGATAAAAACCCAAGTAGTGAGACATTCTCAAAAGCGTCCATCAAGTCCCAAAATTCCTAACAAAATTCCAAATATCCAACTCAAAAGAATACTTCTTTGCCTCCTTTACATCAAATAGTCTATAGAAACGAAACAGCTGATTACTCAGAAAATCAGGTTGGGTGAAGCCTTATGTTTATCACTTAAGAAGACTAGCAGAAAACTAGCATTCACCTGTATAAGCTAGTTTCCTCTGCCCAAGCTAAGAAGCAAAGCAAAGCACTCACAATTTGCAACCCCAGAACACTCATCTGCTAAATGGAATTCGAATTCCAAAAAACCAAAACAAACACACAAAGAGGGAGGAGCACCAATGAACGTCGCTGGCACCCAAAAATCAATTACAATGTGCTGCCACATTGTTTGAACGAATTCTGCCACATAGTGGAAATGATTCAAAATATAGAGAATGAGTTAAGGAGAGACAGAGGTACCACCAGAGGAACGCCAAAAATTGCCACACAGAGAGAGAGAGAGAGAGGTACGAACAGGGGAACACCAAAAAGTTGAGGATTTAATTTTCTTACAATTCTTCTCGCAAACCAACCATTCCAGTAACTATCTCTTCTTTTTTTTTTTTTTTTTTTTTAAATTCCTACCATTGCTAACTAAATACCCAAATAACTACACCCCACCTACATTTCACTTCACTGTATAAATTTCTTAACAACCAAACACAGAGGCCCAAAAAAAAAAAAAGCGAGATGGAAAACAGATCATGATCCAAACCAGAATTTGGGCTGCAATGATATTAGCACATACTTTTCTTCCCTCAACTCCATGAAACATAGAGTATTTAACCCGTGATAGTGTGAATCTGACCACAAAATTTGATTTGAGAAGGAGATCAAAACCTCCAAGACATTGGGGGAAAAAAATTGGGTTTCATGGATTGAATTTAGGGGGAAAAAAAACTGGGTTTCACGGTTGAATTTAGGGGGAAAAAAAACGCAAACACAAAATTAGAGGGAGATTAAAATCTATTTGAAGAGAGAGAGAGAGAGATCGGTTTTACCTGAAAAAATCGTTGTTGAAGAAGAATGTTTGGCCGCTTAGAAGCTTCTTAGATGGGTGATCAGCTGGTGCTGAGAGAGAGATCGGAATGTTTGGCCGCCTAAAAGCTTCTTGGTTTGGATGGGTGATCGGCTGGTGCTGAGAGAGAGATCGGCTGGTGCTGAGAGATAGATCTGTGCCTGTTTGGGATAGGTTCAGAGTAGAATCAGAAATAGAATCAGAAACTAAATCAGAAGCTGAATCAGGGGAGAGAGGCAGCTTGAGCAAATTGGCCACAAAATCTATTTTGAGCTTACAATCACTTTTCTCATTTTTTATCCAAACACTCTTAAAAGTGATTATGAGCCATCAGAAGAGATTTTGGGCCTCCCAGAATCTCATCCAAACAGGCACAGAAGCTTCTCGGTGATGGGTGAGGACGTTAAGGTTGAGGATATGGTTTGGTATTTTGTTATTCATGTGTTAAAACGTGGGGGCAAGGCTAGAAATACATGAAGTTTCATTAAATGGCCAAAACAGATTCTCGGTCAACTTTTGGTAGAAGCTGGGGTACCCCAGCTTCTCCCATAATCCACTAAAATCAATTCTGACCATTAGAATAGATTGTGGAAAAATATAACAAAACAGGCCCTTTTAGATTATGGCTGTGGAATAGATTTTGGGCCTCCTAAAATCCAATCCAAACAGGCACTTAGTATAATTGAGGGATTTTAGGTCTCATTTGTTTGATTGGAATCGAGGCAAGTAGAATAAAATGAGATTTCAAAAGTAAGTCATTACAATGAGAAATCGAAAGAAAAAGAGGAGAGGTGGAATCATAAGCCTCTTGCAAACTTCAGTTTCATTACCATCTCGGGCCATGGTTTTGGGCCATGGTTTTGGGATTGAGCCTCTCAAGAAGCTTATAATTTCACCTCTCATATGTTCTCCTTTCTTTTCTCTCATTGTGGTGGTTCACTGTTAAATTTTATTTCATTCGATTTGCCTCGATTCCGACCAAACAAACTGGGTCCGTGTGTGTAATAGAGAAGAATTGAGGCCCCAAAATTTGAGGGTCACCGACATTAAGTGAATAGGCTAACGGATAAGCAGTGCAGTGACCAAACCACCGCAACCGAATGTCATAAGCTTCCTACTGCAAAAGTAAGGAAAAGAGCAATAAAGAGAAGTGGGACACATTTTGAGCCGCAATGTTAATGCAGAGATAGGCAGCTAAGCTGGTTTTTGTCCCTTCCTTTTTTATTAAACTCGTGCACCCACCTCTCCCTTCATCATTAACCCAACGTTCCTATTTTCAAAAACTGTTTTGGAGCCAATACTTTCAAATTTCTCTCTCTCTCTCTCTCTCTCTCTCTCTCTCTCTCTTCATGAGGACCATATAAACAATATTCCTTGACAACAAGGCAGTCTTTGTGAACCCAGAAGAGGCTTCTAATGGGGTGTTTTCTTGGCTGTTTTGGTTACTCCAAGAAACGACGGCCTCGGAAACCTGCAAATAGAATTCTACTTGGAGACCAAGTAAGTCCATCTTCAAGTTTCATCAATGTGATGATCAGTTTTGTTGAAAGAAAAATATTTCATAACCACTTTATTTGGTTTCCCATTTTCCGTTTAACGTAGTTTTTTTTTTTTTTTTTTTTTTTTCGTTTCAGTTGCAGAGACTTGGAAGTTATGAACCTTTGGACTCCTCTGTCTCTATAAAACTTGACCTCACAGAAAACCCCATTAGCTCAGATTCTGAGTCCAGGTTAGCCATTGATATATGGTTTCTTGGTTTTCTTCGTCTTTGTATACGATTTCTTTTATAAAAAAATTTGTGGAATATTTTTCGCACCTTGGTTTCTTTGTAGAGATAAGCCCAAGCAGAGGTCGAGCTTCAAAATCAGAAAGAAAGTTAGCTTCAATTTGAATGTCCAGACCTATGAGCCGATCCCGACCCAAGACTTTTTGGAGAGTGATGAGGAGAAAAATGGGGAAAAACATGAAGAAGAAGAAGCAGCGAAAGCAGGAGTATCCCTTTCGATCTCTGAAGAGGATTCACTCGCTTTGCGAATGGGATCTTACCCATCAGACTATAGATACCAAAATTGCCTAGACAGCTATGACGCAGAGGATGAAATAGTATTCGACGAAGATGATCTCTATGATGATGAGTATGAGGATGAGGATGAGGATGAGGATGAGGATGAAGAGGAGGATGACGATGACGATGGTGACAGCCACCATGATGATCGCAAAATAAACCAAGGAGAGTTTTCTGAGCAATTGTATGCATTATCTATGGAATGGCAGAAGAGAGCTTCTTTGACTCAATTGGCAGAGGATAAAACCAACAAGCTTATGCCCCTTCCTGCTTCACCCAACCAAAAGCTAGAAATGCTTGGGACAAACCGAATTGCTCGAGATAGGAGCCAATATGTACACCCTGTGCTGAACCCAGTAGAAAATCTCACTCAATGGAAAGCAGTCAAGGCAAGAGCAATACCACCCTTGAAGCATCAGATGAAGGAGAATGTTTTATTAGAGCAAGAACCACGAATACCTTCTAGTTCGAAGCCAAGTTTCAATCCATCATCTTTCAATATTACACCAAATCTTTGTCAGAGCAAGCCTCTACTGCAAGATATTGCGGTTGATGCCAGCCTCTCAAACTGGTTGAATTCTTCAGAGATCACATTGGTCACTAAGAGTAGCACCATCCCTATTGCGGCCATCTCATCGAAGAAAACATGGGGGACAGATCGAAATTCACAGATAAACACAGAACAAAGACTGATCTGAGAGGTCACTAAATCGAAGACATGAAAAAAAAACTACACAACTCAGGTCCTTTTGTGGGTTACTGGAATCATACAGGGAGATTGTTGAATTAAAATTGAGGCCCCTTCTGTATAAATCAGCCAACTCAACAAGCAAACATTGCTAATGTTGATATGAGGTCGAAAGAGTACATTTGAAAAAAATGAAGCGCAGCTGAAGATTGTTGTCTGAAAAAAAAAAAAGTGTGACATGATTTGTGAGTGTTGTTGTCTTTTGTTTCTGTCTCAAATTCTACGATTCTTTTGATTTGTTTCTGATTGTATTATGAATAATGATGCTGTCGGCTTGTTTTGTGCTATCGAAGAAGTGGGACTTGACTCTCTTATTGTTATTTTTGTTGGGGTTGTAAGGGATGATGGATCATAAATAATTGAACCATTTGATTTCAGATATTCTCAATTTCACCACATTTCATCACGAAAACCACCACCACCACCCCACCATCAATGGGCAATTTAGTAGTTGTCTGGATTTGGATTGGATACAAATCCTCACGAAATTATAAGTGGAACAATTTTAGATTATATAGTTGGTGGCAGCTACTGAATAGTGGAATCCCCCTCTTTTTCTGATGTTGGGCGGTGATGGTGATTAGTGGGTGATAGTGGGCACTGGTAATAGTGTTGCGTGGATGTTGGTGGGTGGTGGTGGCCGGTGGGCGAGTGGTGGTGGTGGTGGTCTAAATTATCCTTTTTGAAATCTCTCCTAGAAGGGTTATAATAAAAGACATCTATTGAGGTGAGATTTAGACGTGGGATTTGAGGCATTCAAATCTTCATTTAAATTCCTTAATCCACTAAGAATTTCACATCCCATTCTTAGTTTTCAAAAAGAGATAATTTGTCTTCTTCAACAGAAGAAAAAAAAAGAAGGGATAAATTGTCTAGACAGAATTTGAAATCCCCCCCTCCTAAACATATTGTCTAAATGCATCTTAAATAATTGTCTGATTCCTCCTAAAAGATCACTCCTATTTTTTCCGTCTAATGTATAACAAGTTGCCTACTAAAGACAATCTTCAATATAGAGGTATGCCATTGGTTTCTCGCTGTAGTCTTTGCTCTTCTCCTTGCATTATTGAAACAGTGTGGCACCTTTTCTTTGAATGCATCTTTGCTCAACAACTTTGGGCCTTGCTACATGATATTTTCCATTCCAATTTTTCTCTCCATTTTTCTACAGTGAAAGAGGGTATGCTTGTGCTTGTTGATCATAATTTTAGTCCCAACTTTCTCAGATTTGGCTTCTTGCTCTAATGAGCATTTATTGGATTATTTGGAAGTCTAAAAATGATGTGAAATTTAATAATTTTGTCATTCTTATTCAAAGGGCTATTGGCACTGTAATGGCTTGGATTAGAGAAGGTAGCTTGCTTATTAAACTCCAATAGGCAACTCTGTTTTAGATGTTCAGATTTTACATAGTTTGCATTTAAAGGGTATTCCTCGAAAAGCTCCTAAAGTTATTCTTGTGTTTTGGCATCCTCTTATAGCTGATTGGATTAAGATTAATACTGATGGCTTATCTAAGGAAAATCCTAGCATTGCTGCTAGTGGTGGAGTTTTTAAAAACTATTAAGGTTTTGTGAAAGGTTTTTTTGGGCTTCGTTTGGGTATTCAGAATGAATTTTTTCCTGAACTCAAGAGTGTGATTCTTGCAATTTCTTTTGTTTGGGAGAAAAGTTGGCATAGTTTATGGATTGAAAGTGATTCCTCAACTGTTATTTCCTCCTTGCAGAATTATACATTTAAGCTTCCTTGGCCCTTGTTAAATGAATAGCGAAATTGTCTTTCTCTCATTAAAAAGATAAATGTGGTTTTTTCTCATATTTATAGAAAAGGTAACTCTGTTGCAAACAAAATAGCTAATTTGATTCTCAATTTTACTGATCTTACTTGGTGACATGCAGATTCTGGTGTTATTCCCTCTAAGCTTGTTAGAGATATGTTGGATCTTCCTTTTTATAGATTTGTTTCTTAAGCTCTTTTTTGAAGTAGCCGGTTTCCTTACTGTGGGAGAGTTTTTGAATGCCTTTTTATTTTATTTCTTCTTATGTGAGTTGGATCGTGGCGTTATAAGCTACCAAGACCAGACAATTTCATTTTTGTTTTCTCATCTCCTTGTATGCCTACTTATTTACTTTAATTTTTTTTTCTTTTTTTAATAAAATCTGGAGTTGAGGGCAGATAATGGTGAGTGCTTTGAATTGGGTGCCAACCTAGTTGGGATTCTTTGTTTCTCTTTGATGCTTTTAGCTTTCTTTTTGGATTTTTTTAATTTTTTTAAATTAAATTTTTTTTTTTAAATCCTAAATAATTGTAACTTAAATTCGGTCATCAGATTTGCATCTAAAATACCATAAGGAAAAGGCTGGAAAAAGGTGAACCAATCTGTGGAGCTCTGCTAATTGAAAAGTTGGAATTCCATTCAATGAAATCTCCCTAATGACCGTAGATTGGTGGTCCGGTAGGTTCCAGCTATAGACATCCACGGCTATATTTGGAAAGTACTTACCATGGGTTTGACTACTGCCATGCTCACTACGTGGAACCAAGTGGGAATAGTGGGTGTTAGCTTTTATCCTTTCTGACCAATCATGCACCGATGCACCATAAGCTGCGATACCACAATATGGGGTCTGTTGAGGTATATGTTCCGGACAAGGACATTTACTTCATGTATTGTTCTGCTCCCAGCTTAAGATTAATTAACTTGAGTTACAATAAAACTGGAATTCATACATGAAAATTTATAAAAGACTAAGGAAGTTCAAACCAAACAATCCTGTCATACAAGGTTCCAAAGTTCAGCTCTGGTTGAATATATCAGTCTGGAATGGAATTAATTAGTGGAATATCACGGTAAGAATACAGACGTGTGATACCATTAGGTTCATGACCTCCATTTATTCCTATAGAACTCAACTGAACAGTACCGTTCATTACTGTCATTATTATTATTTTAAATATCAAACAAACAAACAGTACCTAAGAAAAAAGGGAAAAGGTGAACAGATTTAAATTAACTGCAACTTCTTTAAACGTGATGGTTATGAAAAGTAATCTATTAAGTGAATAACCAATGCATCCATTAATATACGTGGCAAACACATCATAAAGCTCAATTGTACTGTGAATATATTACATATGGGGGAAGCAAAATTGTCATCATCTTTATCTGCTTCTACGCCTGGGAAGCCAACTATGCATTTCCCTCTGCTAATTTAAAAATTGATCTCTAACCCAACTATGAAACACTATTAACCTTTACTGCGATGAAAAACAGCAATTTTGCCATAACGTGAGGGACTGCCCTGCAAATCCTAGGGACCTTCGGTCCATCCTTACATCACTGAGTTGGAGACAGGGCCACCTTTGTACTATTAAATCATCAATATAAGGGTCGGAGGGGCTGATACCTTCAATTCATCCAACAGACTTTTCCCAATAAGTCAGTATATTGAACGAGATCTACATTATGTTACAGATGCAAGAATCCGAATCCTCGTCTTCAGAGTCACTTACATCACTGCACAAACAAACAGAAACTATGGACGAGATTAAGAAACATGATAATAACTTACTGATTCAACAGATATTCCCTAAAAAAGCAAATCACATCACAGATTCAAGGGTTAGTCCCAAATGGGATTTCAATGCTTATAGCATATTTGGCTCACAATGGGGCATGAGATACTTGTTCTTTTCATTTAGGCTCTATTTGGTTTGTGGATTTTATCAAGGAAAACAAATAAAATATAAGGAATTCTACTTTTCTTTATTTGGTTGCAATGGAAAATTAAAAGAAAAAGAATAATTAGAATAATTTTGGCTTGATATAATTTTTTTTTTCCTTTCATTTTCTTTCCTCCTCATTTTTTTTCCCTTCCTTTTTTTTTCCTTGGTAGAATCCATGAACCAAATAGAGCGTTAGTTTCTGAAGGCAGTGAGGCAAATTGATGAATTTGAGGGTTTCCTAAACCAAGGGATGTTTCCAGTAAGTGTTGCAGAAGCTTCCACTACACAATCATAACATGCTAAAGACGTGAAAACACTAATCTCTTCAGCAGTCAACCTTTTCTATACAGGCCCAAAGTTAGTGAAGTAATATTAGTGTAACATTGACAGTGTCTAGCTGTCAGTAACAGCTTGGCATACATAAAACCAGAACCAAAGGCTAGTTGTTCTGAACTTAACTCTGCAGTCTTACAACTTGTACACAAATCCCATCCCTCTAATGTATTGTTGTTAAGCAATACAGATAACCCAACAGTAGAAAAATGACATGTACTAATCCTTTACATAGGCAGTTCTTGAAGAATCATAAATTTTTACAATTAAAAAAAGATAGTTGATTCCATTTAGACAAAATTATATGCTTACAGCCACAGCATTAGAAAACAATAAACTGATTTGAAGTTCAAAAGAAGCTTGTATTCACTGACATATTTTCAAATATGACATCTTCCCAGCACAAGATCTTCAAAATCCCTTCGTGATTTAAAACACATAAGTGCTAACAAAATGAACATGTTCAGAATCCAAAAAATGTGATTCAAAGTTGAATCCAGTGACAAACAATACTAGTTGACCTTGCACTAAAATAAGCAATGTTAAAATTTTGCTGACCCAACAGATTGGCTAATTATTTTCTACAAAAATACCTTGAATTGTCAAAATTCCTACCATGAATAAGCATGGAGAATAATATTGAACATTAGAAATCCTGGGGAAGTATCCTAGTTATTTTTCAGACAGAAACCAAAAAGGTGAATTGAGTATAAATGCAAATGAAGGCAAAATAATGATATGCTAGTTTAGAAAAGTTGGTGCTTTTTCCTAAAACACTAGCCGGGATTCACACGTCAAGAGTACTCAGTTTATCTCCAGTAGAATGTGAAATTTAACTATTTTGTAACCAGTTAAAAGGCCGCAAAAGCTAAAATTTTAGTTAACTATTTCGGGTTAATTCAGCTTTATTTTGTTTCCTTTTAATAAGAGTCAAATTTGAAACCTGAAGCATAAGTTACCATGAAGCAGGTTCCCTAGTCTACAACTTGAAGTTCTCAAGGAGAACCAGATGGGCAGTTTCACTCTAAGATGCATGTAAAAACATGAATGCTTAAAGGAAATTTTTATAGATGACGAATTCTCAGCAAATGACCAATAGTTGAAGCTTAAAACCACATTTGCACTGTTTGCACCACACCATTGTGCTTAAAGCCAAATAAATGCAGTCAAAGCTAGAATGAAGTTGTTAGCGATCTTTAGATGAAGCATCACAAAATGGATAACTGTAATATATCTGTGCCATGATCTGATGTAACCAACTCAAGTACTCAACTCAATAAGTAAACCCAACTACATGGAGTCGATTACATGATTCCCTTTATGCCATTCAGCTCTATCAAGGGCCATATCCTCTATTAATTCCTTAACGCATATATCTCTTCTCATCACCTATAAGTCTATAACCACGTTATTTTGGATCTTCCTTTAGTCCTTTTAAGGGCATTGACTTGAATCGAGTCACCCTTACGCACAAGTACATTCATAGGTCTTCATTACACAGTTACACACAACCAAACCACCTCAAACAATTTCCTAGACTCTTCCGTCTTTCCCGAGTTCCTCAGCCCCAGTTGTCAAGTTGTTCTCTTAGTCCCATTCTGGTCTCAATTCAAATTTCAATTTCAGAAGCAAACTCAATGACATTGAAGTCCAAATTTCTTAACTAGTGTATACAGACCAAACTATAAAGGCAAAGTAATACCTACTGCAACTTAAAATAAAACAACTTCCATAATAACTATAGCAAAAAAGAGTGTTGCAAGGAATTTCCAACAATATATTAGCAAAATGAAATTCTTCTTCGTGGGTTATTGAGTTGTGTGGAATATTTGCAATGCCTTTTCGTCCTATAAATTTGGGCAAATATGTGCATACATGCACCACAGTTCATTCAGAAATTTATACGTAATAAACTTGACTTGTAAAGTCTACATGTGCAGCCAATACAATTAAATAAAAATAAGAATGATGATTTGCCATATCACAACCTGTTAATTGATAAGTTCATAATCAAATTGTCAAAAATAGGGTGCGTAAGTGGTAAGCAATATCATCAACCTTCAAAAAGCCAGTAGAATTAAAGCTGGGCTAATCCTGGCATTACACTCAAGTTCTATCGTTTTAAACCTACCACATTCTAGGTATGCCAACCCTAGCTGTGATCCTGACACTACCCTAATATACAATACTTCTAACAAATTACATAGACAAAGCTCAGCAGGGGTCAGGACAGCTTGACCCACCTCATCCCATCCTCACTTGCAGTTCAGTGTCGAAATAAATAAAGGGAGAGGAGGTCCACATATGAATATTGCTTTGGAAACTACAAATTTGACATAATACAAAACATTAGAACTATGCATATAAAAACAAAAACTATTTCTCTTTTCTTCTAAGCATTTGTTGCATTAAGATATACACCCAATTCATCCATCTATGCAATAAAGATAACAATACAACCTTAGAAAACAAAGAAGCCAAAATTAAAACAATCAAGCCAAATTGCGAAATTTCAAAATCAAAACCAAGATACCAAAATTCGAAATCTATGACCATAATCATACATACATAAGCAATTAAATCGCGCCATGATGTGTGAATACAACTTCGAAAGTAAAACCATAACATCAAAATTCTAAATCTATGAGCATAACCATACATTATTGATCTTAGCCAAAAGGCTGAGAAAGGTATCATAATCATGCATTCATACATAAGCAATTAAATCACGCAAATATATGTGTATATGTATCTATGTATTACCTTGGCTGGAATTCTAATATTTCCACAAGCTTATTCCCATTCCTATCATTCCATTGCACTTTCCGCCGTGTCTTCTCCAACTTCCTCGACATCCCACCTTTCCGAGGCGGCAACAATGAATTTGACTCACTATCCTCCTCCGCTTCCCTCCGAAGCTCAACCTTTTGGGCATCTACAGCACCTAGAGGCTTGTTTTGGCCGCTTTTGTGATCCGTAACATCAGTATCCATCGACAGCTACACCTACCACGATATCTAAAACTTATATCTGCCAACCAACTTCGGACGAAACAGTCGAATCTGATGCAAACTTTCGCTATATATAAAATAATAATAATAATTCGAGCTACCCAATTGCAGAAAATCAATAATTCAAAAACCCCAAGCCTAAATATTCAAAATTTTAGCTATTTAAAAAAAAAAAATTGGGTTCATCAACAAGGTCAAGCCGCATTCCTGCCATGATCAAATGCCATAATTTCTGAATTTTTTCCCCCGGGAATCAATGAGAAAATCAAAGACTCTGACGATCCAAGCAGAGAAAATAGCCGACAAAATCATGAATTTCCCGAGAAAGTACCTGCAAAATTTTGTTTTCAAAAATACAACATCCTTTTTTTTATAGATAAATAAAAAAGGGATAATATATATATATATATATATATGTCTTAAAATTTTTATTTCGACATTTTGGAAAGAAGAAGCGATCTGAGAGAGGATTTAGAGAAAGATCGTGTGACGAAGGAAAGGAGATATCGAAAAACCCTAACTACAGGAATTGATTGAAGCGAAGTAAGAAGGGAGAATGGTGAAGTGCGCGCTTTGGTTCGATTGGTTGGGCTTTGGAATATACGGTAGTTGTATAAACTATAAAGTGCGCATGTGGCGTTTTGGGTGTCATGATTGTCATCTAACGGCTTAGGATGGGATGGGAGACTGGCTCATACGGACCCCCTTCTGGCCGTACGGGCGTACGTTAGTTATTCTCGTTGTAAATAAGGGCCGCTTTGGTTTTATCGTATTCCTTTTTATATTTTATTTTATTTTATTTTACTATTACATTAAGAAAAAATTAGCGAAAAGTTTATTTTTATAGGACTTATAGAGACATAAGTCTATGTAGCAAACTTATTTTATCATAAGTCTACTTTTAAATAAAATAAGTTTACTTTTATAATCGTAATAAATGCATAGAGTCAAGTTTACCCTTAAGTGTTATTTTTTGTTTTTAAATTTTAAAATGACATAACTTTTGATCTAGATATCGATTTCCAATAAAATTTATATATTTGAAATATATTCGTTAAAATTTTCAAAACAAGACCCATGATGAAAATAAAATTATATATAAAAAAAAAATAATTACATTGATTACATATTTACATGTATCGGTTTTAAAATAAATAAAGATGTAACTATTTTAATGTGGGTTCAATTTTGTACAATTTCCCATACAAAATTATTAAATTTATTAGATGTAACTATTTAATTAGTTAAATTGATGTGTTTGAAACTAAGAATTTGTAAGATTTAAATATTTTGTGACTAAAATTCAGTCACAATCGACTTAAAAGTAATTTTTTTTCATATAACTATTTTTCTGTGGGTTCAGTATATACTTCAGTTACAAGTAAATGTTTGCCCAGATTTAATTGATTTTTTTTTTCTTTTTGGGGAAAAATTAGGAAAAAGACTAATGATGAATATAAAATTATGTATAAAAAAATATTTAAAAAGATAGTTACATTGATTATATGTAACTTTCTAAAAGGAACCTTTTGCTACATAATATGAAGGGGTAATATCATCTAAAAATATCTAAGAGGGACTTTTGGCTAAATAAGAGTTTATGATAGAATTATGTCTGCACAAGTCTAACTTTATAGACTTGTGGCCAAAGTCTCCTATTATTAATAAGGCATAGACTTCAATAGTTGAATACACTATTTGTCTTTCAATGACATCTGTTATTATATACATGTACATTGATCCTAGGATTTCCCGTTTTGTTCCGCATGGATAAGATGGTGTGAAGTTGTGTCTGATAATCACGCATATGTTTTTGCATAGGTAATGCACGCATCATGGATATATGACATCACACACGTATAATTAGTAACTACAACTTGTATTGTGGTTGAAACATTTTGTGTGATGTAATATATGCGAATCTATAAGATGACGGTGAAGTGAGAACGTGATAATGTAACTTATATTAGAACCTGCATTAGATTGGGGAAAGCTTGAACCTAATTCCTATAGTGATGAATATAAGCGCAATTGAAATTCTTGAAAAGTTATACATTTATGTATTGATAAGATCATTCACTGTTAATTTCTTGAAGCTCGATCTCTCCTCGGATGAACATATAGCCAAGAGAAACCATGAATCATAATAGAAAAGCTTGTTCCATCCATGAGGGATTATACTTAGTGTATTAGTAGGTTACGAGATATATTAGGTTAATACACAAAATATAACCCCTAATGCATGATAATAATATACTTTATGTTATATCAGTACGTGTTTACCTGATCAGAATTGTAAAGGAGTAAATCTATATATGTTGCGCATGTGTTTTCGAGTGCAACAGAAATTACATCTTTAGATTGTAAGTGTGTAACATCGTACTCGTATAATCAATAGCCGCAATTTGCATTGCGAGCAGATCTTTTTTGCACGATATCGTAGAGGATTACAGTATAGTATTTTCTCCATGTATGCCTTCTCATTATTGAATTGTGCCGTTGGATGGTGAGTGGTGACCACACAAAAAGATATTAATTATTCTTGGAAAATGACAATTCCTTTTTTGTTCACGCATCTTATTTTTTAGCACAGCTTGACTGACTGTTTCAAACGGCCGCCGCGGCAACGACCAATTCTCTCACCAGTCATCTAGGTCTTCACTTGTAGTGAGAGAGACGGATATTGATTTAGGTATAATCATATTAGTCTTAACTCTTAGTGAGAGAAATGGTCATTTAAGTATTTTCCTCTTTTTCTAATTTGGGAAGTTGGGGGGAAACTTTGCATGGAACTAGGGAAGAAAAATGAGTTGATGCTAAACAATGGCTGCAGCTGAAGCAATTACAATCCCTTTGAAGATTCTACAAGATGTTGCATGACTATGGTGCAGAGGCAGAGCCAGGATTTATCTCCAATGGGAACATTGTGCTATGATTTTGTGAAGTGGGAATTAAGAGCTAAGCTCTCAAAAGCATTTTTTTTCTAAAATACTTTTTAATAATAATTTTTCAATTTAATACCAAAAAATGGTTTTTTTATCAACTTATTACAAATTGATTGTAAATATACTTTAAAATGACTACGATCTTCCTCTTTTTGGCATTATGTTGAGAAAGTCATCAAATGGTAATATCTCTCGCCCCCCCCCCCCCCCCCCCCCCAAAAAAAAAAACCCTTAGTTGAGCCAGTGGGGGCACATGCCCTCAAAGGCCCCTTGGCTCCGCCAGTGCTATGGCGCTACTGTTTTTTTATAGAGTCAATAGAGGTGTATTTTAGGCCTACACACATCAAGATTTGGGTCCAAATTGGTCTTCCTATGATGCATAATTAACCTGTAAGTCTGTGCAGTCAATAATGAGAAGAGAGATTCGAATTTGGGACCTCTAGCTTTTAAATCGTGATTCTTTGGACGATATAATTACTCTATAATTACACTTTACAAACCGACATCTTGAACATGGAAGCGTGACGACAGCATGTTTATTACATTTTTTCCCTTTGAAAATGTCATGAGGGACCACTAATGCAAGTACACTTATAGAACCATATTTAAAGAGTCTCTAAGAAGATTTTTCTTTAGCGCAAATCCTAATTAGTATATTAATCCTTACCTATAGTGTCTGCATCTAATAATACAAATAAAACCTAAAGTTTCAAACTTCCAATCATTATCAAATGGATTATTCAATAGGTAAATAATGACAAAATTAGGAGAAAGGTAGAGATTCTAATAGAAGAAGTTGTTATCTTTAAAGTAAAGACATAGTTTAGTTCCCCTTCCTTTTCCAAGTCAATGTCATGATTGATATGAGTAATCTCAATTTACTCATAAACAATAGTTTTTTTGTCAAAACCTAGTGTTTTCCCAAAACTTTCAATTAGGGACTAATCATTGTTCGCAGGAGCAGGGAACCACTGGCCAGAGGGTTTTTTAACGAAGGTGCTGGGACTCGAACTCGATCTTTCACCTCCATTCGAGCCAGCCACCTTGGGACCTAGCTTCTTTACTACTAGGCCAACCCTCCGTGGTTCATAAACAATAGTTTTGCTCCTTTGTCTCTGTAGCTAAAGTATGTGATTTATATTTAATTTGAATCATATTAATATAACTGATTAATGCTAGACATAATAGAGAAGATCGATTTTTTTTTTCCCTCCAAAATGACATGAGACGATTTGGGTTCTTAAATAATTACTTCCTAATCACATTCATTAAACTATAGGTGGAGAAGAAAGGCAAAAAAAAAATGCTAGACAAAAGCAAATTTCTTATAGTAGTGTGTCGCACGCCCGACATGGGTTGACTTTGTTCTCCAGCTAGGGTGTGGCATGCAGTATGTGCGTAAAATTTGACCTCAATTGAGAGAGGCAAGCAAGCAGGCAACAGGGGTTTATTTTCAAGAGTGGGGAGAGCAGTTACAAAATAGGAGACAAATTTTGGAGATTTTATAAAGAAAAGAGTGGTATGGGGAAAGACTAGTTGCAAAAGTGGGGATGGTTTTTGAAAAATGAAGAAAAATAAAAAAATAAAAAAAACTAAACTGGACTTTGTATGGCAAATCAAATATTGGTTCTAATTGTGAAAATCCAGACAAAAGATCTAACATGGAGAGGATGTCAGACAAACCATATGGCGTGCTTTTGAAACAAGGTAATGACAAAAACAAAGTAGGTCTTTGCTTCAAAGGTTGCTAAACATGATTGCAACCTGGGACTTACATTTCACTCTAACTTCTCACTTCCTAAAACTGCCAAGGCTATATTGTATTTCTCAGTTTAACTTCCTTCTCACCCCCCCCCCCCCCCCCCACCAAGTATATATATATATATATATATATATAGAGAGAGAGAGAGAGAGAGAGAGAGAGAGAGAGAGAGATTTCCAACGATGGCATGCTTTGAGAGAGCATCCCCAGCACTGAAGGAAATCCTGCTAAAATTGTACCGGTAAGAATTGTTTTCCCTGTAAAGGTCAAGGTAGTAGTGTTTTTCCCCTTAGAGGTGTTGAAAACAATGTGTAGTGTCATCTGTTGTTTAAACACAAACACACACACACACACACACACATATATCACTTATTATTTTGTGGGCCTTACTCATGCCATTATAGACTTTTGTAATTGAACTTCCACAGAATTTTGCAGAAAAAATTGTATTATGACATCCATACTCTTCTCCAATTTCAGGCTCAACACATTAACCACAAAAACTGATATCATCAAAACAACGAAAAAAAGTACCATTTTGATCTTATGGATCATATGCATAACATGAGAAAAATAAATGATGTTGACAACATATCATTCTAAATAGTTCAAGATGTAGGAGCTAGAATGTATACAAGAATTTAACAGGGGGAAATTTCCCACTTCCAAATGGGGCAATTTTACCTGTAGTGGGGACTCTTGAGCACTTCAGCTGTTTGGCAGACAAGAAAATGTGATTTCCAGGTAGATAACCAACTGAGTGAAGTGATTGGGTGGGTGGGATGAAGCTGTTTTCTTCTTTCACTCATGGTTGAAATTAGCAATGGGCAAAGAGGAGCCATCACTTCTCTCTTAAAAATCTTCCTTAGAATTTGAAATCTGGTGGGGAAGTGGAAAATACTAACATAGATTTTCGGCAACTTTTATCCACATGGGTTCAGTTGTCCAGTTGCCAATCAAAGTGCCCATATCATGCTACAGCAGTTGATGTCAACATTTCACTGAGAATACATAGTTCTTGTTTATTCATTTTCATTTTATTTGGTACCAGGCAAGAAAAAGCATTAATTGCTAGGATGCCCCAACTTTTTAGTGAAATTATATACTAAAATTGCAAAATCAGAACTATCAAACACTTCAAACCATGTATCCTATCTATCGAACTAGGTTAAAACACTGACAATATTCCCACCTTTTATATGCTTAAGTTGTAGCTTTGTTGTTTCCTGGGGTTACTTCCTAAGGTTGCAGTTCTTTTTTCTTTTCTTTTTCTTTTTTTTGGTATTCTCTCTTTTAATCAATAAAATAAGCCTTTTATGCTTGGAAAAATAATAAAACTACTAGAAAAAAACAAACAAACTTACTTGCTTAACAGGAAAAAAAAATAAAAACTTGAAACTGAGAAAAAAAGTAATTTTATGTCAAATATGAGTCAGTAAATTGAAGTTTCTTGAACAGTTGAACTGGAAAAATGAAAAAAGATCTGCAGATTATATATTAACATTATTTATGCCAATAATTTGATTTGATATTATTTTATTTTTTCCTGGGGTTCATAGGAAAATCCCACCAGGGCCATGGGCTACACTACAGGGTAGCCCTCTTCCAAACACCTAAACCCTCCCCAACCTTGATGAAGGCGGAATTCGATCTCAGGTCTTCGGTACAACCACTTAAAAGATTTTCCAGTGCCAGCACCTTTTTTCTGATGAGATTTCTGTTGGACTTCCCTGCTTTATGGGAGGACAAGTCATCACCTTCTAGGATCAATCTCATGGGTGAAATTGTTATTAATCCTGCAACAAATGATTTAGAGAGGAATGATATTATTTTGTTGTCAACTACACAAATTGATTAGGTTTATCATTTTTACCATAGATGTGAATTGGTTTAGGAACCAATGTTCTGTTTGGTTTGATTGCCAAGAAGATGGATGAGAAGAAAAGAAAATTTGGAATCTTACAATTGGAATGGGAATGACAACTAAAATTTTTAAAACTCTGTACCATTTTTCCCTCCATCTTTATGGCAACCCAATGCAGTATGCAGTAAATTGCACTGTTTCAACAAAATTAAAATCACTTTAATGAAGAGTTTTGTTTTTATCATGACAGTGCTGAGAAGCCCATGGAGATTGATCATCATTTGTATGAATTTGGGTCTGTGGAATACCACATTCAGGTAAAACCTTGGACTATCTTAGCAAGTTAGCATACAGATAGATGGAAGTATTACTAGTTATTCTATCAGTCCTGACTTCTACTTTTTTTTCTTTTTCTTTTTTTCTCTTTTTTTTTTTTTCGATTAATCCCTGAAGAAATCTTATTGTAAGACTGCCTCAAAGTGAATTCTCGCTCATGCATCATTAGTCATAGATCACGTAAAACTGATGACATAGTAACAAACTCAAAACTCGGGAGTTATTTAGAGTCAGGAACGATCCAGTCTTTGGAAATTTTATTAGGAAAATATCATGAAAAAGTCAGGAAGAAACAGGTAAAGAAGAAATTGGGCAAGAATTTCAGGAACAATTTAAGAACAATTGTGAGTGAGTGAAATAGGTTGCATGTTAATTAGAGGGGGAAATAGCATGTCTTCATCTTGAAAACATATGAGAATTTTAGAAAATAATTTGAGGGATTTCCTAACAGTTGCCTTGTAATGTTTCAGTGTTCTTCATCAGATCCACATAATACCTACTTGTCAATATCAACCCCACTACTGTCCCAAGGAGTCGTGTTCTCGTATGGCCTTTCACATTATACTATACAGATGGTAAAAGAAGTCTGTTCTGATGTTGTGGAGATCATCAACCCCGCAAAAGAAGGATATCAGCTTACTCTAAAACTTAACTTTGCTAAGATTCCACATAAAAAAGGTTTGAGAGTTCTTCACATGACCTTCGTTATCATCATTACTATATCAGTTCTTACAAACATTTTATCATAACACGTATGTTTTAAAGATGAATATTTGTTCTGGGCTGTACAATGGAGATTTATATACATTTATGTCAGTGTTGCTTTTGGAGAACACATCTAGCAATGAATCAATGCTTTGCTGAGAAAACAAAGGCAAAACATAAGAAATTTGGAATTTTACAACCATTTGGAGTTTGAATGTTTCATTGAATCTAATTTTTAAAATCTTTCTCCATCTTCCCATCAACAATAGAAAGCATAAGGATGATATGAGTGTGCTACTAGCACGGCAACTAGTCGGCAACCCACTATACCATGTAAAGATGGTTCACATACAATTAACAATGAATTTAAACAGGATACTAATTGAGAGACAGATTCAAGCACAGAAAACAAATTAATGATTAATTTTGGTTCCATTAAAGAAAAAAATTAATAATAATAATTACATAATAAGCTCAACTTTAAAAAAATTAAATTAAAAATTTTAAAAAGGTGAAACAAGACCTTAAGTGTCAAATTGTTGAATTTGAGAGGAGGATACATGCATATCTCTAATTCTCTATACATTTTGGCTTGCACTGAAAGACAGATAAGCAGATAGAAATAGTATACATCATGGAGAGAAGATGGGAGTGCACCTGTCTTTTGAATCAATTTGATGATTTAGCATTGAGACAAATGTCCTTTTAGTTGCAGAGTTCATACCTTCTTCACAGTATAGCCATCTTGGCAGAGGATAAATCTTTACTATAATCTCTGCATTAGCTTTCGATTATAAATGAAAAAACAAAAAGAAAAAGGAAAAAAAATTAATAATTGCATAAACTATGAGACAAAATTAATTCTGTGTTGCCTGTACAATTTTCAAGATTTTCAAGATACCGACATTCAGTAAAAAGTTGTTGAAGATCAATTTATTCTGCTGATGAGTATCTTCCTCTTCCAGATTTAAAAATAATTACAGAGATTTGCACAGTGCAAGCAGTGATACTAAGCTCTCAGCTGAAAGAACTGTTACAGAATGTCAGTTCCCATGATATATCTCAAGGGATGTACAAACCCGTCAAACTTGTTTATCACCCAAGAGAACCCTTCTTTGTCATAAGACAGGTATTTTCCATGTATCAATCCTTCTCTTTGTGTCAATAAGAGCCCAAAGGAGAAAAGTTTCAAGACATAAAACTACAACAAAAGTTGGAAATATATCAGTTTTCTGGGTTTCTGACTAAGGTAAATAGCAAACCAAAATACGCTTGGCAAGAATTTAATTATGAAGTGATATTTAAGTGCAAGAGGTGAATATGTAAGTATTGTTTCTAAAAGTAGATTTATACAATGCTATCAATCTACGAGGTTCAAGTAGCCTTTCACCTCTGACACTTTATCCCACTGGACAAATGGAAAATGCTGGGAAGCTGTAAAATAAATGTAAAAACAGTTTTCTGGCAGTTTGGTCTGAGTCAGTACTTGGCCAAATTTATTATAAAAAAAAAATGGCATTTTGATTTTAACCTATTCCAAAAGTTTCAACAACTTGAAATTTCAACGAATTCCAACCATTTTATTACAAATTTTCAAAAAAAAATTACATGAAATTGTACATATGTGGACTGAAATTTAGAATGATGATTTGCAAGGGGGCGTCCTTTTCATTACAAAAACTAGAAATAATTCCAAATATGACCCTACTGACACATCTGATTAAATCAATGATGCATTATCCAAACTATTTAGGACTGCCAACACGACCTGTTTCCCATACCAACATTTAAATAACACTGTATATTTTATTATGCAATACCATGTTGTCTAAACAGAAGCCTATTCATGTTTTTGGCAGCCAAAAAAAATCACTGCGGTATTTCCCATGCGCTTTAAAGATAATTCAGATGTGATTATTGCAACAGCCTTCTTTCAGGTTTGTGGCTGATATTGTATACAAAACTAAAAATTTTCCCTTGATTTTGACATTAAAATCATACTCTTTATGATATATGCCCAAACCTTAGAATACTTGAATTTTTCTGACAGGAACTCATGGATGTGGGAAGTTCAGAAGCGTGGGCTAGAGCACCTCCCTGCACTTGGTCACCCATTCCACCTCCCGAGTTAAGAGGAGAACCCTTTGAAGATTTAAGCACGAATGGAGGATTTGTCTCTTTTGGTATACACTAAACCTACACTGTTAAAACACAACCATATATAAAGTGATTCTGAACCATGTTCCGATCATCTATGGAAAAAATTATCACAACAACAAACATAATTGTGTAATTGTTAATCTTTGGTCAAACAGATGAGACTCAATTACTTACAACATATATCATTCCTGTAAAATATAAATCATACAACTATCTTCTATCATGTTTAGGGACAAAAACAACACCCAACCTATCTGATGCTTTTCACAATGAATTTTAACATCATGTTATATATATATAGAACGACGGTCAGGTGAGCACATGCTGATATAACTTACATCAGCCCCCACATTGATGGTTGCACCTCATGCATTAGTGAGTTATAGGGTACATTGGGCCAATGCATGGGGTACAACCCTTAATGCATGGTGTTGATATAAGTTATATAAGCACGTGCTCCCTTGACCAGGACTGTGTGTATATATGTATATTACACATATATATATAGAGTTTCTTCATAGATAGAGTTTGAGTATGTTTGGTCTGAAATATTTCTCCATGACATATTCACAGATATTTCTTCGCGCCACGTTGAAGGTAAAAAGCTAGACAAGACTGCATGGAGTCTATTGAACTTCTATGCCTATGTGAAATATCATGTAAAGGTAAATCTTCTTTCTGGTTTTCAAAGGAATTGTTAAGCATTGGACTTATGCATTTTGGGGCTAACAAGTTTTTGCAAGCAGTCCACCAGAGGCTTTATACAAAGAAGGATGAGAAAGCGTCTGGACAGTTTAGTTGAGGTAATAAACTTGAAAACTTATAAGAAGCCAGTGTTGGGGATTACAGTCTATCGATAAGTATACTAAAATAACTTCCTTTTTTTCCCTCACTCCCCATTTAGAAAGGTATTATGTGTTACACCACTGTGAAAAATTGAACCTGATACCTAAATGTTGCCACAAAAAAAAAAAATAATAATAATAATAATAAACTATTGGACCCTTATAAGACAGAAATACTGATTTTCTTTAAGCAACTTGCAGGTCTTGCAGAAGGCAAGCACTGAAGAAGAAGAAGACACACATATTAAAAAGGTCCAAGGTAGGCCTTCAACCAATGCATCCTATAAAAGACAACAAAATATAATAAAACATAAAAATAGAGAAGTGGGCACTAGCTGCTGTCTCTAGTTTTTTAAGGCTGCAGAGGTGAGAAAAGAAATTTGCTGAATCCACGACTTATCCCATGCCATATAAGGAAATAATGGTATTTAATCAGGGGTCATTAACAGAATCTTTTTAATTGATAATGATTTGGTTGGAGTGACCGAGTGATAGTGGAACAAACGATGACCAGCTAAACTTGGTGTAACCTATTGGTTTTAATTATATTATTGTCTGTCTTATATCAAATGCAGGATGGAAATGTGTAAGGAAACTGGTCAGTATCTCAAAATCTAAAACACTTAGACGAAGATGTAGTGATTTCACCAAGAAGATCAGGAGAATCCGTCTGCCAATTAAGATCCACGGATTTGATCGTTTCCGTCGACGATGGCTGAAAATCCCGAAGTTCTCCTCGGCAATGAAATATACCAAATTAGACTGACATCTTTTTCATCATTATATATATTCCCATGTTTTCTTACAGTTAGGAATTCACAAGCAGTGCTACATATTATTTCTTGGACTGTAGAAGTACACTATTGAGATTCTCTAGTTGCTTTACATAAATATAGTTGTGCAACTATTTCTTACCCACATAATATGCTATATAAAACAAGGGGTTTAGATAGGTAGCAGAACAATACATAAAACATCTTTGATGAAATTCAGGGCTTGTTTATGCCAACATTGATTATAAAATTTAAAAAAAATGGAATCTTTTAGTCGTGTAAATCAGGAAAATGGACCCATGGGAAATTGCATGCAAACCTGTAATTCATTCCAGTGCATATAAGTATGGCCAAACATTCAAATGCATTATAAGTAGGGTGATGACAATAGGAACATTCAAAGAGCCAGCAAGAGCCAACACATCAAAATGTGACTTGGTCAAGTTGACATATTACACCATATTCATAAGGTGACAGTTTATACCATCTATGCACAGGAAGACTCAAGATACAAAAAATAAACTGATCTGGTGAATCTTCTCTTCTTGTCAAGCAACCATAGGTGTATGGTTTTGACCACATTATTGTTAAATAAATAAATATGCATTGAAACAAGATACAATCCATATTCAATATGCGTGAAAGATAATTACCCAAATGAGTATCTGCTGTCATTGACTCTTCAGAGCTCTCAGATCTGAGCCCCTCACTGAAATTACCCGTTTCCCTCAACTCTGCAATCTGGAAGCAAGAAAAATATTAAATGGTAGGTTCTAAATTTATGGGACTGACAAAAACCTCAGTTAGGTTCTAGTAATCTGGTTATGCTCTGCATGGTGAAAACTTGAGGGGATTTGCTCCTGCTCATTTTACATTTTCAGCTCTAATTTCTCATCCGCTTCCTTCTGAAGGGTATCCCCTCAATTTATACATTGTTTTTGAGAGAAAATAAGAAGCTGCACACTACCATCCCTCATAACCAACTTGTTGAGAGTTTTTCATTATTGAATACCAGAGTTAGTTATGATCACTTATGACAGCTGCTACAACTGCCTCACATAGTTATGTAGAGTTACCTAGTTTCCCACCAATGGTAAAACAAGTAAGGGCAACTCTGTGGTATCCTTCACTTATATTCCAGTCAAGCCTCAGATCATGAAGTTCCTATAGGAACAAGCCTTAAAAGAATTCTGTAACTGCAGCATTCTTGTCAATATATCTCCAAGCTTTGCCCCCAATCCTATCATTCCCCACCCCCAATTCCCCCCTCCCCCTTTCTCCCCTCCAAGAAGAAGAAGAATAAAATAGTCTTGAATGAATTGGCATCAGGTGCCATGGACCAACTTAAGCCAGTTCCTGTTCAAGTAATAGCATGGTAACTGCATCAACATTTAACGTAGTCACCGCACAGATGGGACAAAAGTCTGATACATACAGAGCTCCAAACAACACAGAAGCTACTTCACAAATAGTGCCACCACCTGATTGAGGACACTAATTAGATCGTCTAATAAATGCTAATAAATTTGAATTGTCTTCAAAGATTTCTCTTCCAAATTGATTTGAAGTCAACTTATTGTGCTCTCAACCACTTAAACATTCTTAACAAAGGGTGCCATCTACAGTCATATTAAGGTTCATATGTCCTTGTTTGCTCGATCATTTTTCTGTTAAACTCAAAACACCAGCAATTGACATACAACTGGTTGAAGTCAGTAATCTACACTGCAACCACAAGAATGTGGATTTTAACTCCATCTTATGTACTGAAAATAAAAATGGCATATAAATTGAGGTTTCCAAAAAAAAAAAAAAAAATCCCACTCCCCTGTGAACAAGCACAGCGCTTAAGTACTTTTTATTTTGGTCAAAAGGAGTCCCGAAGGACTAAAACTTGGGGGTAGAAAACATCAGCTAAAAGCAAACAGCGAAGCCCATTAGGGGGAGTATCTAAAACAATGTAATTATTGCTAGCCTCAGGCCCATGCTTCACACTTAAGTGCTTTGATCTTCAATCTTGGGCTAAAGCTTTTGTTATTAATACATATTTACTTCATCAAAAAAAATCTTGGGCACATGAGTTTTCTCCTCCATTTTCTGTTATCTAAACTCAACATGCCAGTTTAACTTTACAGAGTATAAATAAATAAAAAAATGAGGCAAATGGAGCATGAAATCCATGAAAATAACAATCTCGAAAACTTTGCAAGTACAGTCAACCCAAGAAACTATTATTCAGTTTCACAAAAGGAACAACATCATGATAATTGCAAGAGAGAAGAAGCATCAATTCCACTATTGTTGAGCTATAAGAGCATCTAAAATTTGACCAATTGAACAAATATGCCGCTAAAAAAATTCCAAAGTGAGGATGTAATTTGACTCCAGAAATCTTACTCAGAGAGAGAGAGAGAGAGAGAGAGAGAGATATTGAACACCAACCAATTACTTTGGTCAGCTACACGAATACTTTTTGGCCAAAATAACAATGAAAAGTTCAACCCTAGAACAACCTGTCATCCAAAATCAAGGTCAAACAAGATAATGCTTCAAGAGTACACCATTGCAATGTGCTGCAATTAAGGAAGAGGATACAAAGTTTAAACTACACAGTATTTGCTTGTCGACTGCATAATGTTCTGCCTGTCCAACTTTTTAAATTGCGTCCCCAATGAAATCACAAAGAACTTGCTCTACAAATGGAAAAACTTTTGAGTGACTTGCTGACTGATATTTTCTGTAAAAAATAAAGATTATTTGTGAAAAACCTTACACATATATACCAACATCCCCTTACTTGGAAGTTGGGACTTTATTAGACAAATAATGCAAAAATTTAACAAATCTTATCAAACAAGACAAAGAGCACAAGGATGAACCTATTAGAAATTCTTCATCTTGATTCTCAACTTCCTTGTTATATGTGCTGCTCCCGGGAAAACCCAAAAAAGAAAAGAAAAAAAAAAAAAGGGCATTTGTACACTCCAAAGTTTTAAACTTCAGCTTCAGTTAAACTTCAGTTACTAGGGAAGTTGATTAATTCATGAAACTTAATGGGCATTACTGATTTCTAAAATGAAGGATCAATTGGGGTTGTAAAATGTCGTGAACTTTTACTTCGATTAAACTTCAGTGCCTCCAAAAGTGGAACTACTTTGTTGGAGTTTATGGAAGTTGAAAAACAAGTAACAATCACCCAACTGACCTTATGTATGAAAGACTGAGAAACCTCCTATTGTAACCATCTGCAGTTGTTGCTTCAAGTTGCCAACATTGATATCTTGTTTTGTAATCATATATATAAGTGTGTGTGTGTGTGTGTGTGTGTAATAATCTGCTTTGGAAACCAGTATCCAGCTTCTGTTTAATCTGCTTTTCACTATTGCTGAAGCTATTAGATGCCTACATTCCAGTCTTCCAGCGTATTCACTGGTAATAACAATTGTTGACACAAAATGAGCTTAAGTCAATACATGTAGGTCACATCTGGCAGTTTTTAGAAAATTAGATCCCAGATATGGTTCCAAAAACTCCTGCTCTCATGTCTATGTTGCTACTGCTATCTATGTAATGGACAGTATAAGATGACTGGGCAGGCAAGCTTGCATTCCAGAATACAGATTTCCAATAAAAGGAAAAAGAGAGAAGCCACGTGTGCAGCCCACAGTGTTAGCATGTCAATGAGATAAGCCAGACATACCTATCTACCATGAGTCCGTGATGTTAGAGTTTCTCCGATGTTTCTGTGATTCTAAACATATCATGAATTATACATTAAGAATAACTATATATAATCAGTCTGATTTTTTTCTTTTTTTTTAATAATTATTTCCGATGTAAAAAATCTGGGAATGGCAAGCCATCTAATGTATGGATGTCATGCCCACAGGCAAGTGGCACTCCATCCACATAGATCTGAAATCTAATTACAAAATACAATAGAATATGTGCTCATTCTGCTTCAATTTTTGGCAATTTATCCATGGCAACATATAGTTAATAGGCTTTGGTTGTTTAAAAGGAAACCATTTTCAGGTAAAAGACATATATACATAACTGTGCAATATTGGACACAAACAGCAATAGCTATTCTAATGCATGTGCTCCTCTTCACACCAAACGAACATGATGTAAATAATCTCAATCCAAATTCAAAAGAGGCCAAAAAAATAAAAAATAAAATTCAATTATTGAATGGAAAAAATACATTTAAAAAAAAAAAGTTTATTTTGCCATTGACATAGACTCAAGATGATTTTCCTGCAAAGTGATAATGCTACAACTTGTGTGGGTTGGGTTGGGTTGGGTTGAAGGACAACCCAAACCCAATCTAAGGGTTGAACAGGAAGCAGCCCAACCCAACCCTCCTTGGCCTCAAGGTTCTCAACACAAGCTCAACCTAAATTCTTGAGATTGAGTCAGGATAATAACCTTTTTTATATATCTTCCATACTCGTTATTTCCTTAATTCCTTTATTTGAATTATCAATAATCATAGATACTTAAAAAAGTGTTTCACATAACAAGATTCTGATTTTAGCATCTTGAAACAACTTCCAAACTTATAGAAGACCAAGTATTACTTTACTTACATATGAAAAACAACCATCTTAAGTTAGTTTGAGAGAAACTGAAACTGAGCCATACTAGACTTCTTCTAGTAACACTAGGTGTGCCTTCAGTTTAGGAGAGCTGTTCACAAGAAGTGGTCTATATCATGCAAAACTTCTGAAATTAACTGGGTCAAAACTTCTTATTCCTATAATATCAAGAATGCTAAAGTGCATACAATTGGAATTATTCCTATCATTCTCAAATACCAATACAGGTAAGATAGGTTGGAATCTTTCAACCCAAGACAAACCTTAAGTCTAAATTCTTCAGGACAAGCCTCCCAATCCCATGAGTAAGGTAGGTGAAGGGTACAATCAAGTTCAACCCACCCAAATTACAGCTTTGGCCTAGGCATAACCTCAGTTTGCTGATATAGAATTGTTTCCCAACTAAAAGTTGCTATCATAGTGCTTAGCAAGCAACATGGCACCCATTTGAGTTTTTCCATGTAAAACAGATAAAAGTTGATTCAAAAATTTTCTGTAACATGAAGAGGACTGAACACTGTACTAATTTCTATCAGTATTTAACTCACTGCTTTCACTTTACCATAAGTATGATGGGAAGTACTTGCTTCATATTTTTTTTCTCCATTACAAACAAAGCCAGGGGAGAAAAATTTTCCAAGGGTCTTACAATGGTAGTAAAAGTGCAAACAGTGGGCATTTTGTGATACAGATGTTCTTGGCCAAACAAGATTTTACCTTGAACATACAATATGCATTCTACCCATGATGGGAGTCAGACACTAGTAGAAAACATGTCCACACATGAATGATGCTTGTTTGATACTTTTGAACATATCTACCTTTGTTTGCTTTTGAGATGTGCAAAAATTCATACATTTTATTGTGGCCAGAAGTTAATTATCAAGAACAGATCTTCATGTTCTTCTGCAAGCGAGCAAGTGCAAAAAGCCACAAGCACACACTTGTTTTTTTTTTGTTTTTTTATATGAAGTAAATACTGGATTAGAAACAAAAGGGCAAAGCCCAAGTACATAAGCTACATACAAAAGCTAGCCAAAACAAAAAGAGCTAAAGTAAGAGAAAATTTACAAAAGAAGCAAAAGACATGTTCTGGCCATTTGTATGACTATTAAACCACCCAAAAAAAAGTTTCTTAACAAAAAAAGACTAGAGCTCAATAATGGACGTATCCTTCTCTTCAAAGGTTCTAAGGTTCCTTTCCTTCCAAATGCACCAAATGAGAGCGTGTGGAACCATGCCCCAAGCCACCCCTTCTTTTTCTTTCTCGCCGTTTTAATTTTCCATACCAAAAGGAGATTGTGAGAATTAGAGGGCAAGACCCAATGAATCCCCAAGAGATTAAATGCGAGTGCCCACATACTCCACGCCACTTCACATTGGATAAAACGATAATCAACTGTTTCCTCCGCTTTCTTACAAGTTACAAAGAATGCATCTATTAGCCAATTCCCAGCTTTTACTCTTCAAGTTGTCCAATGTCAAACACACACTTGTGAATGTGTACATGTGAATAATAACATATATGCAGAGAGCCAGGGACCAATATGTAGCTGTGTCCGGGTGTATAGAATTGGGCAAGTTGTTGGGTCAACACCCCGTATCCATCTCAAAGTGCAGGACTCATGTCTATGCCCAAAGATTATAGATGGAAACCTATGCCAAGACCTAGGTCATGGTTCTCAAGTCCTGTATTAAGAACAAAGTGGTTTCTGAATCTACTTTCTATCAATAAAAACCACATAACCAAGGTTTAACAAGAAAGCAAGTTTGAGAGAATAGACCTGGTGGAGATAAGGTCATTATTACAATGGTTGTGTGCACAATTGGAGATGTTGCATACTCACTAATAAAACCTTCATCGGGAACAGAATGAAAGTTAAACACAAAAGTGTTGGGTCATCTAATGACCAACAATTGTAGGCATTTAGCGCAGATTGTAGGGTTTGTCATGAACTTCGTTAGTAACATTTGCATAATAGTGATTGCTCATTAAAAAGACAAAAATTTCCTAGAAGCTCAATCCACTTCAAATTGTTTCACAATGCTGGTAACATGACCATTAGTATTATTAACTATGACTGAAAGTTAACAGTAAGCATCAATAAATGACAAAAAGAGTTCATGATTACAAAACTAGCTGAGAAAACAAAATCTGTGCCAACAAGAGGTATATGAAAAAACAAGTTAACATTGCCTACCTGTAAAGAATGAACAAAATTTTCATAATTCAGGACGGTAATTTCCATCGCACCCAATTTTTGCACCACATTACAGGAAAAAAAGGAAGACCCAGAAACTTTCATTCTATTTCAAACTCAGGAACTGAGCGCATCAACATACTCTCTGATTCAAGCTCTGCCAACAACGGTCCACTCGCCTCGCCACACCGCAAATTTCGGTTAAATGATAACAATCCAAACAACACAAAACTCGTTATCAAGATCCCAATTGCATGCCCAATAAACAATAGATTCATCAATGCCATACCCCTTAAGCTATCCTCCTCGAGATCACACCGCACATCAGCGTTCTCATGGGAAGGCAACGCCGATATTTTATGACATCCCTTCAGCGCAAAGGTATCGGAATACAAAGATAACCCAGCTTGCAACACCCATGTCGCTTTGAATATAATCCCAGAAGACAGTAGAAACTCGGCGAAAAACGCCGTAGGCCTAATCGAAAGATAAAAGCAAGAAGCGGCGCAAACGAGAGTCAATCCACCCAACAAGTCATACACGCCGCCACCGAGACCCGTAATTCCCTTACCGATGACAGAACACTCGAGGAGAAACGATATTCCTGCGTAGACGAATACAAAACTCTCGTGGACGAGAATAGGGTCGAAATTTTCCCGGAAAACGAGGATAATGAGAAGTACCCAGAAGACGAAAACCACTGCTGATTGCTGGAAGAAAGCGAATCGGTAGGTGGGGTGGCCGGAAAACGTGAGGAAAAGGAAAATGTTTGAGAAGGAGGCAATGGGGAGGGCAATGAGGAGGGTGTATAGATCGAAGTTTTTGTATCTGGGTTCTGAGAAATACCATGTTTTAGATTTGTAGACAGAAGGGTTTTTGAGGTAGAGAGAGAAGGAGCAGAGTAGGCGGCGAAGGCCCAAGGGAAAGAGGAAGAGGAATGCGGAGAAGTGGGTTGCTAATGATGCCATACGCTCTGTTTTGCTCTGTTTCTGCTCTGTTTTATTGTGGTTTCGGTTATTATTGATGCTGTTATGGAATTGGAAAAACACGGTTTTGGTGTAATGACAGAGATAATGGGGTTTACATATGTGGGTGAAGAGTTTACCTTTGAAGAACTGATGAGACATCTTGCAGAGTTGTTTGATGAAGTCGGAATGGAGGAAGTCGGATTTTTTGACTATTTCTGTTTCATTTTTTGACCACTTGATTTAAATTATTTGTATTTTGAGTAACTGTCGGGAGTCTTGGCCACCATTTAAATAATTTAATTAAGTTTGAATTAATTGAACGATCAAGGTAGTTCAACTTAGCTGAATTTTAGATAATAGAATGTTTTGAGTATAATTCATTATTTAGTGGATTTTTAATAGATTTTATTTTGTTTTATATGATAATGGACCCAATTATACGGAGGGACAAAGAATAATGACGATCAAGGAGGCATAAGGTTTCCATTCCTCTAATGTAGGGTTTTAAGCATGGGCAGAACCATATATACTTTAAGAGGGATCCAAGTATCCAAGGCCCTCCAAAAATTTGAAAATGTCTTATATTCTTTTTTGCACACAACTACACAAGGTGATTTTAGAAAAAATTATATCAGTGACCCTTTTAAGGTACTATCTTAAAGTTCTAAAATTTAGATGCAAATTTGTCTTAAAGTTCAAAAATTTTCAAAAATTAAAATGCAAATTTGTTTGAGTTCTAAAAAAAATTATCATTTACTATAATTTTGCCAATTTAGGTTAATATAAAAGGTGTAAAAAAATTATAGCATGATTTATGAATTGGAAATTTTATATAAAAAATTTACTATGGCCCCTTCAAAGAGAGATTCTTAGTTTTGCCTCTAGTTTTAAGTGAAAAGAAGGAGCTACCCTTACTATGTGAGGAATGATTTATCTAAGCTCTCCTAATAACCTAAAGAAGAACAAAAAGAGAAAAAAAAAGAAGAAGAAAGTCCTTGTAAATAAGCGAAATTGAGTCTAAGTAGTAATTCAAGTTTAGCTTAATAAAGTAACAATGAGTAATCATTTTGGTACATTCCAAGACAAAAATATTATCAAAGTAGGAGGAATGGAGTAATAAAAACATTAGTTGGGAAAATTAGGTGGGTCCTCCTCAAATAACCTAAAAAAATTGGAGTGGGGAACCTAAGCTTCAATTTGGCCTGAGTGGAAGGGGCTTTGGTCACTTAAACAAGAGGTTTCGAGTTCGAGCCCTTGTGAATGCAGAAAACTTTTTTAGGAGAAGTACTCGTTTCGGTGACCGTATTTCGGAGGATTAATCCTAGACGAAACCTATGACACTTTGGGAAACCAAAAAAAAAAATTGCTGCGGAAAGCCGATTGCTATCCCCACTACCCAACCCAACCCAACCCAACCCATATCAACCACTTTCAGTCACCCAATCAAAGATGTGGCCCACCTCATTAAGCCCACGAGATTGCAACCGTCCATCTTCATCGGTATAACATTCGCCCACAGAAGAGCTTCAGAGTCTCTTTTTTTCGCTTCGCACCAGGCGGAAATCGAGAGAAAAAGGGTAAAGCGAGACGAAAGATGGCGACTGAGGCGGCGACGGAGGTGACTGGCGCGGTGGTGGCTGAGGCGGTGGCGGAGACGGCGAAGCAGCCTCACCGGTTGGAGAGGAAGTGGACGTTTTGGTTCGATAACCAGTCGAAGCCCAAGCAAGGAGCTGCTTGGGGTACCTCCCTTCGCAAGGCCTACACCTTCGAAACTGTCGAGGAGTTCTGGTGGTATCAACCTTTTAACCCACCCTCTCTATCTCTTTCTCTCTCTAGATATATATACACTTATATCTATCTTGATTCTATGTTTGATCTTCATGCTTTGTGTGCTGCTTGATATGTTTACCCTTTCGATTCCCCTGTTGAGCTCATTCACATTTCTAGGATATGTATTGATTGATCTCTGTCTCTCTCTCTCTATATAATATATTTTCATTGGAATTTATAAATTTGGTTGGAACGAATTTAATTTTATCGATTTGGTATTGGTTTCTGCTAATTTTTGCTTCTTTTTCTGTTCTGATTTGGATTGTAGTTTTATAACATCGCACCTCTTGAATCAAGTCGATGATTTCCCCTTGCACTATTTCTTTTAGTTTCTGTTTGATTGCCCAGAACTCATTGGAAAGAAAAAGAAAATCTTGGAATCTTACAATTTGAGATTCCAACTTTTCATTTTTTTTCCCTAATGTTTTCTCGGAAATCAAACCAAGTATTAGGCATTTAGGTTATTTATCATCTTTCATGGAAGAAAAATAAAATTCAGTGGCACACGCACACACACGCACATATAGTGGTAGGGGGAAACTACACCTTCCATAATATTTTTAATGCTTACAGCACTCAATAAGTTTTTGTATAATCCATCATACTCGCCATTTATTAGGTTGATTGTACATTAGGAGCTCTGCCATCCATAGAGCTCTCCAAATTAGAGTTTTAATTATAAAAATAAATTCGAGTTTACTGATCAATCATCAATTGATATCTGATCTGTGAGATATTGGCATGCATGGGAGAAATATCTAATGTAATGGTTGGCTTGGCAAGATATGAATTTTACAATCTTTGAGTGTTGTTGGAATTAAAAGTTTTACACTATGTGTTCTTGATCAGGACAAACGTTTTACACCAACTGTAAGTTGATCCTTCCTCATATATATATAAAATTATATATATCTCCATAAATAGGTAGTATGTGTATATATATTTGTTCCATTTGGTTCTGAACTTCTGATTATCTTCTGCTGATTTTTATGGAGATGGAATAGTGGAATACTATGTATGTATAATTTAATCAGAATCAACATTTTGATCTGAATGTTTAACATTTTAATTGAAATTTGAAATTTTCTTGCAGTTTGTATGATCAGATATTTAGGCCCAGCAAATTGCCAGGGAATGCAGATTTTCACTTGTTCAAAGCTGGGATTGAACCCAAATGGGAGGATCCAGAGTGTGCCAATGGAGGCAAGTGGTCTGTTACCAGCAACAGAAAGGTTAACCTCGACACCATGTGGCTAGAAACGGTAAAAATCTGAACTTTATATATTATTTCTTAGTGTAACTGTTTATTTTGGAAAATATAAGGTGTTGGTTCTTGTTTAATACAGCTTGTTTGGTACCTAATAGTTTTTTATTGAGTAGTTGATGGCCCTGATTGGAGAGCAATTTGATGAGGCCGATGAAATTTGTGGTGTGGTTGCAAGTGTGCGCCAGAGAGGGGACAAACTTGCATTGTGGACTAAGACTGCCACCAACGAGGCTGCTCAGGTTCTAATTTCTTGTTCTATTGATTTTTGGAATGTTAACATATTATTGTCTTTCCTTGATTTGTAATACTCGTACGTGTGAATTTTTTCTAGTCACATATGGGCTTAACCAAGGTACTAAATTTCATTTCGACATATTGTTTTAGTTTCTCTTAAAGTAGAAACATTTAGAAATTTTTCGAGAAACGCGATGGAGACGGTGACAAAATTTGAAAACACATGGAAATGCTTGGAAATATAGAACAAAGAAATATAAATTTCAAAACATTTTAAGTTTTTTTGATAAGGTCAAGACAGTTTAAGTTATAGGACTAATTTATTATTTTGATATTAACTTGTTATTACATGATTCCCAAATATTTAGTACTATTAATTATACAAATCAGTGATTATTTATGGGTAAGCACTTATTAAATGTTATAGTTAATACTATTTCTGGCTTCCATATCCTCAGTCTTAACTAGTAGAATTTTATTAGGTGGTCTAACCATTGTTCCTCTTGACAAAAAATTTAACAACTAAAGAGAGAAATGGGAGAGAACATTCTTAAAAACATGATGCAACAAAGGAGAGCTTTGGAACAGGCCCTTGAAGCACATCGGCAATCTTGTTAGAATTGAAAACAATTCTCAAATTGCTTAGCCAATCAAGAAAATCAGGTCCGGTCAATTTGTTGGTATCAAGGATTCTGGATAATGGGTTGAGGTGTGCCATTTAGTTGATCTATAGTATAATACAAAAAACTAGCAATTTCATTTATAACCATTACATTTGGGTCTTTAAACGATAACTGTGCCTTCTACTATTTTATCAAATCTCATAAAATCTTATACACCCTTAGCTGGAATTTGAGAATCCTTTGGGAAGGATTCTTAGTGGGGATTGAGGTCTCATCATAAACTAGTGAAGCCTCACATAATAGTTTCTTGGCACATTAGCTTATAATGAGCATGTAACTCTCTACCTATTGTTTCTCAAGCAAGTTTCAATCATATTTAGCCTCTAGGTTTCATGAACCCCACAAAGTAGTTTCTTCTCCCACGAACCCTAGTTAAGTCGAACCCACCATTCATGCACAAGTGTGGTCATTGTTCGTTCTAGTATGTACCTCACATAATAGTTTATTGGTGCACATTAGCTTCTCACCTCATGATATCTCGTATTTGATGGGGTAGTCAGAATCCCCAAGAATGAGCAATTCCTAACTAGACCCGTAATGGTGCAAGGCTATGATGAGGCATTTCTAATGCCTTTTCATTTTAATGAGGGGTTTTTGGTCTTTAATAGGTCTCCTCATAATGCAACGTTATTTGTAAAATATATGGATCACATACAATATATATATATATATGATTCACCATTGTGGACATATAACAATCGTCTATGAGCACCTAGGGAATAACGAGGTGAGGATGAAAGGTATGTATTGATATATCCTCTTATTCTCAAATCATTAATTTTCAGAGACTTGGGTATCAAATGGTCGGGCTTGATTGACTACTCTCCATGTATTCAAATGTTAATTGTAATTCATTTGTATGGTAGTACTATTAACTTTTTACTATTTAGCTTCTCACACTTCATATTGTGAGTACATGAGAATTTAAAAAAAAAAAAAATGAATGTGGAATGTAGGAATCTAAAAGTAGATTACCAATAAAGCTAGCATTGTTTTTATTGGATGTATATATAATTGGTTGGGTTGGAGCCCTTTCATGTATTGTATTGCACTCCAATTGCATCAATTGTTAGGAACTAATTATTGGTTTTGGTTACAAAATCAGATTGGATAGGGCATATAAATATATAATATGTGAATTTGGATTATAGTCATTATTATGACCAATGGAAGATTGAGGCAAGGATGAAAAGTATGTAATGATATCTCCTCTTATTCTCAAATCATTTGGTTTCAAGACTTGGTTACCAAATGGTCTTGATTGACCAATTTACATGTACTCAAATGCTATTATGCAATTACGGTGGTGCTATTAGCCTTTTACTCTTTAGCTTCCCACACTCCACATTGTGAGTGCGTGTTAAGGTTTTTATTTTTTATTTTTAAATGGATGTGGAGTGTTGGAAGCTAAATTTAGAGTTTCAAAAAGTTACTCTTGTTTTATGGTGATGTATAAATAATTGATTGATTGGGTTGGGAGCCCTTCCATGTACTATGTATTGCTCTATAATCGAGTTAGGTGTTTGAATCTACTTCAATTGGAGTGCAATTCATTATACATGAAAAGGCTCCCAACCCAACCAATTATTTATACATCACAATAAAAACAATAAAAACAATGGTAGCTTTATTGGCACTCTAAATTTAGCTTCCTACACTCCACATTCATATAACTCACAATGTGGATCATGGGTTAAAGAGTAAAAGGCTAATAGCACCACCATACAAATGAATTACAAGTAACATTTGAATACATGGAGATGAGTCAATCAAGCTTAGTCATTTGGTAACTGAGTTTTTGAAAATTAATGATTTGAGAATAAGAGGAGATATCAATACATACCATTCATCCTTGCCTCATTATTCCATAGGTGCTATCATAATAATGTTCTTAATAATCCACATCTATATAATATCTGCTCAGCGCGATCCAACCACATTGCCAAATCCAATTATTAGTTCCAAACAATTGACACGTTTGGAGGGCAATACATAGTGCATGAAAGGCCCCAACCTATCCAAATGTATATAGAGCACAATACAAAAAAGGGTACCTTTATTGGATCTCTACTTTTAGCTTCCTTCACTCTGGATTCATATATTTTTATAAAAAAAAAATTTCCCATGCACTCATAATTGAAGCGTGGAAAGAGTAAAAGACTAATAGCACCACTTTACAAATGCATTACAAATAACATCTGAATACATGCAGATAAGTCAATCAAGCTAAACCATTTGGTAACCAAGTCCCTAAAAATTAATGATTTGAGAATGAGAAGAGATATCAATACATACCTTTCATCCTCGCCTTGCTATTCTATTACGGCTCCCATAATCTACATCCATATAGTATTTGCCAATTACATAGCCAAAACCAATGATTAGTTCCAAACAACTTACTAGATACAATGATGAGTTTTCCTTTTACTTCTCAATTTTTTCTCTTACATCTTCTCTCAAATTTCTCCTCCTCCTTGTTTCTTTAGATTTCTCCCCCTTTTATTTCCTTTCATTTCTCAAGAATATTTTAATTTCATGAGTTTTTAAAGAAATATTTCGGTTAGTTTCGACTAAAACATTGATGTTTCGATTGAAATGTCATCGCGTTGGTTGAAACCAAAGAATTTCTAGATTCCTATAAGTTTTTGTTCCGATCAGCCACAAAAAGAAAATAAATTTTGTTCCTTGGGCTTAACTTTATTTTTTTTGTTTTCTGACTTTCTAGTCATGACTTAAAAGCTATGATAAAATGTGTGGTATGCTTAACCATCATTCCATGTTCGAATTAGAATTTTGGTTGCTTATTGCTTTCAAGATTTTAAAATATGGGAATTTAAGCAGAAATGTTGTTTTCGATAGTCATTTTTAAAATTTTGAGAGATAAGGGAAGTGGCATGTTTTTGTTGAAGTTAATGAAATGTTTTAGCGACAATAGTATTTGCATTAATGTATTTATTTTCACCTTGGAGGGGAATAAGAAATGAGTTTCATCAAAGCAACTGAATAATGTTTGAGGGGAGGATGAAAGGGAGGGTTCCACCATTTAAGGAGATATGGAATAAAAAGAAAACGTACAATGAAGAAGCCAAAAATAGGAGAATAAAAATACCCTTGCTATATAGGTCGGAAATCCCAATTATCATCTCCAGAGGCAAGGCTTCTCTCTTGACAAGAACATATGCATTTGAGTTGGATGAATTAGGAGTCCCATAGAATCAAGTAACCAATATAGAAGAGAATTTATGAATTTCCAAAGACTGACTTATCTTCAATAATGATTTTGGCCAGATTCCCTTTAGTACCAAAGACATCTCAACCTGGTATGACCTTCCCCTACTTGTTGGTTTTTACTCGTAAAAAAAATGGCAAAAAAGGGGATTGAGTAACTCAACAAATATCAATTTGATTCGTTGTTCCTTGCAAGTTGCAAGTAACCATCCATGTTCAGCTTGTTTCACACCTTTGAGGAGGTGCCAAGGTATGTTGTAAGCCATTTGGATTAGAGGACACCTTTACTAAGCCGTCTTTAATAGTTTCATTAAGTGGTATTCTTCTGAACACTTGGATATGGATACCCGATACCTTGATTGAGGTGGTGGCCTTAAGTGTCTTTTTGATGTTTTTATCATTAAAAACACTGCCCTCTGAGGTGTTGATTCTTTCATCCCAAATGATGCAAAGTCCTGATTGGGTAGGGACTATTGAGTCCAATGGCACCCTACCCTTAGATTGCTAGATCTTGCAAATTTGGAAACAAAAGGAAAAAAAGAAAAGAAAAGAAGAAGTAATAATTAAAGTGATACGATAGGTGGTAAATTGAAGACATATGGAGTGTACCATTGGGTAATGTGCAATCATTTGTACCACAAAATATTACAAAGAAAATTATTATGTGATGGGGACATCGAACATAGACAGATTAGCCCTTGCTTGGTGTCCAGGCTCCAGTTGACTTTCCAATTTTATTTAGTTTATTTAAGGAATACAAATAATGTTATATTTTTTCATTTTAGAGCTAATTATTTACCAAATTTTGATGTAATGGGAGTCTACTCATAATTTCTTAATATGATTAATTTAATGATGGAATAAAATTAAAGCGTGAAGCTTTTGTTAGGTTTCATGCTGACTCCAAACCCCCTAGGTGCCAATTCCTAGGGTTTCACTTCTTTTCTTCCCTTGACTTTTTCTTCTTCTTCTCTCTTACATTGTGCTAGTATGTATTGTCCTGTATTGGTTTTGGTATTAAAGCAAACATTGATTCCACGCTCCACAATATTTTGATTTCACAAGCCATCTCACCATTGCCACCAAGACCTTCAAACCCTTGTAGCAATTCTTATGCTTGGGAAGGTGATGCATAAAGCCTCTGTTGCACCACCATCCCCCTTCGCAAACCACCTTCTATGACATGTTTCTATCCATGAACTGCGAAATACACTGTTTGAGTTATCCAAGCCACACTTAATGGGTTTGAGTTTCTCCTACCTCAGAAGAGTTGATGGGGACATCGAACCTAGACAGATTAATCGTCTAGTGTGACTTGGATAACTTGAACAATGTATTCAGCAATCCTGGATAGCAAATATGTGTGTCATGGAACATGGTTTGTGGAAGGGAATGGCTATGCAATACATAGTGCTTTCACTGGTGTGAGAATTGCTACAAGGGTTCAAGGTCTTGGTTGTGATGGTGAGATGGCTTGTGAAATCAAAATATTGTGGACCGCAGGATCGATGTTTGCTCTGATACCAAAACTGATGCGGGACAATACAAAATACTGTAGACGGTAGACGAAAGAAGAAAATTTTGGGGGAAGAAAAGAAATGAACCCCTAGGAATCAGCACCTAGGGGGTTTTGGAGTCAGCACCAAACCTATATAAAACTTCACGCTTTAATTTTATTCCATCATCAAATTAGTCATTTTAAGAAATTAGGAGCCATTATATAGACTCACATTACATCAAAAATTTGGTAGTAGTTAACATTGTTTTTATTCCTTAAATAAGCTAAATAAAATTGTAAAGTCAACTAGGAGCTTTGGACACCAATCAAGAGCTTATTCCGTTAGGTTCGATGTCTCCCTCACCTAATAAATTTCTTTGTAATATTTTGTGGTTCAAGAAAGGTTTTATACTTGCAATATGCTTTAGAAGAAGAAGAGAATAAAATAAAACATACATTGTCTTATTTTGTGGTACAAAAAGGTAACATTGTTTTTATGTCCTTTTGTTCATTTTTGGACTTTGTGAAAGAGAGGAATAGGAGACTTTTGAAGACAAAGAAACTGCTGTTCAGACTTTGAAAACACATACGCTCAATTTTCTTTTTGCTTGGGGAGATCCGGGATAGATTTTGTAATCAGAGCCCCTTCAGAATTTTTTGGACAGTCTCGCTCTTAAGTTTTTTTTGGCTGTATACTTCTTAGTGTACGTGTACTATGTTTATTCTTTTTAATTAGATACTTCATCCAAAAAAGGGAGAAAAAGGCCAGTTTAGCCAATATGAATAATCTCAGGAGTTGCTGTCCCATTCTGCCATCTTTTTTTATTTATTCATTTACTTTTTTTTATCATAAATTTTTTTTGGGTGTTGTTGTTGTTGACTTGGATCCATTTAAAAGGATGATTTTGTACCTTCAAATACCAAGGAAAAGAGAATGCGATGATTCTTTTGACTTGGTAGCAGGATAGTCCGTCAGTATATCCCCTTCACTCCACAAAAGGCATTTAGCATGGTATTATCTAACTTGCTGTATGCATCCCCCTCTCAGCCTCTGTAGCCTAGATGAACAAACTTAGAAGCTGCTGTTCCTTGATGTTAACTCCTGCTGCTATAGATCAAGGATTTTCTTTTAATTTCTCTTAGTTGTTTTTATGTTTTGCCAAATTTACCATGGAGACATTTTGTATTAGTCTTGAATATATCCCACTGATACTTTTGCGCTCCAGAAAATAAGAAGTTTGTGGTAATGAACTGAAATTCCCCTTTTGTCTGAAGTTGGGGACAATTCGTTAAATATTGCATGCTTTGATCCGTAGTCTCCCTCAATTTAAATACTCAACAGGCATGTGATGAAATAACATGTGTTTGACTATTGTTATGTAGATGGGCATTGGGAGGAAGTGGAAGGAGATCATTGACGTCACTGAAAAGATCACTTACACCTTCCATGTAAAGATGATTTCTGTATGATAATCTGAGTTTGACCAACTACCCTTTTCCTATATTTCTCATTGCTTTGGTTTTTGCAGGATGATTCCAAAAGGGAAAGATCAGTCAAAAGTCGATACAATGTGTGAGCATCCCCGCTATTTTGTTGTGCCAGCCTCTATTCTCTGATGCCAAATTGTGATGAAAAGTAATGAACTTTCTCCCATTTATTATTGTTCTTTTCAACTGAAAACACTAAGTAGTTGAATATTTTGTAGCTGAGATGTTTTTATGTGTGTAATACGATAACAATTTTCGTGTTTTGATATATGGCAATCTTCTACTTTTACGGTTTTACCTAACGCTGTCTGTAAGTATTCTGCTTCTATTTGATTTTCAATGGAACAAAAACATAGACGTTACATGGTTGCTGGTTCTATCCCCACCTCTCCTATAGAGAATGCCTGAGAAGTTGATGATCCATTATGTATCTGATTCCCCTCAGCTACTGCTTGACTTTTGCCTGTGTTATAGTAAGTACAACATATTATTAGCCTATGAACAGACCTGTTATAAAGATGATGCTATGTTTGATATATTGGAAATGCACTCAAAGGGAAAATTCAAAGAAAAATTAAAATTAAATTTTTTCGTTTATATCTGATGTTCTAAATTTTAGGAACAAGAATGTTTGTATTATGCGAATGCGAAGTATAGCTTTCATTTTCATATTAGCAAACTGATGCTGTAATTGTGTGTTGTGAGAACCTATATTGGGACACTATGTCCTCAGTCTGTTCACAAGGGTAACCGTTGAAGTCCCCACCCCCAACCCACCCCCCCCCCCCCCCCCCCCCCCCCCCCAAAAAAAAAAAAAAAAATCAAACCAAAAATAAAAAATAAAAAACAATTTATTTGACTCTTGAAGCTCTTTTACCATGTCCATAGGTGAATTATTCCTTAACGCCATGTACAAACTAAAGTAGGGTTGCAGCGGTAGGTAAAATAAAATATATCCAAATTATATTCCTACATTGAGCAAGTTTTGTGAAAATTATGTTTACAATTTGAAACCTTGTTAAGAAGGCAATGCAGCTGCTTTTGGGCCTAAAGGCATCTCAAATAGGGTAGCTATCTAACTTCTTTAGCTATTTTAGCTAGTCAAATTATTTTGTTATTTCTCAAAAGGGTTACTTATATGGCTAACTATTTTAGTTATTATCATTTCGGTTAACTACATTTAGTTAGCGAATGTTCGCTACTTAAACTATTTTTAGTTAAAAAAATGGCAGTTGTCATCTTTCTATGCATGAATTTTTTTTTATTTCTCCACCAAATGATTAAAAAAAAAAAGATTATTAATAAAAATTTTGAAATAACTCAAAAATAACTAGTACTTTTGAAGTACTCACTTACACACCTTTGTAGGTTTTTGGTAATTAAAACTCATTTTTGCCATTTGAGTTTTAACCTTTTTTTTTTTTTTTTTAAAAAAAAATTATTTTTATTTTGACCTACCAGTCAATCATTTTCCCAAAAAAATACGATTGGCACAGAGAAAAAAAAAACAAAAAAACGAAAGCGCTTTTATGAACAGCGCTTTCATTTCATGTATTTTAGGCGTAAAATAAGGTAGCCACGCTTTCGCACTCCCTTCATCTCTTCTCACCTCTTCACTGTCTCACCATCGACACCGGCGAACACTATCCCCGACGAACACCATCCCAACGCTGCCTACCCTCCGACCGCTGTACTCTCTCGCCGCCGCCGCCGACAGCCGTTCTCTCTCTGCTTTTCTCTCCTCACGACCATATCCGCTGTCGTCGCTCGTCTATATCAACAGGTAACACTCTTCTCTTCCTGAAATTTCTCTTCTTACCCATCTTCTTCAAACCTGTAAATTAATTATCTTGGTTTCAGGTCTAGGGCTTTTTCCCCCTCCCCTTTCTTCTTCTTCTTCTTCTTCTTCTTCTTCTTCTTCTTCTCTGTCAGTTGTGAGTTATCAATTTTATTTTTGGTTCACTTTTCTGCTAACATCTTCATCTAGTGGAATACCTTACTAAGAAAAGCCATTCTTCATGGAAGACAGCCATTACCAAATCTTCTTCCTCACATTTGATCTAGTGATTGCAAATCAGCTGCTTGTTCACATTGTGCTATTTACTCTTCTTTGCACTTGAATCTCACTGATATGTTCATAATAGGCTTCAAGGCTGTCACTTACTTGCTTTCCATTCCGCATGCACTGTACAGATGTTTACAATTTCAGATGAACTCCTGGTAAAAATAGGGAGTGCTTGGGGGGAAGTGGGGAATTCTCTGCTGGACATTCATTCATTTCATTGTTAGCACATGAGATTTTTACTTTCATGATATTTTATTTTATGTTTTTTGACAATCGATAGAATTTACCCTTTCCCCTAACTTCCTAGTATTAACAAACGGGTGTCAATACTTCTCCATAAGCTTGAACCCAAGATCGTTCACTCAACAACTGAGAAGAATGACACTAGGCTTTAAATATCATGAGATTGAACAAGATTTTTTTTAACAATCTTGTACTGATTTCTTTGTGATTGATCAAGATGTCCACACATGATCATTACACATTGAACTATAACACCATCAAAATGCTTGTATTAGTCTATTTATTTTCAAAATTTTCTTGTCATTCTATGAAAGCAGCCTACTTTCTGTGATTTTATTTATGAAATCAAGGCAACGTTTCGAATTTCAATATTCTATTCCTGGTTGCTCTGTTGATGGATTCCGATGTCTAGCATCAATAATAAATATCCAAATGCAGTTCCATAATCCGTAATATGCGAGTCTTGTGGTGTGTGCTGTATCTAACATTTGATATGAGTTCACTTCATTATTGGTAGGACTTATTAGTCTATTTGTTTTACCCAACATTTATTTAAATATAGAGCATTCTAAATCCAATTAATTGGCTCTATTTTGATTTTTCTATCTTATTCTTTTATTTGTGGCGATGGCTTCATATTCTTTCTGGATTTGCTCCATTCAATTGGATGAACCTTTTCTTTTGACTTCGATATCAAAACAAAATGGACTGGTTGAAATTCTATGGGAAGTCTAAACATGCCCCAGCATTTTAGTTCCATTACTTCGGTTTTGACATAGTCCTAATGTCCTAGGAATGGGTTTTTTTACCCCCTTAGAATTGAAGTTCTCATTCCAATTTCTGTGGAATTTGGAATCAGAAGACCATATTCTAAAAGGAAACAGTGGAAAAGATAAATAAATGACTGGTAATGGAGGCATCAGATCAGGAGCAGGTTGGGTTGGGTTACCCAAGGCAAACCCTTAGTTTGAAATTAATCACTGAGCTTGTTCAATCATCAGTTCAGCCTCAGGTAGGGTGGATTCCCTGCCCAAGTTTTAGCCCTAAGTTTCTCCACATACAGACTAATTTTCATTATGATTGAGCAGTAGTAGAACAAAATATTACAACTAAATTTAAGAATGAATAGTGCATATGATGAGAGGGGGATCTGGTTTACATTCTAATACTAAGGGAAAACCCAGATGAAGAAGGTGGGAAGTCCTTTAACATCTTAAAACATTTCTCATGACAAATTGTAAATATCTGATCTTCCTTTTATGCAAGGAAACCAAGTCTCTCTCCATTCTTCTTCGCTAGTCGAATCAGTCCTTGTCTTTGCTTTGCATCTGCCCCTATCGATTTGCAGAATTCAGTAATTACCTGAAAGTAGTTGATATGATAACAAACATAAGCAATCATATCTTATTAAGGACACATTTGTTTGGCCGGAGTCGAAGGGAATTGGAATAGAATTGAATGAGATTTTAATGGTGAGCGCTAATAGAATGAGATTTCAATAGTGACTGGCTGCTCTTACCATTGAAATCTCGTTCCATTCCATTTGATTCCGTCCAAACAAACAAACCACAACTATAGTATCATATATGTGTTGGTATGTAATTGATCAAAGCCTTAAAAGTAGACATATAAAGAGAAAATACTGAAGCAGTTTGAGGGGTATAGATCAAATAGAAAATTGAGTAAAGGTACCTGTGAGTGTAAAGCAATTGCTTTGCCTCGAAGCTGATTGAAGCGCTTCTTGCCGATTATATTACGGGTAATGACAACAGCTGGTGCAAAGAGACCCTTTCCTTCATTGACGTTCTTCATCATGGGTTGCGATCGTACCGGCTTTCCCATTCGAACTTGGGTTGGCACTGACTTGGCTAGCATGGCGTAATCTTCACCCACCATGGATGTTCCCCAACTTCCATGGAAGGAAGAACACAAACCCCCTTTAAACCCAGTTGCAGAAATTGAAGTAGCCATTGAAGAAAACACAAGAGCCACCTAGTTTTCTCTAGATAAAGAGAAATTCAGAGGCTGCTCTTCTTTCTTCTACTCCTCTTTAGAACTTATGGGTAGTATTGTGTTGTGTGATGCTGTTTCTTTTGCTTGTGTTTTTTTATGTTGTGAAGATATGATGTGTTTTGGTGTAATTCTGAGAGCCTTTGGTTTTTATTTGGATGTCTGGTGTGAGTAAGAGCTCTAGAGGCACCGAGAGCCACACATTCTGGTGGCTTGGATTTTTTCATAAAACGTATATTATTTGAATAGTCCTTTCTCTTATAGTCTTATGATCTCCTTTTCATTAGGTGGGAACATCTGAATCTGCAATTCTAATGGCTCCCTCCTTGGGCTGGGCCCCTTGCTGCTCTCCTGCTAGTCGTTTGAGCATCCATCAGATGATCATGACCGTTCGATACAGAAACTATTCCTATTAAAGACAAAATATTTTTTTATAAAAATTGGACGGTCCAAAAATGTTTTTTTGAAGACAAATATTTCGGAAGTTCACCTATTTGAAGACAAAAATATTTTTTGAAAAAATTGTACGGTCCAAAAAAAAATACGGTTACTATTGTTTTGACCACAATTGGGGGGAGGTACCTATTGCATAATGTTGTCTTCCATTCGTAGTTTCCAAGTTCCGACTGATGGCATGCAAACCACATGCTCATTGGTGGCTGGTGGATTCTAACTACCACCTCCGACGCGGTAATGTTGGAATTCTGAATCTTCAAAGTTTGATGTTTAGGTCTCGAGAAGGTTCAAAGAACGGCCGAGCTTTCTTTCTAGGAATCTAGAGTAGGGATGGCAACTAGACGGATTTGGGGTGGGGTTTATTTCAACCCAATTCGATTATATGCTAACATCCCAAATCTAGCTTGGGTTCAAAAGATCGATTCCAAGCCCACACTTAACCCGAATATGTGTATCTCAATCCCATCCTACCGGGCGAAGTACCCAATAGCCTCAGTGCCTTACTAATTGTAGTTTTTTTGTTGGATTATGTACTTAAACAAGAATATAAATACTATCTAAAGTACTAAATACTCCGTAATAAAATCTTTCCAAACTTAAATCCCACTTGGGTTTAAAATCATTAGCTCAGCCTTTCCCAGCACAATTGTATTCCTGGGTTTTAATGTCAAAGGAGCAAATGAAGTAATGCTAGTGACAACCTTTAATGGACTTCCATGAGGTTTTGTTTTGAATGCTTAGAACAAAACCACCACAACATGGACAGAGAAATTTTCAGGAAGGGCTATTTGTAGGGCCGCATTATATGTTGTGAATGGCACGTGGATCGCGTGTGCCCATATGCTGGTTATGGTAGGAAGTGAATCGTATTGGATAAGATGGAAAATCTGAAATCGTTTTGAGTCATCACCAAGCTAAACCAAGGCAACTTCAATATCTAGTAATCAACAATCTGAACAAGAAATTTATTTATTTATTTATTTTGTTTTGGTCCCTTTTAGGGCTTGACAATTTATATAGCATAACTCAATATTCGGCTAAATAAGCTCATTTGCACTTGAAATGACTAAACTAGTTGAACTTGGCTACAGACTAGCTCCATAAAATAATTCTTTTGAGTGTGCTTGTAAAATGAACAGCTAAGATGAAGCTTATTTTTGAGCTTGTCAATTTATTTCTCTGACTCGTTTTCAATTCTATTGATCATTTTTCTTTTTGGGTTTTTGAAGGAGATCCTAAACAGGCCTTGGGCTATGCAATGGGAGTAGACTTTGCCCCTTCCACCTTTCAACCCCTCAACGTAGAATGAAATGGCCTCTGCCTCCTTAATCTATGCCCCTTCCATATAATTGGGCGCAATCAACAAAAAATTATTGTGATCCTGCATTGTAATTTATTAGAAGGGGAGGAGGCGGAGGAAGAACAACTCTGTTTTTATTTTTATTTTTTTCTTTTGTTAGTCCACAAAAGGGAGGAAGAACAACTCTTAGCCACTCAATTAATTTGATTTCAATCAAAGCGTTTTCTGTTTTATGACAATTAAACCATACCTCTATCCCTAAATATCAATAAATGAGTCACTGTTTTTTCATAAGTTTGAACCTGAGATTACTCATTTAAGAAGTGAAAAAAATGTCAATAGACTATCGGCTAACAATGTGTTAGGAAAAAATACAATCCATTATTTGATGGCTTCAAAAATAATTTCATCATTATGATATGTGATGCGAATTTTTGGGTAGAACTTACATCTTAAAATCGGCTCATCAAACCCATATACTTAACTCAAGTGAAACATTAAAATCGTACCAATATGGTCTAATAACACAGAAGTAGCATGGAAGATGCAGCAAGGAAAGAGGCAGAGGATTCCCGTTTGGGCGTTTCCCAAATCAGGCATTTGGCATGAAGTGGGCAGTACGCGTTTCAGTAGGCTGTCGCGGCGCATGGAGCAGTACGCGCCGAGAGTGGTGACAAGGAGGGGTTACGGCCTGCCAAAAGTCACCTGTCGGCAATACAGAGAAATAATGTCAAATTAGCGTCCTCGTTGCCTCTCAAGGCATTTTGCATGCCTGCCACGCTGCTTTGTGGTATCATTTGGTTGCTTTTTAGCCTCTTCTCTCCTCTTACCCACCGACTGATAATCTTCCCAACAGAGAGAAGAGAGAGAGAGAGAGAGAGAGAGAGAGAGTACAGTAGACAGAAGGGGAGAGGGAGGGAGAGAGAGAGAGATGGCAAGAGAGCTGGAGAAGAATGCACTGGCAACGGAGGCTCCGAATGCACCAGTGACTTACCAGAGAAAGGTTAGAGATGACTTGGAAACCACACTCCCAAAGCCTTGTAAGTTGCTCTTATACTCTCTTTTAATTGCCCCTTGCAAACACCATTTTCGAACCTAATAGTTGGAGTTCTTGGGACTTAATCATCTTTGGAATTTGTGAGTATATGAATATGGACTGTAGGATTGATCGGTTATAGGTTGATCATCTGGTTCTGATGATCATGTGGATGATTTTTCATGGAGTTGCACAATTTTCATTTATTTAGGGCCCACTTAAATAATTTTAGTGTATTTTTTCTTATTTATTTAGGGCCCATTTGGTTATTAAATAATTTTAGTGTATTTTACATAGTATTATTGAAAGAGTTAAATCGTAAAATTGAAAAGAATGATGGTCACCATCACAAATGTGAGTTGAATTCAAAACAGTAGCATTTTCGTCCTTCTTTATGAAAGGGAAAAACATATGACAGACTTTCATTGCATATTGCAATGACAGCCAAATCATAACCACTGAAATGATAAAAAATACATTTCTCTACACTTATGAAGCACAGAGGCCCGACACGGACACGACACGATATGGACACCCCAAAATGGCAATTCTTAAAAATCTTAGGACACGACACAGTAGGGACATGGCAATAAATAAATAATTTAATATATATCTATCTATATATGTGTGTATATATATATATACACACACACACACACATTTAACTAAATGTATATATATAGCTTTATTATCCAAATGAAAGAAGCATGTAAAATTTACGGAATTATAAAAAAGAAAAATCTCATAAACAAGCAAGACATGTATAAGTTATAATGATATTTAACAATGACATTCATGCCAATGGGCAATGGCCTTATGGCCTAGTGGCACTTCTCCCCCCCTATCTGGGGGGAAGTCCTAGGTTCGAGTCATAGGTATTTGTTGATGTAATGAATTTCTTATCTATGTTACCCAAAAAAAAAAAAAAAAAAAAAAAAAAAAAAGAACAATGACATTCATCTGATCCATGAAGCACACTTCTAGATATAACAATGCTGAAATGCCAAGGATTTAGGGGCTTAAGGCATGAAGAGTAAAGGGCCTTTTAGAACTAGGTTTTTGCCTTTGAAAAAGCCCCCCTCAATGGTTTATAAGAACTAAATTGACCCCTTTTAAAACAATTTAAAATTTCATTTGTTGCCCCACCATGTCCAAGAAGTGTCCCTGTCGTGTCCTAGAAGTGTCCCCACCATGTCTTGGAAGTGTCCAAGATGTGTCTGATATTAATTAATTTATTTTATCTAATGGACACATACGGGCCGTTTCCTACACGTGTTGATGCCGTGTCGGAGGCGTGTTTGTGTCCGATACCGAACACGGCCACAACACCTTTGGAGGAGTATCTGTGCTTCATAGCTCTACACCCTCACCCTCTCTCTCTCTCTCTCTCTCTCTCTCTCTCTCTCTCTTTATGATTTTGGCTGTCATTGCAAAATGCAATGACTGTCTGCTCTGCCCTTTATGAAATTCTAAAAATTGATCCTGTAAGTGATAAGACTCCAAGTTTTCTAAATAGGCTCGTTCAAATGGATTTATGTCTTCAATACTATGTATTATGCACTAAAATTATTTATTCATTTGGACACCCAACGGGGCCCTTGTTTATTTATTTAATTATTTTTTAGCTCTTTTTTTCCATGTGTGACTAGGGGTAGAACTAAAACAGAATATATATTTTCTTGGTTGTCATGTGTTGGACAAAGATCCAAATGTTCAATTTCTCTGAATTCCAAGCTAAAAGTTATTGAATTGTTGAATCTTGATGATCTTCAGTATGAAAAAGGGTGAAAAAACTAGTGAGTGGGATACAGTGGGCTCTAATCGTTTTTTGGTATCTATGATGTGGTGATACTACATAGAGGTACTAATACAAGTGATTATACGAGTAGCCCCATTCTTATCAAGGATTGCTGATATAATATACATGTGTACTTCTGTTATGATTCCTTTATTTTTTATCTAACAGCCAAAATATTTGGGTACTTAAAAGCAGATTAATGAGTATCCTACATTCCTACATTTTGGCCAATACATCAAAGATAAAGGGATGATATCCAATGGTTAAAATGTAGGGGACTTAAAAGGCAGGTTACTGGGTATCCTACATTTTGGCCGATATATAAAATAAAAGGGTTGATATGTGTATATGAGTCACTTTCTATAGAACTCGCCTGGTGTAGAAGATGCATCCTAGATTGGGTTTAAAGTCACTTGGCATCACTTGGGTTCAAATTCCTACAAGGACACCTGTCTTCATCCTACTAACTACTTTCATAAAATGATTGTACTTTGTGTTTCCAATCAAGTACGCCAAAAAAAAAAAAAAAAAAAAAAAAAGTTACACGGCAGAATACTAGTTTAGTGTCACATGGGGATTGCAACCATAGTCTTAAAAATCGGCGATATATCGTCAATATATCGCCATATCGACAAGTAGCAAAACGATGTCATGCATCGGCATTATTTTGACAATATATCATTGGATATATCGACATATCGTCGATATATCGACGAATATCGACAATATCGAGATATATTGAGAATATCCACATTTTTCACCATTTATCATCGAAATATCGACGATATATCGAGGTATATCGAGAAATATCGATCATATCGAGGTATATCGACCCATGTGACTAATTGACTAAAATTTGAGTGTGACTACTATCCCATTTTTTCCCACACATAATGTCCTCTTGTAGTAGTTTTCAAGGCTATTTTGGCAACTTCTTCAAGCTTCACAAGAACCCAACCCCCTTTCCCCCTTTACCCAGCTCTTTTTCTCCTTTAGCACCTTTACAACTATTACCTATTAGGCTATTACTCTATAGTATTATTAATTTATTAGTGTAGACCATTAATTACTTTATAGTATTATTAATTTGTTAGTATTGATATTAATTTATACACATTTGAAATTATTAGTATTACTCAAGGCTGGTTTAGCAGTTTCTCTAAGTTTCATGTGGTACTAATGTAAGTGTATGTCATTAATTTATGGATGTATTGATTTATTATTGTATAAATGATATATATTTACAAATTTTAATTTCATGTGACATTTAGATGTTGAATTTGCATAAATTTCTATCATTTATTTTCTCACCGCGTCACACCTTTTATACAACACATAACACATACTTATATTATACACATTTAAATTGCAATATTTTGATTCTAAATTGTGTATTAGAGTCTAAATCATCCTTTCCCAAAGTTTCAGTAAAAATATCCGTGTTTAACTAATAATATCCCCCATTTCTCTAAATCGATATCGATATATCCGTGTTTTTTTAACCCTCGATATATCTATCAATATCGATATTTAAGTCCTTGATTGCAACAACAAAATTTTAGTTGTAAATGTCTTATGATGGGTCTTTACATGGGGTTAATATCTTAAGAGGCGCAAGATTGGTCAAATCAATTAGAGAAGATTTTTAATTTTTTTTTTAAAAAATGAAAAATGAAATTTGAGCTGCCACCATATCAGTTGCAAAAGCATTTTATCTTAAATTTTGATGGGAGTCTATATGGGGTTTCCGATAAACTAATTTGGTGCCCAGCCAGAAAACATGGAACTGCTTTGGCACATTTGTCATCAATTCAAAACAATGTGCCAAAATGTACATGCATAGGAAACTCATGGGGAGCATATTATCACGCCCTCTTTAAAGCCATTTTCTTATTGAATAGGCATGTTTTTACTGGGCTTACACCTACCAAGGAATGCTGGAATGCTAGATCACAATCCTTTGAAACAAATTTGGAAAAGGTCCCAACCACACTCAAGATGAGAAACAAATTTTCAGATAGATATGGCCGTGCACTATTAATTGGCTTATGGTTGGCAAAGACCATACTGAAACAAATTGGACTGCCTAGGATGGTGTAAACACCAACACATAAAACAAACACTCCAAACATAGGGGGTCTAAAAACAGCTTCAGAGCTTAAGATCTTACCAATTATCCACACTTAGAGGTCTAGTAACAGCTTTAGAACTTTCTAAGTGAGACAAATTAATATAGAAAGTAAGACTGTCAATCAGATGACATGGATGCATACTGTGTAGGTTGGATGGCAACATTGCTGTCCAACAACGGGCATTGGGGCTAGTGGTATGTCCTCCTTCTTAAAAGTGGGAAGGGTTTTAGGGGGTTGTGGGTTCGATTCCCCTTGGGTGCGTTGAATGTGTGTGTATATTGCCTAGCTAAAAATGGGGATAGATAAGATACATTTTAATAATGAAAAAATGAATTAGGTATGAGAGGTGGCTCCAAGACAATAGATATTAAAGAAACAAACTGATGGTCTCAACTGCATTGCCAATAAACCAAGGTAAGTTAACTAGATTATAAAATTCATAAGAAAGAAATTAAGTATAAGTGTATAACTAAAACCAAATCTAAGCAATCAATTTTTTTCATCCCTAATGGTTAGCTCTATGGGAAGACGTTCTCAATTGCCCTTATTTATCGATTAGTGTTCTACATACACTTTGGAGGAACTGTTTGCACATCTTATATATCTAACACTAGAATACTTGGGTGCCTTGTCTAACATACTTCAATTTAAGAAATGATTTTGTGGGACATGTTTTGATTTATTTAGTTGTGAATCTCATTGCTAACTAGATTGGATGAAGGTTGGACTGTGATGGTGGGTGCTTAATTAGTCTACCTCCCCTGTTATCCTTGTTCATCTTTTCTTTTATATATGTGGAATTAGATATGGCTAGAGCATTAGCTGCTCCCGATACGGACCATCCGACTGGAACACCGGGCCATCAACATTACAACATGAGTGTTCTTCAGCAACATGTAGCTTTCTTCGATCAGGATGATAATGGGATTGTTTACCCTTGGGAGACTTATACCGGTAATATTCAAGTACTATCTGACTTCAATAAATCTTGATAATGGTACACCCTTTCTAGTGTAATGACTGATTCGTTTCTCTCCCCCCCCCAAAAAAAAAAAAAAAAAGTTATGTTGGCTGCTTTTACTATTTGAGCCAGCCATGTGGCAAGAATAGTTGGCAGCAGCTAAATGGTGGCTGGTAGGATTTCTCCACGTCAGAGGAGAAGTCAAATGGTGTCACCTATCTCAATTACTTTAATTATGGACTGGCAATAATGAAATTTCAATATTTTTTATTTCTTTAATGAAGAGAATTTTAACTTGTTTAACGAAATTAGAATAATTATTTTGCCCATTATATACCCATTTTGACTCTCTAATATAGCTCAAGTAGTAACAATGAGGCAGCTACATGTAATTGTTACAAAACCAACCACAGCCCCACCCACCCCCCCCCCCCCCCCCCAAAAAAAAAAAAAAAAAAAATTTTCTTACCCACTCACATGCACATTTAGCATAATGTGCTGCCCTTTGAATCTTTAATGATGAAGAAATCAAAGTTATAAAACACAACAGAAAGATAGGGCTCCATACTATGCCCTTATTTCATTGATTCTCCTTACTTTATTTTGTCCATCGTTGTAAAACTTAGTAACAAACTTTCATGCTCACCTATTCTTCAAAATTTCAAAGTGCGCATTTGGACTTCCCAATAAATAGAATATGTTCCATGTGTTTTTTTATAGCATGTGGATAGGTCTACATTCATTGCACATTGAGGATCATCTTTATGATTTCATGAGCGACATTATTCTTTGTCTCTTGCTATCTTGTGTGGCGACAGCTTCATTCTCTACAATGACTTTGTTTGTTGAGAGAAAAAAAAAATGTGCTTTGAGATGCTATTATAAACAAATGGAATCATTCCATTTCTATGAGATATCCATATGCAACCTTGCATATTCGTACTCTTTTGTCTTTTATCTAAATGTACCTTCTATTTTTCCTTTTTCCATTCAGGATTGCGTGCAATTGGTTTTAATATGATTGCCTCTCTTATTATGGCCATTTTGATCAATGGAGCATTGAGTTACACTACTCTCCCTGTAAGTTAATGTGCTGAACTTCTCTAGCATGCTATATGCAAATTAATTTACCAAAGTTGTGATAGTGTTTATGTTTTAAGTATAGACATAAAACAAATCCTATGTTGTGTGCGTGAAACTATATTATTGTTGTATGTTTTGGTGTACTTTTGAAAACCCAAGTACTTGTTCTGAAGTCCCCTTTTCCCTCTCCTTTACATGCCTTTCTCTATTACTTTATTGGTAATGTTTTTTGAATGACAAATCCCTTGAGTGGTGGAACTTATGTGGTTTCTTCTCAGGAAGTTACCCCACTTATTCTGATGCCTACCCCCGCCGCGCCCCTTATTAATCCTTTTGAAATACCGTGATTAGTGTGTATAGTTACTTTTGAGAAGTGACATTAGCTATACTTTAAGTCTCAGTTCCAGCATTCACAAGAGTTTGCCCACATTTGGTGAGACTTTTATTGAATTATCCAATAGCTAATATGTCATTACCCCCCCCCCCCCCCCCTTTTTTTTTTCTTGTAAATGCGATATTTATCAACCATCTATAATACATGCAGCCTTTCAAATCCTTTGCAATCAAACTTGCAGCTTCACTAGGAATCTCAACAGGGAGAAAAATTTAATTGCAACATATATTGTTATGATAGAAGGCAAAAATTCAGTTACGCTATTGGTTTCTCTATACACATGTTTAAGCCAAAATCTGACAACCAAAAGAAAGCTGTATTTTTTTTTAACCAGTTGCTTTGCTCTCCAAGAAGCATGAAAAACTTGCTCAGCACATCTCTAGCATTTTTTGATAATTGCATCCTCTAGTGTTGCCTAGAGAGAAAGTTGTGTTCTAAATATATCTGTGTTGGGGAGATTGCTAGCTTGAAGCTCTCCCTTGGTTTTTAATTAACAAAAAAAGAGTTTCGGTTTATATCTTTCCATGTCTCTTTTCCAATCTTTTCTAATAAATCATTGGGAAACTCTATTATTGTTCTTGTGTCTGAATCATTCTTGATTTTCCTTATTTCTACATAACTGGGATAACATCGGAGTTTCCCAGCAGGTCTTAGACCATATTTCCAATATTAGTTCTTAAGGCCCAACACATCATGTCTACAACTGAGCTATGCAGGACTCTTTCATCTCCAGCTGTGTGTCTGCTGGAGAATCCAGCATACCTTCTTTCTGAGTGTACAACGCTTGTTAGCCATGTTAGAAAACTTCAATTAATTAGATGCCTACTCAAGAAACTTTTTCAGGTGGGAAGAGAATTACTTGTTTACTTGGTGTGGAGGACAGAATGTGGACTCCTTGAAGACTCATTTTGCTTTAAAACCTGAAATATTTTAGACTGACAAGTAAATGTATGATCTTCTGTTTTAAATGTTAGAGATTCAAGGGAGAAAACTTAGGACTTCAAATGAGTCATGTGGTAATCATACCCAATTACCACCATGAGATTTCATTTTAGCATGCTAAAGTGGCAATTAAATCTCTTGTCCCTTATCCTGGAATTTTATTTTTTCAGGGGTGGATCCCCTCTCCATTGTTCCCTATATACATTTACAACATACACAGGTCCAAGCATGGGAGTGACTCTGGAACTTATGACACAGAAGGAAGGTAAGAAAATCAGTAACTACCTATCACAATATAATTTTTCCTAGTCTTTAAGGCTTTTACTGCTTTTACCACGCTGTGGAAATGCAGGTATCTTCCAGTGAATCTCGAGAACATGTTCAGCAAGTATGCTCATACAGTGCCTGACAAGTTGACATTTGGTGAGCTGTGGGACATGACCGAGGGGAATCGAGTTGCTTATGACTTATTTGGCGGGTTTGTTTCAGAACCTTCATGTTGAACTTCTTCTTCCAGTTCATATTCTTTTTAATTTTTGGATCTTCACTCTGTTATGTTTGAGCATGTTTTGCAGGGTCACGAGTAAGCTGGAGTGGGGACTTCTGTATGTTCTTGCTAGGGATGAGGAAGGTTTCCTGTCTAAAGAAGCTGTGAGACGCTGCTTTGATGGTAGTCTGTTCGAGTATTGTGCCAAGATGCAAATGGACAATGGTGCTAAGATGGGCTGAACCCATGTTGGCTGCTGTGGGGGCTGTGAGTAGCTGAACATGTTTCCTAGTTCCATGTAATAATAGTGGTGTAATAACTTCAGAGGTGCTCCTTGCTAAGCACATAAGGCTAAGTGGCTAACCACTGCAGGTTAGTACCCTTTAGTAGATGCATACTGCTGTTTATATGTTTAGATGTTAAATTGCTGTAATTATCTTAACCCGGCATGAATGGTGTACTTGTTGATGACTCTGGCTCCTTTCAAACCGAAAATCAAATAACTATTTATTGTGTGCCATGGTTAACCTTTTAGAATTAGTTGTGGTAGCTTGAAATAAGCTCGAATCACCATCTCCTGCTTGAAGAATGACTGAAGAGCCCCTACTTGGACATTGTTTCTGGATCATCCCAAGTCACCCATGGGTTGAGCATAATGTTAGTTTTGAATTCAATTTCTTTTTGTTGAGAAAAACTGAAGGAAGGAGAAGAAATTGAAATCTTGTCTGGCACCAAAGAATGAAAAATCTGATATTTCAAAAAAATTACTCCTATTTCTTTTCTTCTCCTACATATTCTCAGCAGCTCAGCAGTAAAAGAAAGCTCTACTTTATTATACTAGGACTCCATTTAGATAAGACAAATGCCAGTAGAAAATGAAGCCGTCTTTGTCAATCCAAATAGACCAGGGCTTGGCCAAGTGATGCAAGAGCATGTGATGGTCCACAAGAGAGGCCCAAAAGGGAAACTACGAAGCCAATTCAGTTTAGAGACTATTATTTTTAGTTTCCTATTAGAGATTATTTCTATTACAGTTTCATGTTTTTTTATATAATGGATATAAGGGACTTGGGAAGATAACCCTTGATTATTAATAAACTTAATTTCTTAGAGCTCTCATTTTACCTCTATAAACTCTCCTCATTCTATGTGATTGTGGATTGACAACCTACTTCTATCCAAAATTCAGTCGTAATTGCTTTAATTCTTTTCTAATAATTTTTCGTTCCATTGTGATGGGTATATCCTTCATGAATCACCAATCCTAACTTTGAAGCCTAGTAGAAAGGGCAAGTCAACCTTCCGCCCAATATAAGGGATCTTATCAAACTTATGTGCACCTTTACATAAATTTGATAAGCTGACATTCGCAGCTATAATATATATTATGACAGCCACGACCAAGCTATTTATACATAATGGTAATCTTAAAGCCTTTTGTCATAGAAATCATGAATCCTATTGAATATAAAATACTGCAAAATTGGCACTTACATATTTCGAGTTCTTTCAACATTCATTTGAAACTTAATTTTGATGTTGTTGTGTGTAGCTAGGACATCTTTTATGTCTATTCTCTCTTCAGGTAAGTCTACACAACAACCCAAAGCCAATTCCAAAATGGATGATATACAATCATTCTTCAAAGCAAAATGTTCTTCTTCTCTCCTCACCAAATTGCCATCTACAACTTCGATTGTTTCACGAGGTAATGATTCTTTTACCCAGCGCTTTAGACTCATTTCTCCGAGAAACATTTTATCGGTGGGCTTCTTCCTTGTAAATGTTTCCATTAGTAGAATACCGTAACTATACACATCACCTCTTGTAGAAACAACTCCTTCCAATCCCTACTCTACAAGTGAGACTACTATTGTTCATAAAATATCCAATAAAAATAATGCACAAGGAAAAAAAAATTCCTTAAACATAATTATCAAAGGCAAAATTTTAAATTAAACATGAGTATCATACTATCATTCCTTTAAATAAATAAAAAAAATGTAACATGAATTAGAATTATATGCTAGGAACATCACCTGGTGCCATATACCGAATTGTGGCTAGGGTCTTGGTTTGTGTCATTGACTCCTATTCACTTAAAAGTTTTGCAATGCCAAAATCACCCAAGTGTGCAACCATATCTTCATCTAGCAATACATTGCTGGGCTTCAAATCACAATGAACAATAGGTATTGAATAACTGTGATGGAGATATTCCAATGCCAATGCAACATCATGAGCAAAGTGTAATAGCATTTTGGAAAATTTCAAGGATGCTTTGAGTATTATTCTCAGTAGATTCAGCATTCCTAGCCTTCCAAATAGACCAGGCTGCAGCTATAAAGAGATTGTAGTACCAAGAGGTAGCTAAATCCCATGAGAGGAGAAATATGAGTTCTTGGCTAGGTTTTCTCTAATCCAGCTATGATGGGATAGATTAAAGAACCAGGTATGATTTCTGGAGTGAATAAGAGCTTTTTCCAGACATCCATGGCATTAGGGCAATCTCATAAAGCATGCATAGAAGTCTCCATGTTAGTGTTTATCTCTCTTCTTTTTTTCTTTTTCTTTTTCTTTTTCCTTTTTTTTTATTTTATTTTAATGAGAGAGAGAGAGAGAGGGGGGGGGGGGGCGCGTATAGTAATTAAGGATTATTAGAGGAACACATGACCAACACTTAATCCACCTTCACCCCCAAAAAAAATAAAAAATAAAAAAAAAAGTTTTCAAACTGACATTTGGTATATTATGAGGCAAGTAGTTTCTGATTTTCTTGCAAACTTCCTTTTTGATTGAATGGAGTTGATTCATTTATAAGAGTAAAACATCTTCAAATCTCATTTATTTAGACAAATATTTTGTTCTATTTTATGACAATTTGATAAAAGTAGACAATTTTCAGGAAACATAGTACAATGAATTCGAAAGTTTGAATGTTCTTTCCACACTAGGAAGCTCCTCAAAACTGCTCCATTGGTCTCCAACAATGCCCCAAATGCGATACCCACCTCCTATCAATTGTTTCCTTGTGTCAGCCTTGTATTTTTTGGACTTCCTTATGCTCGTCGCTAGGACCCCTGTATCAAAGAATAAAACGCTTCTATTAAGCAAGGGTGAGGATCGGGAGACAATATTTTGTGATCATTTTTTATACCAATATTTCTTTCTCATTTAATGCTCTTCAAATAAGCGGACGTGGAGATGATGATTAAATAATTTTTTTAACATTATACGGGAGATAAACAAACAGTATTAAAATTGATTCTAACTCATAAGTAAATTATATATATATATATATATATATATATATGAGGGAGAGAGAGAGAGAGCATGTAAATACCTTAGTATGAGACTAATCCAACCATGGTAACCAACATTGACAAGGTTGTCAACAGTGGCAGATCTAAGATGTTCCCTCCTTGAAGAAACCAAAATGATCTGAACCCCTCTTGCTTTCATCTCATTGAAGAGTCTAAGTGAGTGATCTAGAGCAGGAGGCCTTGCCCTTCATCATCCATTCTTCTAAAGAGGTCAAGTTCAACTTCTCCCCCCTATTTCCCAATAAAAAAGGCTTAATTACTCACAATGGTAGCTCAAGCTTATAACATGAGAAACCCAATCATACCATGTTCCTATAATACTTGCTTTAGTCCAGTGAAACAATGTTCCTATAAATCAATAAGTTAGATCAATAAGATAGATGGATTACCGAAAGTTATGTTCCTCGTAGTAAGGCACAGTCGATAGGAGTGTATCATCAATGTCGAAAATCCATGCATCTCGACTGTCTCTCTTCAAAGTGCAGCTAGTGCTGAGATAAACTGTGCACTCTTCGATCGCCCTCTCGGAGTCCACCTTGTATTGAGTCGACTTTACGTACTTTCCAATGTATTCGATGCATTCTTCGGGCACGACTTCTAATCCCCGGATGTTGTTCAGCTCAACATTCATCCTCCAGCTCTCACAATAATTTTTCAAGCTGATCTTGAACCCACTCTTTGTTTTTTTATTCAAAATGTTCCAATCTGCAACTGTTACACCAGTGAAAAGACTCAAGAAAGCTAGCAAAGCCCCTAGATTTTTCCCCATTTTCTTCCTCACAAGGGGTATAGATTGAGAAAGCAGAGTGGGATATGTTGGTTTAGGTGGCTTTTATATATGGGAATTGATTGAAGAGTCAAGAGAATAGAGACTGAAAGTGCCATGGAATAAATTTGTGATAAGCCATAACTTAATTTGTCCTGAAGATCACATGCAGGTCAGGATGTCAAATGCCTTAAAATAAAGTAGTCTTTTAATCACTGGGGGAGGCATGGAACTTCCATGTTTTAAAGATTAAAAGGCCACATGTAAGATATAATACGAAGATTCTTTTTTTTTTTTTTCCCACTTTTTCATTACATAATATTGAAGTCAGACAGATGCAATATCTACTTAATAGTAGTGATAAATTTGTTACGAAGCGAAGAAAATTATGACATCCAAAGCGAGTTATTGAATTTTCGATGACCAAAGGAAATCTTATCTCAATCAAGATGAATGCCACTGTTTAATCTGGTTCTGATTTTTGATTTATTGGGCTGTCTCTACAATTTGATTTAATGAATAATCTATGAAATGATGCGTAGCTATATCAGTGTCTTCATCTCATATATTAATATGTTTGTGTATTTATGTCACACCCTTGGTTGATAGGCTTCATAGAGTTACATAATTCCATGTTAGTCATTCAAATAATTAATAATAACTCTTATATAGTGATATGGTGGATAGACATACATTTAGTAGATCTGTCTGCATATACATTACTCTCATCCCAATCATACAACTGTGTAAACTGAACTTGCAATATAATTCCTCTGATTGGAATTATTTGGCATTTCCCCACACAGCCCTAGTAACCCTCCTGGCTAATTCAGACCATAGTAATTGAAAATACTTACTGATTGTAGTTCTCACCTCTTCTCAACCCTCTGGAACCACTAGTGTCAAATTGGTTGTTGGCATAGCCAAGCTTGTTGCAATATTTGGAAAAAGAGATTTATGAGTCATATCAAATCCAATATTTTGGCCATGTGAGATGTATGACTTCTCAACATCTTCTTGGTGCATATGTAGTTCGAGTATAAATTTTGGGTCCAGAGTACGCCAGGGATCAGGCAAGAACAACTAGCACACTTTACAACCTATGCCCCATAGCGAAATGGTCAAAGACTCGCAGACGGGTAGAAAAGTGAGGAACTCTACAGAGAAGCAAAATTAGAAGTATCTTAAGGGTTATGGACTTTATCCATTGCCCCTTGTTTGCAGCTGCAAAAGAGAGGGTTCAGATCTTGCCTACCCTATGTCTAGCCCACAAGAGACCATTAACTGCTAAAATGTAAAAATTTATTCAGAAAAACAACCAGAAATATTAGAACTTGAGGCAAGAATATCCAAGGATTCATAACTTCAATAAAAAACCTCAACTCTGCCTCAAAAGGTCCTGCTGCAGTGCAGCAACTGCAACTTGAAAACCACATTCAACCTTTTTCCAATGCCATCACTAATCTGTGTTCCATACTTCCATCCATGCTTTAGCCGCAGTTCAATGACATTGGAATATCTGTAATGTCGTTTCTTAAATGCTTTTCCTTTAAAAAAAATTAAGAATAAAAGATCTAACCTACCATCTAAAACATCAATCATATATACCACCACATATGTAAAACTCAACAAAAACAGGAATTTGTCTAGTGCAAAGGCAAATGGAAATGTAAATTTTTAAAACTCGTAAAAAGCCACAAAAAGAACATCAAATTAATACCTCGCAAAAAGAAAACAACCTAATCCGAATAAAATCCAGGCAGTCAATAGACCACATCCTATTGTTGTCTTTTAACAAAATACTTTCACCGTTTCACAAAACAAACGCAAAATTTGAAGTTGGACATCCATTCCAAAATATCAAAAGATATGAAGTCAGAATTCCTAAACAATGGCATTTGCAGCACTCGCAATCCTTGGCCACAGATCAGCACACTCCTTCCCAATTGGACCCGTAATAGCAGACCCTAGTAAAAACAAGCAGCAACTAGTAAGTAAATATTTACTATATGTCAAGGAAGGGTAACACCCTGTTATTTAAAAAATATAAATTAAACCCTATACAACCGCGTATCAGAGCTGAAGTAGTAATTCACACAACAAAGACTTTAAGGAAAAATGGTATGAAACCACCCACACTGCACCAATAAAGAAAAACAAACAAGCGAAAACAGCTTTTACAGATACATAATGAGCCTTACATATACATATAGGGTTCTGGATCAGGTCATCCCAGACCTGATCAATTTTGCATATATATATATATATATATATATGGAATTTGTTACCTCATTATGATTGTTTTCAAAAAAATAAATAAATAATAATAATAATAATAATAATTAAAAGGGGGTGTGGAAGAAAAAAACGTATTTTCTCCACCAATTAAAGAAAAAAGAAACATGGAGTAGATTTTCCAATTAGCCTGTATCTGCCTTGCAATTTTTTACATTTGAAGGGTTGCATCAGTAAATCATCAATTTGATCACCTTCAGTAGTAACAGTATTTGCTAGAAAAATTTACCATACCTTTCATTTCTCCCTTTGGGTTCACGATGACACCAGCATTATCTGCAAACAAAAACCATTTGCAGAAAATATTTTAGAACATTAATTTAAACATGTCTTAACAAGAACAGTAATTTATCTATGCGACTATGCATGAAGGGCCAGTAGCCATGTACTAAAGATAATGCAACAACCCAAACAAAATTCCCACTTCATTGTATGACAATCTTAGCATGAATCCAGAAGATATCCAGTTTCAACAATTATGATTTTCATTGAAAGGAAGAACATAATCAATTGACGACTTGCGCAAACAAATCAAACAGAAGATAGCCTATCATCTTAAACAATGCCATTCTCTACACAACTGTGAGCGGGAAAAAAAGAAGAAGAACATTTAATAGGAAACAGGCAACACAATGCAACAGAAAATATCAAGCTGTTTATGACAACTTTTATTTCCAAATTAATCTCTCAACCATAAAGGACTACACTAAGAAAAAATTCATGAGACAACGAAGAAGCAACAAACAAAAAAGTAGGTGTTTCCACCATAAGACTTCTGTAAGTAGTAATGATCAACACCAAATGAAGATAGATTTCGTACAAAACTACAGCCGATTTTATATTCTATGTACGGTGAGGATGCTAATAGGGCAGCCTCACCCCCCCTCCCATGAGCTCATTTTCTTCACTGCAAGCATTGTCCAGAAAAAGTTAACCATTATACTCTCTCTCTCTGTCACACACACACACACACAAAAGCCTGCAAAGCCAAGTGGTCTCAGACCAAGATTGTATAGGCATCAAGAGCACCTAATTTTACAAGTGGCAGATCATTAAAAAAGAAAATAATATTAGAAGGATACTTCCACCATGTCATCTACTTTTCGCTATAGGTTCACACAAAATGAGAGCAGGGAGCAGTTACAAACAATTAAGACTTAACTTATCTAAATGATTCTATAGATTCACAGAATGTAAAAATGATACCAGGGTTTTCTCTTTAAAACAAAGAGAATTTTCTGGACAGAAGGTGGGAAAAAAATTAACTGCTGAAAAGTTAACCAGCTGCAACCTGATGAGGCAGCTACATCAGTGCTTTGCTGAAATAGGTAGTCTAGGCACGCAACAAAGAGGTAAACCACTATCAGTCAAAAAGGAAGGCTGTTTTTTTACATATGTAGGGCCCAAATGGAGCAGATGTGAGCTTATAAAGCAAAGCATCAACACATCTGTAACGATGAACACTTATAATTTCCCAGACTCGTAACTGTATCAACCATTGATTATAAACGTAGATACCTGACTAATGTCTGGTGGTACTAAGACCATTTTAGCTTACTATCATAATTTTTAATAAAAACAAAAACAAACAAACAAAGCAAAACAAAAAAAAAAAAAAAAAAAAAAAAAAAGAGCCTATATTTTGGGTTTTTTTTTTTTTTTTTTTTTTTTTTTTTTTTACTACATCAGTGCTTTGCTAAAATAGGTAGTATAGGCATGCAACAAATAGGTAAACCACTATCAGTCAAAAAGGAAGGCTGTTTTTTTACAAATGTAGGGCTCAAATGGAGCAGATGTGAGCTTATAAAGCATCAACACATCTGTAACGATGAACACTTATAATTTCCCAGACTCGTAACTGTATCAACCATTGATTATAAACGTAGATACCTGACTAATGTCTGGTGGTACTAAGACCATTTTAGCTTACTATCATAATTTTTAATAAAAACAAAAACAAGCAAACAAACCAAAAAAAAAAAAACCCAAACAAATAGGCAGTATAGGCTCTTTTTTTTTTTTTTTACTACATCAGTGCTTTGCTAAAATAGGTAGTATAGGCATGCAACAAATAGGTAAACCACTATCAGTCAAAAAGGAAGGCTGTTTTTTTACAAATTTAGGGCTCAAATGGAGCAGATGTGAGCTTATAAAGCATCAACACATCTGTAACGATGAACACTTATGATTTCCCAGACTCGTAACTGTATCAACCATTGATTATAAACGTAGATACCTGACTAATGTCTGGTGGTACTAAGACCATTTTAGCTTACTATCATAATTTTTAATAAAAACAAAAAAAATAACAAAAAACAAAATAAATAACAACAATATGATCAGAAGAAGTATAATGGAAAACTCCACCACCCTGGCTGTTATGACATAAGAAAGAGGCACAATAATAGTCATGTCATTGAACTGACACAAGAGGTCGAAATAAGGCAAAGAACAGGACACACCTAAATCAATATATATATCCCAACCCAGACAGGGATGACAACATCGTTACCACCCGGTATAGGATTAAGGTTGGTATTTTATGTAGCTGGGTATGGGAAGTGCAGAGAAATACAAAAAATTTAAAAATCCTCCGCACCACATCACCAGCAAAATCAATGACACAGAACCCATTTAAAAACTCTGCATTTTACGTCAAGAAGAAGAATAAGAAAAAAAAAACTAAAGAACAAAGATGCAGGAAAAATGTACTGGATCCTGACAAAGCAATATTCAATATGAGAGAGACCCAGCTTGATCTAAAAGGCAGAAGTATCCTGACAAAGCAACTCAATTTCCGTCATATCTTTATGATACCAAGGAGATTAAAACAGGAAAAAGAACATGACGCGTGACTAAACCCAATAGGCAGAAGTATCCCAACCTTAAAAGAGATTATAAACATCAATAAAAGCTAGGATAGGACTTAGGTTGGTATAGATGAGATGGGGATTACTAAAAACCGGAAAAAATTATGAGAAGGTAATTGAAAGGTAGACCCCCCGATCATACATTGGCCAACGGCCCCTATCAAATCAATCTAGAAAGAAAATAGACCACCATGAACAAACAAAATACTAAAAAAGCACAACTATATATACTGAAAACAAATGCAAACTATCAAATCTACTTGAACGGATGATCATCACCAAACACATTGCCCAGTGGCATAAATCACACATCATAAGTTGTAAAAAAAATGCAAAAAAGATATTTCCGGCAAACCCGTTACACATTACCTAAAAGTTTAACAAAGGAAGATGATTATCATCGTAAAATAGAAACATCAACAGTGCTAATTTCATAACATAGGGAGCTTTTACATCAAAAGCAAGTGAATAACAAGCATCGCAACGCAATCCCAGTAGAAAAATAAATCTACCACTCATGGAGAATGAACTAACCAGTAACAATGAATCAACAAAATTTCATAATACCACAAATTAAAAAGTAGTAAAAAAAAAATAATAGTATTGACCTTCGAAGTACATGAAGACACCGTCCTTTCGGCGCCACGGCTTGCGCTGGCGCACAATTACGGCGGGCATGACCTTCTTCCTGAGATCAGGCTTCCCTTTCTTCACAGTGGCCATTACCATATCTCCGACACATGCCGACGGCAACCGGTTAAGCCGACCCTTGATTCCCTTCACCGATATGATATACAGGTTCTTCGCCCCCGTGTTATCGGCACAGTTCACCTGTCGCCGCCACCGGCAGACCCAGCGACATCCTGAACTTATTGCCCGCCGATCCTCCACGCCCTGCGAATAAAAACAAAAGTCAACATCATTACCAATTACCCTCCGTTTGGTTGCTGAGAAAAATGAAAACGAAAAGTAAACCTTTTTGACCTTTAAAACATGTGCTGTGTTGTGTTGTTTTCCCAAAAAAACAAATATGGGGATTTAAAATCTTAATTTCTTTTGTTTTCCAGCATTTTCTCAGCAACCAGACGGAAAATGAGATAAGAAACCCTAGCTGAGAAAGAAAATAGAAGAAAAAGTAGCGATCTGAACTGACCTCTCTTCGACATTTTCGTCTGCAGAAGCAAAACTGAGCGCGTTTAGGGTTTAGCGTGGATTATATGCGCGCGCGGCGTCTCTAGGGTTTGTTTGATGAGGCGGAGAGAGACTTTAGTACTTTACATGAAATTCCATAATGCGCCACATCTTTTTGTGTAATGCCAGAATGTTATTGGGCCTCGTTGCACCTTCTACCAACTAGGGTCGTTGAAATCATAGGCCCCATGCATTTTGAGCCCGGACTAGGCCCAATAGATTTATGCAACTCGGTGCAAGATTTTGAATGCTTTAAGTTTTTTTCAAAAGTAAATTGTAAAACTTACTATTAATGGACCTTGAGCCTAATGGCATGTCTTTCATTATAAGTGGAAGATTTTTATGAGATCGTGGGTTTGACTCTCCTTAAATGTGTGTATATCTTACTTGGCAACCAAAAAAAAGTTTACCTATTGATTTAATGGGTTAGACGCTCGAGCTTATTACGTGCAGAGCTGAGCTTTGGTTTGCTTGAGCTTAGCTTGCTTAATAAATGATCCTTATCGAGTTTGTTCGTCAAGTCGTTCTTGAACAACTTTATTCATTTACATTCCTATGAAGGGCTGAGACTCTTAAAGTAATTATTTAAAACGCAAGCTAATATTAGGTCATAATAATAATATTATTTTTATAGTCTCATTCTATAGTCATTCACGAACTCAAAACAAGCCTGTCCACGTTCACAAGCCCTAAATAAACATGTTCAAGAGTCCTATCGAATCAACTTGGGTCTATGGAAGCTTGACTCGTTTATTAAACAAGCTTAAAGTTTAGTTTGGCTCTTTTGATAAACTAAGGGGCTCAAATTCGGAGTTGTTCACAAACACTTGATTCGTTTGCAACCCAATAAGTGGTCCGAATGAAACTTGTGTACTACACAAAGTTATTAAGGGACTTGAGAAGTAGAAGTCCTTAAACCAAATATAATTTCAATACTGGCTATATACACACAAACATGGGTTGGGATCATGAGACAATTTTTTTATGTACTTCTAATACCATTGGATTCGCACGATTCAAAGGTATTCAACAATACTAACACGACCCAACTTTACTCACTATTTGACAAATTAGCTTGTGTCAAAAATTATATCCAAGAATTGTGTCCTCTGATCTTGAATTTGAAGATGTGTGGAAACCGTTTCGGGATTTGGAATGGTTTTAAAGGTTAAAAATTTAACATGAACCTAATGCTTGGTTAGGGAAAAAGGTTCAAACAACAGCACTGGTCGATCCATACACAACAATGAGGGGAAAAAAAAAAAATTACATAGCAATAAAATGCTCATTTCCTGATATGAAAACTGCTTTTACAAAATTGCTGGTATGAGATCTTGCATTTCTAACAGCAGCCAAGGAATTCATAAACCAGAGAGGTCAATATTCAGACATAAAAATGGTGAATTAAGCAGACCAATGTATTTAAAACCAGATACCAATATCTAAATCCTGTTTTTCTATTTATCTATTTTAAAAATAAAAAAATAAAAAAAAAATTGGAAGAAAAAAAAAAAATAATAATACCCTTAGTGTCATAAAGCATCACTAGCATGGAAGGAAAAAAGGTGAAAAATGAAAGAAAAAAGGTCAGATGGCTTCCTGCTCCGGAAATCCCCATGTGTCGATGGCATCGAAACTTCAAGAGCTGCATTTAGTTCCTGTGCCACATAATCACAATCAAAATCAGAAACAAGAACATCTTACTAACAAAAGTATAGCAGAAAAATAATGCTAGTTTCAATTACATTCAAGCTTACATAATAGAGGTCAATTGTCAGAATATAGCTTGCTATGCTTCTTAAACTAAAAGTGGCATAGACACTAAGCATATACAACTCACTGAAAACAAAGGAGTGTCATTGTCCAACAAGAAATCAGGTATTAGGTATATATTGGTTTTATCTATAGAAGTTGTTTGGAAAACCCCTACACCTGTATGTCTATTTATTTGTTTTTTTATCCCGCTTGGTAATTGTTTTTTTGTTTTTTTCTCGGAGAGAGTTCAACTGCTTCTCAAGAACACACCTGAAAGGGCTCCAAAGTCCAAACCCACACCAACATTGTGTTGGTTTCTACTAAAAACCAAATAACAAGTAGGATGGAACCTTGTCTGCCCCAACTTTTAAAAACTTCCAAACAGCCACTTAAACTTACAGCTTATGCCTCATTTAGAGGAATTACTTAAAACCAATTGAAGACTAAAAAGCTACCTGACTTCCACCATCTGGGTCAGTCTGCATGCCATAAATTAGAGTAGTTAAGCTTTACAATACTAGGATATTATTCATTCCCACATAAGTGACATACTCTCAGGAGATAAGGATTGCATCACAGAACATGAGTAATTCCTTTCTTTCCGAGGGTGGGAATCCTCAACATTTATGTAGTGCCGACATTCAAGGATCTGACATTGATATGAAATGGTGTGGTTCTTACCATCAACCTATACCACAGTAAATATTCTAGCAACCTTTTCCCATCATAGCCAAGGATAAAGGATGGATGAGAAAAATGCGGCAAACTGCCTGGTCTCTGGTATTTGGTCCAGCTTGTTCATTTAACTCACTTTTATGAAGCTAATAACCTACTGCAAGAATTTCAGTACAGTTTCTTTGACTGGTTCAGTTAGAAGTTTATTGCTTATTTACAAAAGAAAGTTCTGATTGCAATGATTTTAAATATACTGTACATCCCATATCCAAGGAAGAAAAAGCTACAGGGAACTTCCTGGATATATTTTGGAATAGCTAGCAAGTCACTGCTTGCAGTCCTAGCGCACTGTCAAAAAGTAGACCAATTGGCAAGCCAACTTGTCAAAACTCTTGAAATCATGACTAGTAAAGCAAATTTTCTGACATTAGCAATACTTATCCCATCTATCTATTAGTCTCAGATACATTAGGTTCATACATGCAGTATTGCAATTCAATTACAATTGCACAATCTCTACACTCATTAAGAAGCTATGCTAACTCTTTGAAAGCTTTAAACCACGGCAGAATTTGCTTCCACAGCAGCACTGAAATGCCTTCACAGGATGATTAAGATCATTGAAGTCAATACAATAGTCCTGCAGTGGATAGCGTACATATTAGTTATAACTGCTTGACCATTTTACAAATGTAGCCAAAATGTTTAAAAGTCGAAACACATTAGTTTTGTAAATCTTTCCACAATGCAATCTCAATTGTAATTCTATTGTTGTTAATATCAGACAAGTTAAAACTTTATTATATCAAGCACTCTCTTTAATAGTTGGCGTTCTTACCCAAGTTAGCTCTTCCATAGCATCAACTTTCCTTGTAGTGAAAAAGGCAGTCTGCACAAATAGAACACAAGCAAAATTGTAATATACTCACCTAAATCTGGGATCCAACATCACAAAAGGCAACAAGACATAGGAAAATGCTTGAAAATGAAGATGATCAGATTCCGTACATGATAGTAGTGATGATCAGGGGTCTCCACTTCAACTGGGATCACAACCAAGTTAGCATCCGAACATCTAATCAAGAAAAATATTGTTCAGATAGACAAATCTTGTTTACAGGAAAACATAGAAAATTGTCTTTTCCACACATACCCACACACACAGAGAAAACCATCCAAGCCCACGGGTTTATGATAATGCAATAAAGAAAAGCTCAATTTTGCTATGCTAAAATGGACAAATTTATAAAACGTTTTCTTCTGATCTTTTCTTTTATGATTTGAGGTCTTGGATTATTATATAAATGGAGTAATTATTACAAACAAAGAACCCCCCATTAATTACTTTGAGGTGGGAATAAATTCCAACAACAAGGCTAAAAGCCAGTCAGAACTCAGAACTGCCTCAAAACTACTGCAGTGTACCTGTACAGATACAGTAGATACTTAAATACAAATTACGCTAAATCATGCTAGCCAAATGCATTTTATGAAGATCAACGCTATGCAACACAACAATGTGAAATTTATAAATCAAATTTTCGATCCAAACTTCCATCTATCTAAAAGCAAAATCAATTGTGTAAACATGACTTGAAATATAAACCAATAATAGAAGGAAATCAGAAACAGAAAATTATCAAAGAGAATAGAAATTAATCGGTCTATGAAAAGGAATATAGTTCTGCCAAACTAGGAATTTTAATCTTATCCACTACCCAGGAAGAGTTCCTTAGGCATAATCTATTCTTTCTTTTTCCTAACAAAACTTCACTGCTCAAGAGAAAGAGAGAGAGAGAGAGAGGACCACTATGTGACAAAATTTTAATATGGTCTGAGAGGTTTCATTCTGAGCCCAAACTTTCTACCAATTAACCTATCAACATATTATAAGTGTTTAATCTTTCATCTGGACAGCCATAAATAGTCCATTGTCATGAATCAGCCACGTTCACGCATGTGCTCATTCACCAGTAAGTTGAAAATTTGAAATGACAAGCACTGACCGAAACCATAAGAATAGGACATACCTGTGATTGATAAACCTTGCAACATTTCCATACAATGTTGCATCCAAACAAAGGGCCTCTTCATCCTTCAAGACACCTTCTGAACCCCAGTCTGCATCTAGTAGCACTGGGTATGTATGCTTCCCAGTTCTTTTCATATTTCGCTCATATAGTTCTGTGTTGGTTACTATCTCTCCAACATACTCACAGACAAAGGCTCCTTTCGGCAAGTCCTCGAGTGTTCGCAAACCCCACCCTTTCCCTTCAGGGGTCAAAAAAACCTGGAATATGAAGGGCACTAATAAGTGGTCTCTAACAAATGAAAAGTCTTTTTGTGATTAACTAGGAAAGCAATGTTGTAGTAAAAAAAAAAATTACCCAGCAACATAAATTATTAAATTAAAAAGACAAGATATAACCTGCAAATTCGCTGTTATGCCTCGCTGAACCACACGATTTCCACACTTCTTACTGCATCCACATTTGCACCAACACTCTTTTATAAATTTTTTTACTAGATGACCCTTGCATGGGTTAGATTTTTTTCCATTCGACCTTTCTAGGGGGCAATCTTCACAGAAAAAGAGGCGGTGTTGTTGAGGGTCACGATTCATGGATAAGCAATCTTCTAGAAACTTATCCTTAATCAGCCCCCCTAATGTGTAAGCAAACTCACCCCCAGATTCACGAGCACATGCACAAGGTATGGCCACTGACAAACAATCCTCAAAACAACATGAACAACAATCTTCATCGGATATACGAGCAAGTGCAAAATTCACATATGCATTGTGATAAACCATGTTTCGTGGAATGTAAATGAACTTTGGTGGACTCTTAGTGCTAACTTCATTTACCAAGGATATCTTTACTCTTTCTTCGCCTCTGGTAATGTCATTAACACATGATACAAAGCATTTAAGGACCTTCATCTTCTTCTTTTCTCCACTGAAAATGTTCTCAGTAAGGTTTTCATCTAAACCTACAATGCATTGAAGGTTTTTCAACCCACTGGGAGCCAAAGGCTTGGGAATTTGAGGTGCAATCTCAACGAAATTCTGAAACTTGACTGATCCATTTAAGAAGCTGGGTGGATTGTAAAAGTTTCCTTGATAATCACCTCTACCTCCAAAAATATTTTGTGCATCAGTTTCTTTCAATACACACCTTAATTGTTTATCACCATTATAATCAGTGGCCACAGCCAAAAAACACTTACACAGGTCTCTCATCAGCTTCATCACAGAGAAACCAGGTTCAGTAATACCATATGATTTAAGAATCTTATCCTCCGCCACTTTTAAAACTTCATCTAATCTTGGAATACGAAAAGCAGATTGCCGAGAAGGATTAAGGATCAAGGTAATTTTCACTTCTTCCTTGGGAGAGGAAGCAATATCAAATTGAAACAAATTCGAAAGCTCATCACCTTTATCCTCTACATCCTGATGTTTAGAGTCCGAGAATTCCAAGCTATCTGCTTTAGCACTGGAACAATTTCCATTGGAAGAACCATCTTCACATAATTCAACAGGAAGAGAACCAGTTAGAAATGCATCAATAAAAGTTCAACGGTCAATTAAATTAGTGCCAAATCAAAGAGGAAGAATCATCTAACTTAGAGGGATTATGAAATATATCGATAAACTTCCACAAGAAAGGGAACATGCACATATATCTACATAAATATAGATGTCTTGGCCACATCAAAAAGAATTGAAAAAAGAAATCAAGAACGTGACCATGTTGTGTTTCTGCTACTGAGGACAGAAATCAAGCCTCAAAAACAATCAAACTATGGTTTTACAATGCCAGGTCAAGTGCATAATTTCATCACTAGGATTGATATTAACCTGAGGAATACCCAAATCTTGGTCTTTGGCGGCACAGAAAGATCATGAAATTTCTTGCCTCCTTAGGCCAGAAGGCTCTGCATGTGGTCTAATTACTGATGCCTTCATGAGGTGCAATTTGACCTTGAAATCTAATAGAACTTATCATGTCAGTCAGCTGCTACCTAGCTTAGGAAGAATGGCATCAACACATTGGTCTTTAGTTGCTGACTTCTTGTTGTTGCTGGCAGTGGTGGTATTAGTGTTCATGTGTGAGTTTGTGCATGTGCATAGAGAGAGATAGAGAATAAGTTGTGAATGTGTGAACAATCACTATCTTTATATATGGTTTACAGAATAAACAAAACTTAGATAGGACTTTCAGATCTTTCAAAAAGCCTATAATTGATTGATGTAATTGTTTTTTACTTGTAACATATGGGCATACCTGGGAAAATCATAGCAAGAGGAAGAGGAGCCTCATGTTGTGGCAAGTCATCAGCGAATGGCTCACTTTTGGGCATAACCAAAGCTTCATTACTTTCAGTAAGCATATTATCTATGGGAGAAAAACCGTCACACTCTACTGACGACTCATTAAAGCACACAATACGAGTTTCTCTTTTGGATTTGTTCTCTCTAGGATCAAATTCAGGTGTTGTTCTTTTGTCTCTTAAATGTGTCTCAGGTGAAAAGGAATGGGATGCAGCCCTTGTGTCCCCAAGACGCAGTTGAAATGGCTCATCTCCTCCCATTTCCAGACAAGTTTGAGGCGAACTGGGTTTCGCTACAACTCCCACATTCCGTTGGGGTGAAACAGGCTTGGACCCATTCAGTTCATCTCCAACAAACAGTTGAGATGACTCGACCATTTTCTCTTTGCCTCGAGTTTTAGATGGTTCAACATCATCTAGTAGTGGCCTTCTTGATGGAGTTCCACCCCGTCCAGGTTTCGAGTTACCTAAAGAGGACGAAGCCTGTTCTTTCCGGTTTCTTAAGCACATTCTTTTCAATAGAGGTTCAGAGTCTTCAGAGTCTTCTTCAGGCTCTTCAGGCTCATCATGCAACTGACCTTTTTTCCTGGTTTCCGCTCCCTGATCAAAAGCATCAATTAGCAAACAAAATATAGAGGGGTAAGAACAAGATCAACACATACAAAGGAAATGCACAAAATCGAACACAAATAGATATCCTCATAATTTTCTTCCACTGCATGTAGATGAGAGCAATAAATAAAAGGAAACATTATGATTAAAAACTTCTGTAAAACTGAACAATGCACAGAGATAAAAAAGAATGGAATAAATAACACGAAACAAAAGCAGCACCTCAGTCTCCGCATTGTCAAATATAGCGTCTACAAGAACTCCATAGTTCCCATCTTCAATAAGCGCCCAGTTGTTATTATACACTTTTAAAAGACGCTTTAGCACAGGTTTTACAGTATCTAAAGGAATGCCAATTTCCTTCATTGCCTCGTAAGCCTTCGCTGTTTTTTGTTTTGGCGCTGTTTTTCGTCTTCGCGGCATTACTGCTATGAAAATTTTCAAGGAACTCGATGTGGTAGTAATGCTGCCCCCTCCCTTATCTTTCTACACCAGGATCTTAGACTTCAAAATGGTACCTATTGAAGAATGAGTATTAGATAAACCCCAACGTAATATATGATAAGAAGAAAGGCAAAGAAACCTCAGCCTTGGCAGAGTCAGCATTCATTTCAAAGAATGCTATGAAAATTCACCCATGCCAAGTGCAGAACAATGAAGTGTATAGCCAGAACAGAAAAAAGAAACCTGTGGTATTCACAGAGTGAAATTTTCTAGACACTGAAGGATTCTCTTACAAAAACCCACCCATATAAATTCATGTTAAAGGAGCATAAGAACAGAAGTTTGAAAATAACAACTCTATGACTTAAGGACAACAAAGGCCAACAAAACTGATGAAATTAATCCTTTGAGTTTTCTAGGAAACTGATGACACTAAACCATAACTTCAATTGGGATAAAAAATATTAAAAAAAAAAAAAAAAAAAAATGGAGTAGTATATGAAATTGGAGCCATTGCTACAAAGTATGAATAAAATAATTAAAACTACTTCATTCCATCAAAAACTACACTCATTTCAAATTCCATTAAAAAACAAAAATGGGCCTATTTTAAATGCAGAGCTACAAATATTAAGTCAATAACAGAATCTCATGAACTTTCACCAAAATGTTAAGGAAACCCAAAAACCTTAACATACAATGTTAACCAATTGTAATTTTTTTTTTAAAAAAATTATTATTAAATAAAGAGATTCTATACCTTCCAGGGAAATATTAAAGGAGCTTTTGGACATCCCATGAAAAATAAAATAAAATAAAATAAAAAATAAACATCTAATTGTGTTCTGCATAACATTTTGACAAAATGCTTTTTTAAAACAAAACTCATTGGACTCATTTCTATGTCTCATGCAGCAAAAAAAAAAAAAAACATTAAACACCCATAAGTCTATTCAACAGGTGAAAAACTTTATTGAACCAGAAACCCAGAAAGCCATTCAACATAGAGACTAAGAGAAACACATAAACACAAGAACACGTACAGCAAAATCGAAGGCTGAGAGAAAAATCAATCTGCTATAACCGGGGGAAAAAAAATATTGACAAAAGGTGCAAAGAAAGCATTTGAATGTTACAGAAAAAATAAGTAAATAAATAAATAAATAATACGGTTGTAACACATCAAAAACAGAACGCAAAAAACTCCTGATTCCACGTAGCAAAAATAGAATCCATTTGACTTCAAGATATTCAAGCAGAACCAGAATATAGGGGGTACCTTGTGGCAGAACCAGAATATAGAGGGGTACCTTGTAACTTGCGTCACAAGGTAGCCCAAAAAAGCCAAAAACAAAAACAAAAAGAATAAAGAATAAGATAATTACTCTTAACAAAACCCAAATTCCCTTTATGGGTTCCATAGAAGAAGTTGATGGAGAAATTGACAACTAATAAGACCAATCTCATCCTCTGCTGCGAAAAGAAAGAGAAAAGGAAAGGAAAGGAAAGGAAAATGATAGGAGAAAAAGAGATTACTCCTTTTTCGTTTGTTGGGTTATCTATTTCATTACTTTATATTGTTATAGAAAGTAAATGGTTCCTTCCAATATCTCATTTTTATTTCTTTTTTTTTTTTTTTTCTATTTTGAAAAGCAGTATTTAAATTTTTTACTCAATTAAAATTTTAAAACACATACAGTATAAGACAATTGATGTGAATTAACATAAGGATAATTCTTTTATTTTTAGTTTATATAAACATTTAGAATAAACTTAACTAATAAAGTAATAATAGTAGTTTATTTTATTTAATAAAAAATTTAGGAGGTAAAAAGTCGAATCTTAAGATAATTAGTATTTTCATTTCTCCTTTTTTTGTAATTATCAAATATTAAAATTATTATTATTATTGTTATTTTTATTAAAGGGTGATATTACGTTAATTAATTTTTAAAAAGGGCAAAAAAAAAAAAAAGATTTACAATTAATTAGGCTGGAATATGAGGGGTGACCCTTTTTTTTTTTTTTAAATGGCTGTGGCGTGGGACCTTAGCCCAAATATAAATGATGAAAAAGAAAAAAACGACTGTCCCTAACAATCAATCTTGGGTTTTGCATAATTTATTGAAAAAAAATTATTATTTTAATTTTATTATTATTCCATTAATCAATGGAATTTTGTACACTTGTCTATTTAAGTGTCAGTAGTCTGTTTTGTTTTTGGTAAACTAGTGTCACTAGTCATGTTGCAGTGATGTCTATATACACATGGCAAAAGTAGGAATTAAAATGGACCAACCCCCACGTCTCTTGGTAGGAATGGTAACGAGAAGGATTTAGGATACGAAGCCAACTTAAAAGAAACTGGGCCTAATAAAAATTTTCCATCCCAAAATCAGGTCTCAATTTCATTTTGGGTTTGACATCAAATTCTCATTCAAGTCTTAATTAAATTTGAGAACTCTATTCTCGTCTCGTCTCATTTTGTCACATCCATTCAAAACAAACACCGTTTACATATAACAAACTCAAAGGTGCGTTCCAACTTTGTCTTTTAATAGAAAAATTGGGAGGTGAAATCAAATCTTAGCTTTGATTTGTTAGATTGAAATCAAATCCCAACCACCTAACAAATCTAGTCCTAAATTTAGTTAATCTTATCAATTTAAGAGTTTAGACCCTAAATTTAAGTTAAAAATCGAGTTTAAAAGGGACGGCTTAGTAAGCTGAAGCTGTGAACCATGTAATGTTTGCAACAAGATTTTCCGTAACTGTTTCATCAATTTTAAGGATTACATTCCTAATCGAGTCATTTGTTATCCATAATCGCTGTAGCGATCACATTCGACAATGTATATTTCTATATATTTCTTTTTTTTTCGGCCAACTGTTTGAATTCATCAATCTGAATTATGCGAGATTAGGTTTTTGAGCCAGGTAATTATTTATCTTTTACTATATGTAAGGCTGAAGCATTTTTTTTTAAAAAAATTTATTTTTTATTAATGCTGAAGCTTGTATGCTTATCCTATTTTTGCTTGTATGCTCAAACATTTGTGATAGAGGACTTTGATTAATACTACCTGTTTATATTGGGCCACCGTCGCCTGGCGGATTCCTAAACGGACCTATAGGGTAATGGGCCTAACACCAAAACCACTGGGAGATGATGTGCCCCAACAACCAAACAATCTGAGATCCACTTGTCAGGGCAATGTACCCTTGGGTGATTATTTCCATACTAAACTTTTTTTAATTAAAAAAAGGACAAAAGATATACAGGGTATGATTATTTATTTTTTTTATTTTTTTTGCCTTTTTCCCTTCACACAAATGAGGGTTGAAAGGATTTTGCTAAAGGGTGGGTGGTGCACAAGATAACTCACCGAATTTGCCCTTTGTTTAGTCCTACTCACAAATCCATAGATGAATACTTGAAGCCCTCTAGGCAGTCTCTGTAAAGGACACCTTACCCAGCCTTCACCCAAAAAACCAACAAAAAAGGAAAAAAAGATAGGGTCTCTCTTGTTTACCTAATTTGTGTGTAAAAAAGGAATACATATTAATGTCTGTAAGTTTCAAAACTTGGTTCAAACGTCTCACCTAGTTTTTAAAATTTCAAAAGTAATTTTCTACAAAAAAAAAAGAAAATAAAATAAGAAACCATGAAATAAAATAGAGATACAATTATCCTAACATACCACAATTGTTCATTTTTAATCATCACATTATCTTGATGATAGTATTAAACCCACTAACCATTATATTGAAAGAATAACTGCAGTATTTCATACATGCTACCACCTCTAATATATATAGAGAGAGAAGATGATGATCAAGTGAAAACGTGATAATTTAACTTATATTAACGCCGGTATTTGAGATTTAATCCTGTATATTAGTGGATTACGAAATACAGTGGGTCAATGCACAGGATAAAACCTCCAATAAAACCCTAGACAAAAAAGATGTCTTTTGTGGCTAACTATATATATAGTATCATTATTGAAATATATCCAGAAGTGAACCTTCCACATTTGACATCTTTTGTGGCCAACTTTTGTTGTATACAAAAAATTGTACTCCCTCCCTCTCACAAAGATAGGTCATCCTTGACAAAATAGGCAAATTAAGAAAATCATCATTGTATTGACTTGTCACACATCAAACATTTTCTTTCCAAAAGTACCCTTCTCCTTCTTGGGATTTGGTTTTATGTAAAAAGTAATTATTGAAATAACAAAGGACAGTAGAGAAAAGTTCAAAAAAATTATAATTTGACTATTCAATGGGGACAAATATTTTGGGACAAAAAAGAAAAAAAACAAAAAACAAAAATAGCCTTATCTTCGTGAGACACAGAGAGTACATATTTTCCAAAGAACAATATAACTGCTGGAGACTCATCATACTTTCATTGAATTATGAAACCATGCTTTGCACCTTAGATCATCTCCAATGGGATAGCTATAATATGAGCTAACGCTATAAATAGCTTTTAGCTCTAAAAGGCCTTTTTTCCAATGACAGAGCTAAATGGTGAGTTGAATTGAAAACCGAATTTGGCTTTTAGTTTAGCCTTGAACTATTTCGCTATGTAGGGAATAATAATTGGAAAGAGAGAAAACTAGGTGAGCTAAAAAATAGATTTTGCTGCATTAGAATAACAACTTTACTACAGAAAGCTATTTTTACTGTAGAGAGCTATTTTTACACTTTTTCAACTAAAAATAACTTTTTAACTCACCAAAATAACTCTCTTGGGTTGGTGATACTCCTAGTGCAACAACGTTGTATCAACCAAAACTCGACAATAATAAAAAAATTTCTATCAGTTGAGTTCCACAACTAGGCCATGCTTATAATTTCATATTTCTGGCAAGTCCACTTCTACTCAGGTTTAAACATATACCATCATCAAATGACTTTGCCTAAAGAACTTTTCGACCCCACCAACTTTCCCATATATTTTCCCCACATTGGTTAAATCTTTAAACATTGACAAGGCCCCATCAATCAATGTTCAAAGTTTGACGAGGCCTCTGTCAAATTTTAAAGTTCTTAACCAATGTGGACACACCCAAAAGAAAAAGGAGAGACAAGGCCTCTTCAAATAATGGAGACCCTTGGTCTTGGTTCAGGTGGAAAATTAGGAGTGGGTATAGATTGGGTAGGTCCAGGGTTGGAATTTTCATGATGTTCTTGTATGTACCGAAATCCAAAATGTACAAGTATGCTACCAACCAAACATTGAAAATTTGCAACAATATTTTCATAGCATCTTCACAACAAACTTCATAAAGGAACCTCCATAGACGAGATAGTTCTTTGTAACAAGATCATTTTACTCACAGAAAATCCAATCCACTATGTTTTTCTGATCTTGCTTCGAAGATGATCGCCTAAATGCTGTGGTAGTACCTCCTGCAGAATATTAACTGAGCAAAACAGCGATTAGATTTGGAGAGTTCTGAAAAATTTGTGGTTTACAAATAAAGTAATAATTTTTCTTTCTTAATGGACAACATTAACAAAAAACCTGCATCAAGTCTGCTTATTGTTGGAACATCCAAACAGCCCTGGAAAAATTTTGATAGCACTACTTCAGGGTACACTCGTGCATAAGTTATCACTAAAATCTTAAGTTTCTGGTCATGCTATAGACTTATAATAATCCTAGAAGCTATTTTTAGAGGTGACCCATATAACTAATAGAAGAAGCAGGTATTACCTGCTTCTTGAGAGCAGTTAAGAAGGTTCAGCTTGGAGTCAAAAAGGGAGTTGTTTTACTCTTTTTTTTTTTTTTTTAATGGTAGTTACATGCTTATGAATTGTGATCTGTATTCAACCAAGTAGAGATCAAGCAAGCTGAATAGACATTGAAAAATGAATAGATGTATATGAACTATGTTTTCACAGAAACCAGAGCACTCAGATCAAACAAAAGCTATACAGGATATCCTGACAAACAATTGAGATCACTAGCATATCAAATAATAGCACACCTTAGGGGTGATGCAAATGAATCTGAGCTTCTCCTTAGTTAACTAGCCAGTAACAACAATACATGCATAAACAAAAATGAAGAAATATGACACTTATTAGCTTCGAAAAAAGTACTTATGATGAAAGCAGAAAAATGAATGGCGGATTGGAGAAAGTTCCAATGACAAATAAACCATATGAACAATTAGGACAAAATTTTGCGCAGAAGGAATTAGGACAAGATCAAAAAATACTATTCAGAGCCTCACAGTACATACATTCAAGAATCATCCAAAAAATTTCACGAGACAAATAGTGCTACCACACACGCATGCTGAACAGTGTTCAAGGCCCCTTCCACATGATGCTGACCTGGATGGGGGAGCCATACATACTGTTTTAATCATATAGTGGTAAATCTCATTGTTGTTTTCTTTATTGATTTTCTAATTAGCTTGCTCATAAGTCACTCGAATTCTTTCTCTGAGGATTACGTACTATGCCTTCCCCTTAAATTTAGGATTACAAAACTATATTGCATCTCTCCTCCCAATGTACTAACCTTATTGATTAGGTTTCTAAATTTCCTTTTCTTTTTTTCTTTTTTAAAAAAATATATATATGTTTTGGTCACCCTTCATGGAATTCTTCTTCAAAATTATAAAGAATTCTACATCCATAAGCAGTCCTGTATATCTTCCAAATCTTATTGACGAGAGTCTTTGCATATCTCTATCCATACATTAAAGCAGGTTATAATTATTTTGATATTTTCTAGAACATGTAATCCTCCAATCCTCCATAAGTAAAATCTGTCTTCGGAAAAGTAGAAAGAATTTATGTAAATAGATTACTGCCATCATGATTTCTAAGGACACATCACAAAGAGTGTGTTCTAGCTTCCATACAAGGTCCCCAAGAGATTTCACATTTTCATTAATTTTTTAAGGTGAAGATTATTTTGATTCTATTATGATATTTTTTGAGGACTCTTCAGGTCTGAGCAACCAGATTGGTGAATAACATGAAGTCTTGGAGTTTGGTCTGAAGACTAATTTTATTCAAGAGCAGGATTTTTTTCTTGTTTTGTAATTGACTCAAAATATTATTCAAGAGCAGGATTGTCCCATTGAAACCTACATACACTATATGAACACAAGCATCATAAAAGATAACATGAAAACGGTATAATGAAGATAATGCATGCAAGCAAAAGCAAATCAAAATTGAGATACTCAATGGTCCCTCAAACAACAGTGAAAAAAGGGAAAGTCCAAAAATTTTCTCTAGATTTTGCTCAAGTTCATAGGACTCAAAGCAAAATTCTAAGATTTGTTTTTTCAATACTATGCTTCTGATTTGTCAAGGTAATTTGTCCCCGTTGACACCTTTCCCTGAAAATATGTTGATATTTAGATTTATAAAATATAAATCCTTTCAATTTTTTAAGCTATACAACTAATATTTAAAATAAAAAATAAAAAATAAAAAGACTAGTTTTTGAAATCTCATGGCCAACTAGTACAGAAACAATAAATGGAACAAATCAGCTTAATCCAAAGTAAACTGTAGAAGTATAATATATCCCTCTGGGGGAAAAAAGGAGGAAAATAGCAGAAGAAAACATACATTTGCTAGGATTTACATTGATGTTTTCTACATGAGGAAGACTGCTACACAAACTGGTGGTAACAGACAGCAAGCATGTGGTGAATGCAATATCTACACCTCTAGCTCGATTGTATAAGTTCAATAAGCTGAGCCCTGGACAGATGTCTTCTGGTCCCTGCTCCAGTGAGAGCCTGGTGGCAGTCCCTGAATACAATAGCATAACTGTCTTCAACAGTAGATTCATAAATAAAAAATAATTTTAAGGAAATAAAAAAATAAGAAGAAGAGAAGAATAAAATAAAGATTAGAAAAGCTACAAAAAAATAGATAAGAGGCACTAGCAGACAAACCTTATGTATCAAAGTCCACATTACATACATGGTAGTTCAGGCATGACAAGGACATTTCTTCTCTCCCCAACTGAAGCTAACATAAGTGGTGAGCCAATCTCTCTCTCTCTCTCTCTCTCTCTCTCTCTCTCTCACACACACACACACACACGATGTAGTCCTCAAATTGAGTGATTTGAACCAATGACTTCCTGAGCATAGCCTTCAATGGAGCACAGTTCACATATCAGAGTATTTCCATCTTTGAGGTACTCCATAAATTGAGTGGCTTGAAAAAATGACTCAGAAAACCATGCTTTACTGGGGAGCATCATCAATGCTCTTAGAAAACATCATATATCCCTCCTAGATTGCGTCCTATTTAGGCACGCATGTGACAGCAAAAAAAATATACTTGAAAAGCTTTCTAAAGTTTCAGAAATTCCAGAGTAATACTTGCTATAACCTTTAAGTTGAATGGTTGCATTCAAGTTCTATTAACAAAGTGAACAAATAATCTACAGATAACCTATTCAAATTGCAATCTCAAGATCTTCTTTGCAAAATTTGTTCTCCGCACTTTGATTCTTTTGAAGATCAAGTTCCTGTTCTGACTTCTGATGATTGATCAGAAACAAAGTATTGCATGCCCATTTTGCACATATGCTAATGGCATCAAGACAATTTGCTATCAAACTAAAAATTGTACATTCAGTCCAAAAAAAAAAAAAAATAGCAGATCACAGGATTTTTTTGGTCTAAGAGTCAAAAAATAAGTAGTCCCACTCAGTACCAACTAACCTGAAATAAGGAAACAGCCCAACTATAGGAAAAATTACAACAATAAAACAAACAATAAGCTTCTCAATTCCTGTATAAATAATTTGATTTTGACTTTCTCATTGCTGTGTTGCAGTAAGAGAATTACAACTACGTAACCTCATCCCTGGTTCTAGCTACTTCAACTCCTGTACATTTTTAGGTCGAAGAGTGGGACTCTGGGTGTGAATAATTGCCACTGCAATTGCGAAAGACTGCAAAGCTGACAGAGTTGATTGGAAATGGATAAAATACAAACCATCACGGATATTCACCAATTTCAAGGTGGGTGCACATTGCTCTGTACCCTGCAAAATAAGAGTTGGTCCAGTGTCATCTCAATGCATAACTGAGAAAACGCATAGTAGCTCACTATAAAAGTCCACTGAGAATGAAACACTCTTATAACATCTATACACGTGACAAAGTATTTCTGAATTTTTTCCATAGAAACAAAAAAGGCCCAAGTAATTGGGAAGTGCCCAATAATCATAGGATTTTATTTTAGAATGTATCAAACAGATTATGGAAGCATTGAATCGAAGCACAAAGTCCAAAGCAATGAAAATAATACTGATTTTTGGTCACTGAACTATTCAGTGATAAAATCATCAAAAGCATGTCATTTATCTTTTTACAGTCACAGACTCACAGTAACGTGCAGTTGGAATCAGGATTAAATTCCAAGTTATCTGTACGTACTGCAAAGCCATAGTCATGAAGATGGCAAGACAATAGGAAAATCTGAATAGTTTTTACAAGGACAAACAAAAGGTTCGAAAATTGCAAGGACATGCTTTAATGCAAATAAAACAGTTCCTGTAGATTATTAACATTTGTAAGAATGAAAGCTCAGGAATTCTAAATATAATAGAGCCACAGAATACAAGGAAATTGACGCACCTGTATGAATAGATCAAATGACTTGCACTCCCCTTGATTATCTGTGTGCAGCAAAACCTCTTCTTTGCTTGATCTGGTGTTTAGTACCGTAAGTGGGCACCCAATGTCCCAGCCACCACAGTCGCAGCGTCCACCAGATCTCCATCTTTCAATAAGACTAGAAGGGCCACCATTTCTGGTTTTTGGCCCACCATGAAAGCCTGCCGGGACTAGAATGTCCATACTAGTAGAGCAATCACCTGTGTTCCTTAGACAACATTCATAAGGTACCGGAGCTTTTAGAGAAGCACTGGTTTGCTTAAGCCCAACTTTCTTGAGAAATTTCAAACCCCAACCTCCAACTTCTGCCTCTGGCTGACTCACATGGCGATGGTCTTTAAGAACAATAGCTGCCAATTCAAGATTTGGTGGAAGATGGTTTTCTAACAAATTGGCCCTGCCTAGTGCATCAAGATTGTTGGATGCATCTTGGCCTGTCTCCCAAGAACAATCCTCAAGTATGGCACTCGTTCCACGAAATTTTGAAGCACTTCTCTGCTTGGATGAGTGACTGGATTTAAACAATTCCACCATCTTCTTCGAGAACCCCTTACTCTTCCTAAGGTTATGGCTTGAAGTTTGCATCTCGCCCACATAATTTTCATTAGCACCGAACAGAACAAACTCGGTCTCCATGAATTTAGAATTGTTTGGGCAGAGTGTAAAAGAAGTTGACACCTTCATCTTACCAACCAGATCTGACTCATTATCACGACTTTCATGTTCTTTTTGGCTGCCCATTCTTGAATGAAACAAGTACATGTATTCTAGAGCCTTATCATCTTGTGACTCAACCTTCATTAGGTTGGCTACATATACCAGCCTCTGATCATCCACAGAGAAAACAAAATGGGGAATTTTACCCTTCCATATGCACTGGAGCATTCCCTGAGAAACATTGACAAAAGTGGAAGAAGGAGACTGATCTGAAGATGTAGAGTTTGTGCTTGAAATTGAGTTTAGCCTATTATGGACAGCCTCAGATCCATACATATGGTTTCCCAGAATCACTGTCTCCTTTTCCAGCTTCTGTGATGAACAGAAACTCAATCCACCAGGAGAGCCAATATATTCAGAGCATAATGATCCTTTACCATCAATCAAACTAGTTCTACCAAAGTTGGCATCACTATCTAAGGCACCAAATTGGTGAAACAAAGGGCTCTTCAGTATGTTTATCATACTTTTGTTCCCAGTGATTGAACCAACAATCCACTGTCCTGCAGGGCTTGGGATGGCATCCCCAGTCCCAGCAGCCAATGGAGATTCAATAAGAAATTTAGCAGAATCACACATATTTGTACTTCTAAATTTAGGTGAACTAAAGTTCTCAGACAAAATGCCCATCTTCAAGAAACTCAGGTTTACAGAGATATTACAAGTAGCTGCCTTTGCTGCACTGATATGTATCGATTCCAGGCAACGCCGGAGGTATTTTTCATCAAGACTCACGATATGCTTTGGAATCCTATTGTTTAAGCTGTGAGTACTTAGAAGGAACAATTCCTTAACGCACCTTTCACTAGTTTGTGATTGCTTAACATTCAGTGTCAGTGCATGCTTTGGTTTTACCCGTCTTACCAACCTTTTCGATTTGGATTCAGAGTAATCCAAATTATTTTCTTCTGCTAATTGAATTTCCTTGCTCAAGCTACGCAATGATGCTTCGTCCTGGCCATCTTTCTGTGCATCGATCCAAGTATTTTCCATCTTCAACCCCCAACTAAATAAAATAAATCAACGGTAGAGAAATGTATGTTCCATCTTCAACCTCCAACTAAATAACATGCACTTAACAGCAGATTGCTTAATGTCAGTCCTCTGTCTCGGTCATACCTCACAAGGAATCTGGAAAGCAGCATGATTAGTTAGCATTACTTCATTGTAGAAAGAAGCAATCCCGAATGCGAATAAAGCCAGCATGCTTACATTTCACATCACAGCCTCAAGGCATTGCTTTTACTTCAAATAATTGAAAAATGAAAACTAGAGACATACAGATTTTTGTCATGACCCATGAAGGAAAGGATGATTTTCAGAAAGCAAAACAAAAACTAGAAAGGTGATATGTTTGTCAATAATGAAATATAAAGTATTAATGAAATTATCTATTCATTAGTTTTTTTTTTTTTTTTGGCCAGAAAATAAAAGAACCTAAAGCCCCATAAAACCCACCCTTGTATACCAGGGTTGAGTTTTGAGCCCCTAACCTCCCCATTATATATGGGGGAGAGATACCATAGAAGGCCTGTGATCAATTCATTTGTAATCAAATCAATAAAACGGCATCCTCCTAATATCCCTTCTTCTTACCAAGTAATTTTTCCATACACATACACAATCAAATAAATAAATAGAAATAGAAGGGCAATAAGAAACAGATAATTTAATATATTTTTCTAAATCATTACTTGAAAGTTGAAAGTTGTGAAAAAAGAAACTTGTTATTTCCCACGATTCAAAATTTTAATTGCAAATCTGAACCATATTGAACAGCTAGGAACAAACAAAGCAGGGAAGAAAGAAAGAAAGAAAAACCCTTGATGGAAATATATGATAATAGAAACCCATGAATTACATAGACAAAGATGTTGAATAGAATGACATAAGTTGCCCAAACCCATCTAAACATATCATTCCACAACACACACAGAGATGAAGAGAAGACATTGTACAAATCACAGACATATTCAAGACAATTAATCAAGTTACTGAAACTGAATTAAACAATGGTATAAAGAAGAGTCCAGTTGGTATAAATCCAACCAGCTCAACCTTCTCTTTTGGACAATAACCAGCTCAACTCAATCAAGCCCTTTCCCTATTTGAGAAAGATATACCAATATGCTGTATATATATATATACAGCATATACTACAAAAAAGCTAAACACTTGACCAAAAAATCAAAATTTTCTACTTCTTACAACCTCTAATAGAAACCCAAGTAATAGAAATAAATAAGATATCAAAAAAGAAACAAACCCAGATTGTAATCAAACCACAAAGTACTCCAAAAGAAAAAAAGTACTGATAATATTAACCAACAAATAACAACAAAAGTTGCAAACTTTTAGAAAAAATATACGGAGTATTATTGAAAAAAAAAAAACACTTTTCTCACCAGAATAGTGGATCCAGGAACCAAACAAAACCCAAATCAAGAAAGGAAGCAAGCAAGCTCTGGTGAGAAACAGCAGATTCCCGAGAAACAAACACTTTGTAATCCCCAAATCGTGAGTTTACCTTTAAGAAAGGAAGAGGGAATACTCAAAAAGTCAATAGTGGGAAAAGAAAAGGGGGCAACATGGGAAGAGTAAGCGCCACCACTACTACAACTACTAGTACTACCCCTCTTCCTCTGATGCTCCAAACAAAACAATGCTCTTCAAGGAAAAAGGTGCAAGCAACTGTCATAGAAACTATATATATATTCTAGACAGAGAGAGAGAGATAAGCTAATGTGGTCGCAAGCCACGTTTGCCTCTTTTGCGTCCATCACCATGGATCACCATTAAGCGAGGTTACGTGGGGACCCATCTGTCATTTTCTGTATGTCTAGGGGCGAAAGCATGAAAAACACGGGACAAGACATTGACTAGGAAACTTTATAGAGAGAGATTGTATGATTCAACCGTAGAAGACAAGAGAAAGTAAAGAGGAGAGAGAAAGAGGGAGGGAAAGGGAAAAGTGGGTGTGAGCTGGTGCGCACGATAGATACAGGACTATCCACTAGTGAGAACCAAACTTCTAGTGACGTCGATATTTTTTAATCCTTTTTGTTTTTTCTTATATGACGTGGGAGAATTTTACGTACCGTCACAATTTAATTTTTGAACTTTATTTTCCCACCTCGTTCTTATATTTATTAGATTCACCGGACTCAATAAGATTCCAAAAAAGTGTTGTGCATTTGGATCTCATGGCATATCTCATCCTAATAAAAATATAAGATTTAAGGATGTTTTGATTTTGATTTGACGGGTGTATGTCTGAATACATGTTTTTTTATCGCTTGACAAAAAAATAAAATAACATTCTAAAAAGTAATATGGTCAAACTTTACTTATCATTTGACAAATCAACTAGTGGTAAAAAAAATGCAAAAATTAAATATCTTAATTTCGATCTTGCTGACGTGGGTGCTGTTTTAATGAAAAATATTATTGATTCTTAATATATTTATTTATTAATGCGTGATTACTCATTTGGCATGTCTTTTTAAAAAATGCCAAAAACATTCATACTTTATATAATTATTGTTATATCGTTAAAAAAAAAAAATTATGAATCAATGACATTATCTTAATATATTTACTTGATGTAACGAATGACATAAAATCATTACATTAATATCACATCATATAAAATATTTATATTCCCTATTTTTCACAAAGATAGGTCATATTTGTAATCTTTTTTTGCTCCAAAATGTTTGTCCATTTTAAAAGTTAAATTATAAATTTTTTGAACTTCTTATACTATTACTTGTTATTTCAATAATTACTTTCAACACAAAACCCAATAGAAAGCAGGTGAGGATATTTTAGGAAAAATAGAGTTTATTAAGAGATAAATCAATGAAATGATAGTTTTTTTCTTAAACTACATGTTTTGTTTAATATAACTTATTTTTGTGAGACAGTACAAGTATTTCTAATAAAAGTGAAGTGATGTGGTGTATCGCCGCATCAATTCCACATTAAAAAAAAAAAAAAAACAAAACAAAAACAAAAATGTTAGAAAAACATAGGAAGGGAGTAGCCTTTTTTTTTTTTTTTTTTTTTTTTTTTTTGCTCGCATCCATAAATGTAGCGAACACGTGAAGAGAGAGACCTTATGAGAGAGAAAAAAAAAAAGACACGTGAAGAGAGAGAGGACAGAAATATAACGTAGAGAGAGTGTAACAGGGAAATCACTTATAGGTCCGCCTATGAGCAAATAATTACAATTCAATACAAATAATTATTAACTTTTTGATAAATCACTACTAATTTAACTAAGAATAACTATAGTCATAATTATTTGATCATAGCCGGACCTATATATAATTCCTCCACTACTCCAAAATCTGTAGTTATTATTATTATTATTATTATTATAATATAGGGGCGCTTGCAATCAGGAAGTACGTATGTTTTCTCCTCGGCTACTTTATTTAATGCAACTTCAATGTCCTCATACTCCCCTGTAATTCTCATTCAATCAATGGGCGGCGTCCCATAACTTATAATATTTTTTTTTCAAATTACTATAGTGTCGTCTGTATTAAATTTCAAATACTAGAATACGTGGCTAAGGGCCAAACAATTATGGCAAACGGTTTATGTTGACTAGTGATAAGAACGGACCAGGTCAAATACTGAAGAGTTCAATTTTCAGAGGTGATGTAGCGGCAAATTCGTATCTATTTTTTATGGTCTTACTCATGCTGTGGAACCATTAATATTTAATATACCAGAGGTCAAGCTATGACTTCACTAACTTAAGGGGGTACTTACAATTTCCTCTTTTGTGAGCCTATGTAAGCCTTTCTTGTCGGATTTAAATTTGGTGCAGTAAATTAATATAAGATTAATGACACGTGGTAAAGATGAGAAATGGAGAATTAAAATTCGAGAGATGCATTTAACGCCTAACGCCTAACATTTCTTTATTTTTCTTCTTTGCCCACGTGTCATCGATCCTACGTTTATTGTACCATGTAATAAAAGTAGCCAACTGTACCAAATCCGAATCCCTTTTTTGTCTTTGTTTTGTTAGCAAATAGATGAATTATGATGATCATGTTCAAGTAGCGTTGTTAAGACTAATTGCCCACTTTCTACCCTTTTTGCTTATGAAAAAAATGGTTCAACTTTCCAAATTTTGTGATAAGGCGTTGCCTTTTAGTTTTTTGTTTTTTTCCTACAGTGGATAAAGCTTACCCTAACCTTGCTTCCCATCCAAATTGAGTTGAGTCGCAATTCGAAACAATTTGGATTGAATTGAAGGCTATTGCAACTTCGATGTATGCCAAAGCCTGAAATATTGCGCGAGGGGCAGACCAACTTAAACTAATGTTGGACCTAAGATGCTTATTGCTTAGCCTTTGTTGTAGATTTTGTTTTATATATACTATATCATTTGTTGCGTGGAAAACACATAATGTAGTTGGCAAGCAAAAACTAATATAGAGACATTAATAAAAAACAAATGACAATGATGTTGTGGTTTACTTATCATAGGGTTATGTTCATGAATGAAGATGATCTATTCCATGAATAATTTATGTTCGTTTTTGGGTTTAGAGGCATGTCCTGTTTTAATAAAGTACAAGATTTCAGATATCTTGATTTCGACCATAGTGCATGGATTCTCTGATCGTTGGATAAAAAGAAAATGACCAAAAAAAGGATCCAACCCAAATTTAGATAGAGAATATAAAATCCAAATCAACAATTGCTTTTGGCAGTGGATACAACATAAAACTACTTTAAAACCTACAAGTAGGTAACGAATGAAAATCAATATGAAGTCACCAGGGCTAGCTTAGTGGTGAGTGGTGAGAGAGGACGGGTGAGAACGAGAGTAGGATTAAGATAGATTAGGGGTTTAAATCCCTCCCATTATACCAAAAAAAAAAAAAAAAAAAAAAATACACAACACCAGAATTTGAGCTATATACAGGAGTCACTCCCAAATTGACAACGACCACTCCACCAAGAGCCGCATTATCCCTTACTTTCCCAAAACGCGTTCAATGAGGTAGGAGGATACCTGTTTTCTTCGGCTACATTCAAATTCCTATGATTAGACACTTTTTATATTGTATATTAAATTCAATTCCTTCTTGTAATTCTTATTGCCTCCGATGAGTAAACCCAAAACAAAGTTTCTATAAAAATAATTTGTACAAAAATAGGAATTCAAACAAAAATATGAAAATTTAAGGCATACTTAACAAAAATTGTATCCAAATTAGCAAAAACATGACAGTTTCAACTTCTCGCTACACTTCCGAAAATTTTGGACATGGGACCAAATGAATCTTAAACTATATAGTTTGTAGACTAAATTGTGTCTAGCAGTGCTTAATCAAATTGTTAATATTTAAAAAATAAAAATAAAAATAAAAACTAAGCGGTGCTTAATTAAGTTATCTAATGGTGCTTGATTAAGTGGGTCATCTCGCAGATTTGAAATAAGTTTTGGCACCGTTTGGTTGCATTTATTTTAAGATCTTTTTAGCTTTTGAGAGCAAAAAGTTGTAAAAGCAAAAAGCACTGTTTGGTTTGAGGAATTAAAAATGACTTCTAAAAAGCAAAAGTAAAATATTTGATTTTAAGCAAAAGCAATAAATATTTGCTTTTAAAAGTCATTTTTATATTTTCGACAAGTTTGACCTTAACTCGAAAAATTTGTAATCAATAGAGGTTGTGCTTGACCTAAGCTTCCATTTGGATAACGATGAATTGGTAGAGTTTCTCATTACATCCAAAAGATCATTGGCGAAATCAATATAACTAAACGCGTTTTTGCTTTTATTGCTTTTACTTAAAAGCAAAAGGCAATAAAGTAAACAATGACTTTTTCTACCAAAATAAAAAAATTCTTTTAAAAAGTGCAACTAAACGGTGCCTTTGTTTTATTCAACTGACAAACCTATATTGTGGAAATTATTTGTCCAGACTCCAGAATTCAATTACAGCAAACGGTCTTGGAAAATTTTATTTTATTTTAAATCTTCCAAAAAAATTCCGGTCTTATTATTTGCTGTTTTAAAATTTTTTTCAGAAGTCCCAAATTCCCGCTAATTCGAAAATTTAAACCATCACAATTTCTGGATGTGGGACCAAAAATGTACCTTAAAATGGGCAAATAGTAGACTCAATTGGTTGACAAAAGAGTTTCAAAAATTTGGAATGACAATGAAAAGTTTGAATATGTGGGAGGCTGGGAGGCGTCTAACCCCCAACAACCTATTGGAAAAAAAAATGAAATCATCCACCTTTGTTGTTTTGTTGATTAGAAGTCTATAATTTGCATGTTACCTACCTTGTGGGGTTCATTTTGTCAAAATGGTTATAGTCAAATCCAGCATTTGGACTCTTCCCATTGTATCCGAGGCACCAACCGTTGATAAATAGTTGCCCAGGACAAACTACTCCCTATTTTTCTTCCCTCTCTTAATGATCAACTGAATCTTGAGTTAGGTATCAGTTAACTTATAGATTGGGACCCTACTATTATCCTAGTTTTGTTTCGACATCAGGAATGATTTATTCCATATAGTCGTCCTTTTCTTTTGGGGTACAATTGGAAGGGTTTGAACCCTCTCTTTATTACTATAAACTAGTCCTAATGGCTTTACGCATTGGCCTTCTAATGGTTACAAGTTACAAGTTATTCCTTGTCTTAGATAATTGTGGTTTATTATTATTATTATTTTTATAGACTAAGAGGGGGACTTTTGTTTTTTTGTTCTTTTGTTTTTTTTTGTGCCAATTGAGGTATAGTGGGCCTATTCTTATTGATGTTTAGGCTTAAATTAGTCCTATATGATATCTAGTCCATCAACAAATTCATGCATCCTATGATAAAAGAATGAATATTTGAATTCTAGATTTTCGGTTCTTAAACAAGTTGTAGTCCTTTGCCATGCCATCTAGACTACCTTTGCGAGTTAACTAAGAAAAAGAGGTTTAGGGACAAATTTTAATCGGCGTTCTGAAAATTTTAGGTTGAGGTGAACCATCCCATGGGATAGATAGGGTGTATGACATCCTCAATAATAATAATAATAACAATAATGATTTGCACAAGGTGATACAAAATCTGGGCTCGTTGAATGTGGCCTTAAATTCAGGAAATTGATTGACAAATCGAAAACTGAGAGAAAAGTTTCAAAATAAGCGGCTATTTATATATTTCCACTGGTTTGTCCTAGAATTCTTTGGCTATAAACTTATGAAGTCTCAATTCAGCCCATTATCGTTTTAAATTTTTTAATATAGGGCTAGTGGTCCTCTTCATTGTCCTTATTTTTTTGGCCAGAAGTGTAGAAAAGTCCCCCACTTATGACGGGGTACCCCCATCTGAGTTCTGACCACAAGTTCGTATGTTTTTTTTGGGATAAACCCTTAACGTGATTTTAGAATTAAAAAAAAAAAAACATGTGTGGGAATAATTTATTAAAATAGCATTATTTAGGGAAAAAACTCTGTAAGGTGAGACACCTCCTTGTCCGTTTTGTCTTTTTGCTAGGTATGGTATTCAAGTGGACACTTCAAAATTGCGCCACAAACAACTGAAATGAAGCACAATGCTATTACATCAATTTATTCTAATCTTAATTACAAACCGGCTTAGGGATTCATGTTCCATTAAGCTTTTGTGATCAAGCTGGAAGATCGGGCGGTAACAAGACTAGCAAAATCAAGTAATTTTTTGCATTTTAGATCATGATTGCATGTCCTGTGTAAGGTTGCAAATGAAGCAAGTCATTCGTGAAAAGATAGTGAACATTCTCAATAAGCTAGGGTTTAACCTATAGTTTAAGGGATTGTTTGTCAAACCTAAAAATCTAGTCAACTGAGGATAAGTCTGACCAGTTTGGATTTCACATTGTTTGTGTAAATCTATTTTTTTTATTAATCAATTTAGTTTTATTCAGAAAACAAGATATAAACACAATTTTTTTCAAACCAACTATAACCTGATTTATTTAAAAATCAGATAACAGTTATGAACCAGATCTGCCCTACCCCAAGATCACAAACGACGTTTGCAGACTTACAAAGGGCTTTCCTCGTGATCTCAGGCTAGGGGTGAGAAGTTCAACACCCCTCTTCTCGGATTCAGTCTACAACATCCTGCATCAGCCCACTAATAGGGGACCCTGGCCAAATCTGCGGTGGAGTTAGGTAAGAGGGGCCATTCATGTTTGTAAATAGGCCCAAAGGTAGCAGAATAAATGGCACAACCTTCATTTTACCATTTGTCTGGGAATTTGTATTGATCTCTGTTTCAGCCCATTCTAGGCCTAATTTGAGGTAGCTACATACTAGCTTGTTACCTTAGGACCTGTTTGGGAACTTTGAAAACCGAGTTAGATTGGTTTAGTTCATAATTTTTATATGTTTTTAAAATAAAATAATTCACATTTGGTTTGAAAAAAACTGTGTTTATGCCTTCTTTTCAGAAGAATAGATAGTGACTTTATCTATTCTCAAATGATTAATCGGACCATAGGTTTAAATTCTGTGTAAACACCACAAAAAAAAAAAAAAAACCGTCACAATTCCATTTTGATCTAATCCCTTTGTTGTCCAACTAAGCAACGATTAGTCTCAAAAGTAATCTCATTCGTATCTAGTTTAATTAATTGACATTTTGGTTGCAACTCTCTTGGACCCTATCAAAACGGCAACGCGACGAGGTCCCCTTGACTTGGTAAATGCCGATCAATGTCCTTTTATTGATGGCTGTTTATTGTCTAAGCATTACCCATCCGGCTAGCCTTGATGCTGCTTTATTTTTTCTATATAGTGTGGATGAAGAAAAACAAATAGAGATTATTTTGATCTCTTTACTGGTTTTTTAGGCTTCTACTACTGTTCAATGGGTTCTCCAATTCTGGTTTACCTTTTCTTTATGGTCGTCATTGCAACTGCTGATTGTAACTCAGAAGGTATGGGGAATTAACTCATATCCACTTCTTCTCAGGTTCCACTCAAATTATCCTTTATTTGTTTGAATTTTCTGTGATCCCGAGGGGGTTTCCTCAGAATGAAGATTTCATATCGGTTGTGGGGTTTTATATGAGTTCAGGGTTTGCATGAAGGGCTTTCTTGTTATCAATTTTTTTTTTTTTATTTATCTAAAATGTACTAAAATGGCTCCCAATCTTGTTAATTTTGTTTCCTGAAAATGCAGGCGATGCTCTTGCTGCCTGGAAGGCCAAATTGGTAGACCCAAACATGGTCCTACAGAGCTGGGACCCAACGTTGGTGAATCCATGCACCTGGTTTCACGTTACTTGCAACAGCCACAACAGTGTCACCGGGGTGTAGGTGTCTTTCTCCCAGCATGGATTCAGTGTTGAGTTGTAAAAACTTAGCACCATGCTGATGTCATTGAGGTCATCAGATTGGATTTTTAGACGTCGGAGATTGAAGATAAAAAAGTTGTCATTGATATCATTTTAGTAATAATTTTTTGATTTTTCAATCTTAACAGTCCAAAACCCCATCCGACGACCTCAATGACCTCAGCACAATGCTAAAGTCATTGAATCCGTGCTCTCTCTCTCCAAGCTCTATTTATCTCATAAAGTGCCTTCTCTCACCACAATTTAATGAAAATTATGGAAACTTAATTGGATTATTGCAGGGACCTTGGCAATACTGGAGTATCTGGACCTATCGTCCCAGAGCTGGCAAACTTGACCAATCTTCAATATTTGTAAGAAAATTCCCCTCTTTATCTCAATTTTCAAGTATACCATATAACACAGGTCAAGACTATTGCATGACTTGAACATTCTTAGACAATGACAATTGACAAGCACATTTATCACTATGTATAAAATTTTTTACTATCACCATGTTTTGACTTTCTTAGGGGGAATTAGATTGGTCAGGCTACGAGCAAATAATTATAGTTGGTTGTCATTCTTAGTTAAGTTAGTAGTCATTTATTATGAAGTTAATAGTTACTTGTATTGATGTGTAATTATTTTTCCCCTAGCCAAACCAATCTTCAATATTTGCATAGGTGAGTTGACCATAATAGGACTCGTATTTGTATACATTACCTAACTCATTTGTTCAATTGACGTGGTAACTAATATGACATCGATGTGAACTGATATAGCATGTCACATTAGTTGACACATGAGTTGGAAACAAAAATTTGGACCGTTAAACATTTTTTTTTTCCAAATGGTTTATGGTTGTTGATGCAGGAAAGTATCGAGTAATAACATCAATGGGTCAATTCCAAGCCAGATAGGTAAATTATCTGGCCTGATCGGTTTGGACCTGAGCCATAATAAACTCTCTGGGGTCATCCCACCATCTCTTGGTAACTTGACGTCCTTAAGGTTCATGTATGTGTCTACCATCTCAATTTTCTTTTTCTTTTTTTCTTTTTTTGAATCATAATTATTTCAAGTTAAAAAAAATAATTTATAAATTAAAAATAAATGATAGAGAAATGATATTGGTGATCATAATGCCCAGCCTTGTTGATATGGTTGCAGGAGACTGAACAGTAATCAACTAAGAGGGGTAATACCAACTGAGGTCATTCAACTAATCAGCTGGGGCCATTTGAGGATTATGTATGTTCACTCATTCCACGATTTTATTCTCTATTTTTATCATCTTAGGCCATGTTTGTTTAGTTGGAATGGAATGGATGGGAATGGAATGTGATTCCATGCTTGAAATAGTCTGGAATGAAAATAGATTTAAAATAGCTGTTTAAACATACTATTTGATTCCATTCCTATTCAAATTATCTTATCCAAATATGCTGTTTGGAATTAATTGAAATGAGATTCCATTCCAGCTAAACAAACATAGCCTTAGGGTATGTTTTTTTTTTTTTTTTTGTTGTTTGGTTGGAATCGGAGAGAATTATAATGAAATAAAATGAGATTTTAATAGTGATCAACTGCACGTACTTAGCTTTGAAATCTCACTCTATTCTATTATGATTATCTCGATTCCGTCCAAACAAACAACCCATTAGGCTCTTAACGATTTCATTATGAAGAAAACACTTCAATGATGGACGTCCAAACATGTATCATGTACATGGGCCAACATGTTCCCTATTCCCTCCCTTTCATGTTAGTTGTCTTCCTTTTGAATTTGGGCTGTTTCCAAACTATAGTCTTAGTCAGAAAAGTCATTGACTCCATTTAATTGATTTCCTAAAATACCCACATCCCTGTTGTTAATTACAAAATATAAACAAAAAACAAACCCGATTTATATTTTATACAACATTTCATAGCAAAATTGGAATGTTAAAATATAAATATGAATGTGAAGGCATTTAATAAGATTTTCCTAAATATATATATATATATATATATATATATATATATATATATATATATATATATTTTCAAACAAGACAGTCAATTTGAATAGGGGGAGTATGTGTTTGGATGTCCTTCAAAAGCAATAACGGATTCTCATGTAAATTAGACTCAAATTAAAATTGACTTTTGTTCACCTGACGCATGGCAAATTAGAATGACCACCGATTCTTTTTTTCTTTTTGTTTTTTTTTTTTTTTTGGTTAACGCACGTATCAAAGAAAACACACAAAACACACAAGTATAGTAGAATATAGAAAGCTCACAGCACACAAACTCAGCCAACAGATATAATCCATGATAAATGATTCTCCATAACCAAAAACTGTATAACCTTTTTTGCATGACAATTTTTCTTTGCGACAGATCTCTTTTCCTTTATCTTTATTGCTATTTTATCATTTTTTCAGGAATGTATCAGACAATCACTTTGTAGGAAGGGCTTCACACCATAATTCAACAGGTAACCAAATTTAGTGACATTACCCTAGCTACCCACTGACTTGTCTCATATTTATTTTTCTTCTTCTTATTATTTTTTTTTAACCAATGTGCTGTTTTGTAGGATTTGCAATTACGAAAATAATACAAGATCTGAAAGCTTGAGAATGATCGATATGCAAATACCTGCTAGAGACGGCCCAGCAATCAAATAAAATTTTATTTTATAACAGAAACTCCTTCAGCAATGCTTGTTGAGGCCCCCCCACCCCCAAAAAAAGGTGTTGGGCCAGGATCAAATGGTGGTAAGCCCCTAAGCTAAAAATTGAATGTTCCGGAATAATGTTCTCTATTAGGTTACGTGATTAGTTTTCATAAATACTTTTTATGTTTTCATAAAACTTTAAAAAACATAAACTAAGTGCTTAGAATATTTTATGTAATAGTAATAGCCTGGCCCTATATTTTAGTGAGTAATTAGTTTTGAACTGTCCTTTCAAAGGGGGTTTTTTTTTAGGGGGTTAGGGGGAGAACCCCTAACCTACTCAAACCCTACTACACCACCCATATGCCACTTGAGCTATGGCTCATTGGCTCATTTTAAAGGTTTTAAGTAAAACAAGAAAGAAAAAAAAAAAGATGATGATTAAGCCACTGTAAATGGCAGGATGCTTCATGGGCTTGGGCTGACAAAGAAGTGTATCCAATCTCTTTTAGGAAACCCTTTGTAATTAGGGAATGTTTAATTGCCCCCAAACCAATAGGGATGCTTTTGTTACCATGCGGCGAGTATGGCGGTGAGCCTCTAAAGTCGTTCAGAGCTGAGCACTTATTGTGTTTTCATTTAAAAAAAATGTTTAAAATTGGAATTAAATTTCTTTATTTAAAAAAAAAAAAAAAAAAAAGCATTAAGGTCCTGGTGTTTCTGGGCCTTGGGCTCCGTTATGTGAATAGAGTATGGACCCAGTCAGTCCATATATCATCAGATCTGCATTGTGATGGGCTAATTATTGCAACCCCTTAATTTTATTTGCACACCTCACTCATTTTAATTTTTCAAGGTTTTAAGGCTATGCTCAGTGGTTCCAATATTGCAACCAAGCCATATATTATCATACTACTCTTAGCACTAAATACATTAATGAAGACGTAATTAAACAAATACAACCAACCAATGGAAAATGACTGGGAACCTCTCATGTCTGGTTTGTTTGGCCAGAATGGTGGGGAGGGGTGGAATGAAATGGAATGCTCTCCTCTCTCTCATCGTGGTGGCTCACCATTAAAATCTCATTCCATTCCGATTACCTCCAATTTTTTACCAAACAAACAAACCCTAAGGCTAAGTAGGTATGTTTCCCTGCCTCTAATGGAAAGCAATTAATCTCTCGTTTAGCGTAAAGAAACGAAATTTCTGCGATGGTGTATTGCCATAAGTTCAAAGGAATATTGGCAATATTTGGTATGCCCATGGCATAAAGCATGGCCTCTATATATGTTTATGAAGAATTTTTTTCAATATGTGCCAACTTGACCAATCTATTAAGATGATTGTTTGGATACATGAAATGAAGACAGAGATAATTTTGTTCAACTAGTAGTACCTACAGCAAGAAAAGTGATGTAGGTTTGTACAGACATCTATGGAGGGGCGAAGTTGATAGAAGGGACAACATAGTATATACAAAAATTACAATATTCTTACTCTATATATACTTTTATTTTCAAATAATCCTGACAAAATTATTCAAAAACCATAATGACCCAATTATTCACTTTTTTTTTTTTTTATTTTATTAAATCAGGAGAGACAAGGTGAAATCCTGGGACTGAAACAGGGTCCTGCAAAATTGTAGTAATGTTCTATGCCCCCAAACTAATTAAATCCAGGATTGAATTGGGTAGTTGCATTTGAAGGAATTCACACCACTGATATGAGCAAAGATATCTGAGGAATCAACCAAATCTTCTTCTTCCTTCACTGGTGCCTGTAAAAAACCAATTTTAATAAACGTAAAGAAAAGTGGGAAACGTTGAAAACCGGTCACCTGAGACCGAATTGTTTCAATATTAGTAATATACATGAGTTAGGATCAGAGGACAACATTTTTGGTCAAAATATTTTACGACGGTCTTAATTGAGTCATCCATTTCTCTCCCATTCAACGGTCTCCAATAAACTGATGTAGAGACAATTATTAAATAATTTTCTTATTGTTAGACGTGAGAGAAATGGACATCATAGAATTAATTGTTGTAAAAAATTATGTATAAAAATGTTATCTCTCGATCCTAACCCTATCTTATGTATGTAATATGTACGTATATATGGATGTGAGTGGTTGCAGTTTATATGGAACATGAAACTTACATCTTCATCGTCATCATCTTCATGATTGCTACAAGTGGTTCTATGGGTCTCTCCAAAGTCATCATTCTTTGCAAATCTTCCTCTAACTCGGGGTCGGCTGTCTGCTAGTGTTTTGCGGCATGCATACTGCATATTTTGGTCGTCATCTTAGTAAGCTAGCTAGCAATTGAATGCATGTATGCATATGCTTGTATTTATGTCTATGCAGAGAGAGAGAGAGAGAGAGAGAGAGAGAGAGAGAACCTTGATTTTCTTGCTGAAATTCCTCTCATTCCTTTTCTTCATGTATCTGTGGATCTTCTCTTTCCTTTGTTCAACAGAGAGTTTTCCAACCTTGAAAGTAGACTCTTCTAAACTTGATATCTCTGATGCTAAAGGAGTAGAACTCCCAGCCCCACTCACCAGTTGTTGACTCTCATTACTGAGTGCCTTTGGAACAAGGAAAAGAAATTTGAAAAACAAGGTTGCCAAGGAGAATTAACATTAATATTCTTGTGAAAAATACGCATTGACTCATCTTATTGACTAATATGATGATCACCAATATATTAGTAAGTTGTGGGTCTCAAATTTAGGGTGAGGTTAAGGTACACCATCTTATACCTATCGAATTGCCTTCCCTAATTCTGACTCTTTTGCAATTAGCTTCATTATATATATACCTATATACTCACATGTGAACACTCAAACATGCCCTGACATCTGGGACCCATACGTGTTTTATGGATATATGTTTATAAATCCATGTATCTGTCATTACTTATGACAATGACAACCTGTCCTGAAAATATTTTTCATATAAATATATATATATATATATATATATATATATATATATATACTCCTCTGCACATACTATTGAACTTATTAACTGAAAACTCTTTTGAAAATTGAATTATTATTTTTGTACTAATATTTAATTTTTCGTTCCCAGCCCCAGTCCTTTGTGAATTGATCTTGAGCTCAACATGCATGACTCAAATAAAAATAAGTAAAAAAGAAGCTGTTTGATTTGGTGCCCATGAAGGAACTCAAAAGAAAACAGTCCATAAGAACTTCATCGTTTGTACCTGTAAATCTCCAGGATTAAAAACTCGCTGCATCGAATCCGGACAATAAATCCCACCATTCTCCCCTTGAAATTCCAATTCTTGTGGTTGCAATACTTCAGCCCCCATCAGAATACTCCCACCAAAAATCCCAGAACCATCAGCAGACAATGCAGCAGCATTCAAGTTCCCGGCCGGAAAGTATGACCCCAAAGTGGGATCAAGAAAAGAACAAGAAGGAGAAGCAGGATTCAGACGTAAATATGAAGGCACTGAAGACAAGCAATCCTCTTCAAAAACCGGCGGTAATGGCCCCAGTCCCATAAGAGGGACAATAGGGTCAGGAGGGTACTGCGAGAGCCCATCAACAGTGACATCATTTAATGGGATTTGAGTTTGCAATGAGGAGAAATCAAATTGGCCTTGTTGGGTGGTGACAAATTGAGGGATGGAAAATGGTGGGGATGGGGAAAAATCTATTGAGGCGGATATGTCATTGTCGATTTCTTCTTGGGAATCGAAGATTATGGAGAGGTTGCTGTTGTTGTTAGGGGTGGTGGTGGTGGTGGTGGTGGTGGTTGGGTTAGAGTTGCCATGTGTGTCATTATTGGTAATATTGAAGTTTATGTCTTGAGGGAAGGAAAGGTTTGTGGTGTAGGATGAGTTTTCTTCGTAGCAGCAGTTTGAGCAAGAAGCGGCCTCAGAGGTTTGTAAGGTCTCTGGGAATAATTCGGAGTCGCAGAACTCAAAAATCTGAGAAGTAATTGGGCTCGAAGTTTCGTCCGGCAACACATTAGAGCAATTTTCACCCTGGTCAAGACATTTTTGGAGAAATTTGCAGATAATGAAAAACAGCTATACTTTTTAATAACACTAGAAAATTCAACAAGAAAATCTCAACATCACTACTAAAAATGAAATTAACGACCTTCTCATTTTAAGTAAATTCTGAGGCATGATTATTCATAGATTTCACAGTGGATTTTTTTGGCTCCATGTGCATGATCTAATAGCCCAAGATTATGAAATTTAGAGGATGATCAATTCTCAAAGCTAATATTCCCTAACCAGGCTAACTTTTAGCATGCAAGTGGCCGGTCAGACATATGATACCCAAGTCGTGCGACATACATGCCTAGATGTCACTCAACCATACTTCCATTAACTCGATCATGTGTATCTCATGAGAAGAATTTTAGTGTACCTGATTGTCTAGCTGATATGGTATCATGAGCCAAAAAATTAAAAGCATATATAGTAGAATAGCTTCATTAGAGAGTTTTCAAAAATAAAATTCCAATGACCAGTAAGAAGACACCATTGCATCCTTTCGTTAGACTTAAAAAAAAGGAAAAGGCAAAAAAGAGGGTTCGACCCAAATTTGACTCATATCCCTTTTCTACCGTGCATTTTTATTTGGATGACATGGTACCATGGTGGTACTAAAGACTTTCTTGTATCTCATGCACACTATGTGATAAAAAAAAATCTCTCTCAGTATGCACATATGGTGTTTAATGTGGACATTCTACCTAGTTTAGAGTATGATTGTCATATATGCACAATGCTTTTTTGCCTATATTCGATTAAAAACACAAGTACTTCTCTTAAGAAGAATGAGTGTCGTGGTGAATACATTGAGCAAAGTAGAAAAAGATGTGCAGTTGTGCGCCATGTGACATGTAGGAACCAAAAGTACCCACTTATGGCAACAAAAATGGATAGGATTAGCCAAGAAAGAAGTTCATGGTATAATAATCTTGTCGAAAATATAGAAATAACCCGAATTGAGCAAACAACTGGAATTGAAAGGCATTAAAGAATCCATTTATGCCATGCATGTGAAGTGCCTATTGTCAATCTTACTGAATAGAAAGAATCAAAATTAGGAAGACTTCAACAAGAAGCATAAAAAGCTAACTACTCTATAATAATCAAAAGAAACCCATCGTGGAAAAAGGATGATGGTGACCCTAGAAAATGACAGTTTGGAGGACCAAATCTTGGGATTTAAGATTGAAATATCGATCCACAAGCTGCTGCGATTGGACTCGGTGGGGCGCACAAACCCACCTCTCAGCTAGCTTATTCTATCAACTCAATGCAATATAGTTTTAAGTGAAACTTCATAGACGCGAAATGGGTGGATTCTAAAACAAGAGTTGGAGGAAGAGAAGTAAAGAGGATTTTGGTTCAATTTCTTTTTCTTAATCTAACATGAATTCTCACTAATGTCACAGGCAATTAGGGAACAATAATAAAAGCAAAAGAAGGAGATGACAGACCAGAAAAGATTGAACACAGGATAATTTATACCACTAAAATGGGGAAAAATAACCCCAAAAAAAATCACTTGTTGAACATGATTGAGTCAGCATATTAGAATCAAGATTTTGAACCCTCAGAAGCATTGAAACAGAAGGTGTTGTGTACAAATTAATGATTAGACATGCATGAGCCTATGAACAAAATTAAAGGTTGCAAGCATAAAGCGAACCCATTAACTTCAATTAGGTGGTATAGCCTCAACGGCGTTTTACTTAAGGAGGCCTAGGTTCAAAAGCCGTCTCCATGCTAGTAACAAAATTAAAAAAAAAAGAATAAAAAGAATAAAAAAAAGAAGGTTCAATACAATATTAAAAAAACCATGGAAACAAATTGAGCTCGCTGTCAAATTCAAACTCTCAAAACATAAAGAAAAGCGAAGAAAATTTCCGTTCAAATAACGTGCATGAAAAAATAAATATGCATGAATTTGGATGGCATAAAGCTTGAGAAGGATCCTAACATTTACAATCGGAAGTTGTTCCGGCGAATGATGAATCACGTCGTGTAGCATCTTTCCCTTGGGCGAATCGACGAAACCGGAAACTCCCTCACTCCCCAACATAGCAGTGCCACTGGAGAACGTGTACACAATTTCAATTTGCTTGTCAAGAGCCTCTCCTTTTTAGCTTCAAATGTCTGACTAGAACCAATGATGGATAAAACTCCATTAAAAGAAGAGAGAGAAAGTGAGAGAAATGGAAGAGGAGGAGAGAGAGAGAGAGCGAGGGAGAGAGAGTGTTTGTGAGTGTTTTTATTTGGGTGGTGGTTAGCTAAGAATGAGGAGGGGTGGGGTGTAATATATAGTTAGTTCCATATTGTATGTGTATATTTAGGATAGAGGAGGGTGTCGCTACGCAGCCGTCAGCCTGGAAACGCCGAAGGTGGGGGAGGACCGCGAATTGTCTTCCTGAGTGCGTGGCATCCTCTTTGCACCCGTTAGGTCGACACGTGGCATGTGTCTGTCATGTCACCCTCTGTCCTAACGGTCCACCAGAATTCGGGTTGACCAAGCCTCTATTGAAATCAACTTGTTTCTCTAGCATTTCTTTTTTCCTTTTGCCTCTAAGTTATTTATTTATTTTTTTATATTTACTGTGTATTTTTTGGGTGAAATTCCCAGGATATCCTCGTGTTTGATGTTTCTAAAAAGTATTCCCTCTGTTTCTAAATTATCGACCTCTTTTTTTTTTTTTAAGGATGTTTCAAAATTATAGTCATATTCCAAAAGTTAATAATTTTTTTTATTTTTATTTTTCTAAAATACCCTTAAAAGGGTATTTGTTTTTTCAATATTTTGTACATTTGAGGACAAAATAGGAATGTCAAAATATATATCTATATTCCTCAAAATAGGAATGTCAATATATATATATATATATATATATATATATATATATATTGATGTGAAACAGTGAAAGCAATTAATAAGGTCTTCTAAAAAAACGTATTTTTTCAAAAGGGACAATCAATGAGAAACGGAGGGAATAGAATTGAAGTCATGTCGTTCAGTCTATGGTGACCATACGTAATTAGTAATTGCAAGGTCGAGTCATGGTTTATTACCTTGTGTGAATGTGTGTATTTATTAATTTAATCTTCTAATAATATATTTAGACTTTTTGCCCAATCAATTCTCAAATATTGGTAAGAGAATCTCCAACAGGGCTAGTTGATTATTTTTTCTCTATTTTGGAGAACTTGATAAGTGCTCATTCTTATTTAGCTAAGGAAGTCTAAAGGGTTTTGTGATAGGACTAGTTAAAATAGAAAACCCCCTATTTAACTGAAAGTTACAACAGGGTTAGCTATTTTTTTCTTAGTGGAGTAGCTATTCTTTCTCTACTTTAGATAAGAGAGTAAAGATGACTAGTTATATTTAGAGAGTTTCAAAGGGTCTAACTATTTTAGAGAGTTGGATAGCTAGCCTTTTGGAAATGATGCTACCTTTTACTTTAACAAAAAAGTTAAAATAGTTAATCTCTTGGAGATGCTCTAAGGTCATCATCCTAACTCAATTGACAATGGTGCCACGGGGTAAGTCAAAATTGAGATCTTTCACTCTTTGAAGTCTAAGTTCAAACACCAACTATTCTTACGCATGGAATTACCTTTGTGTTGGAAGGGTGAAGGACAATAGATTGGTTGAAGCTTACTGACCAAGGGGGAAAAAAAGAAAGAAAAAAAAGGTAAATATATTGGTAGATTTGGAAAATTTGAAGCATGATTTTGTAGGCACCCAGAGTCAATAGCCCCGGTAACAAATTCTGGATTCGGGAACTGTGTGGCGTGAGCATAATTTAAAATAGATGGGTCAAATATCGGAAGTGACTAGCTTGGAGGAATTTCATTGGAATAATGGTGAAGGGCATGTTACTCGATTCTCATATATCTAGAACCCATGATTGATTTTCCACGTTTACATAGGAAAAAACTCTTCTCGATCCATTTTTTGATGGCTAATGCTACGCCAAGATACTTTATTTTTATTTTATTTTTTGCCAAACATAGGAGAACATGTATACGCACTCAACCCAATCAGAGTTAAAACAAAACCTTTGCAAAATCTTAGCCTGCTATGTTTAATTTGGTATACTGGATAGGATAGACATATCATTTTTATGTCCTTGATGTTAATTTCAAATAAGGGATATACTATTCATAGGATAGTTATATCCTTCATATGTGAGATATAATAAACTCGTAAAGGGAGGTGGTATATTTTTATTTTAGGATACTATCCTATTGTAAAGAAACAAAGTAATAGAAAAATTTCTAAAACACCATCTTCTCTATTTTAAATAAAGCAACTGAGGACTTTTTCCTCATACATTAACTCACTATCCAACATTTTAGCTGGCGTTCCAAACATAGCCTAGTTCTTATTGGGGCGGGATATGCTATTAGACCATTAAAAAAGTGATAAAATATGTATGAGAAGTGCTAGCCATACCCGTCACAAAAATCATTTGCTCAGCCTTCTGACACAGTATCCCTTTTATAAAATAAAAATATTCTTTTAAGATAGACATGTACTGTGTTCATTGAAAGAAATTCTATCCGTCATAGTTACCCCAAAAAAAAGGGAAAAACGAAAACTATACATCACGACTTACGATAGCACTTCTCGATCAAACGGGTAATGTAATGCCAATGAATTATGCCATATGGTATTGGTCTCACTTGTTAAGTGAGTTATCCCAGGACCGGTTTAAATTTATGTAAAAACAGTACTGATAGCTATTTGTTGATAGTAAATGAAGTTTGAGGTGGGAGTGGATTTTAAAAATAAAAATAAAAATAAAGGAATTTTGGTTGCAGGAGGTGTCAAAAGAGTAGGCCGTCAACGTCAAGATCTTGCCATGGTCGTTGGATTACACTTTATATCAAAACACATCATTTATGGGCTTTCATCCACAAATCTTTTGTAGGGAAAAAACACCGCATGAGTTCTGATGCCATCCGACATTAAACTTAAGAAAGATTTGAGTTGAAGGGTTTAAAGGCAAAGATGCTAAATAACTTTTGTCGGTTCACTGCAATTTACTTAATAGTAATCAACTATATGTGCGATTAGTCAAGTTTTGAACATAAGGGTCTTGGTGGGGAAGTTTAAAGGTTGGATTGGATTGGTCTAATTTGTAATTGTCATATGGTTTTTAATTAATAGACCAACTCACGGTTTGTTTGAAAAAAAAAAATTGTGTTTATACAATGTCAATTGGGTCTAAATCTGTAATTTGCTACATCAAGGGGTGTCAAGTTTTGTACTTAAGGGCATATTAGGGAAGTTTGAAAACTAGATCATATTGGGTTCAATCTCTAATTATTGGAGTATATGGTTTTTAAATAAACCAACTCATAGTTGGTTTGAGAAAAACTGTATTTATACATTGTTTTTAATAGAAAGTTAAATATATTGGTAAGGAAAAAAAAAAAAAAAGATTTATTGGATAGTGTGAAATCAAAATTGATTAAACCTATCTTCAACTAGTAAGGTTTTTAAGTTTGCGACAGCTCCTAAAAAAGAGATATTACATACTCTATTAGGTAAGGCGAGCTCTTTTTGGTTTTGCCAAGCTTGAAAATTGAAAAATTTTCAATCAATGTCAGTATCCGTCGATGTACCTAGGTTGGAGTTTTCAAAATATAATTTGGGAAAAGGAAGGCAAATTGCAGTAGTCGGCAAAAGCATTGTGCATCTGCATATTTTTGAATGGACTAGGGTTAGTACGTGTATGTCAATTCAGGTTGACGAGTCCATGGCTCCATGTGCATTGTCGTTTGAGTGGGTCATAAATGACCTTTGCCAATCTTTGAGCAAAATTAGTTTTATCCATGTCATGAGCATCTGCAGATTTTCATGAACATTGCACTTCAGGTTTGTTAAAATCTCAAGGACATGATCCATCGGCACCAATGCTTATTTATTTCTTTTTGGGCACAGGACAAAATTGCGCGCAATTCACGCACACAAAACCCTAAACCCTAAACTTTGTGACCAGTACCCTACAAGGAAGAAGAATATGAAAATTGAAGAAAATTTATGTAGCTTTGAGGTCTGCAGATTGATGCTTTAGGAGGGTTAAAAGGCAGGACTAAAAGCGGTAAGTGCATAAATGGAACACAAGCCAATGGTTACTAAATATCATCATTGTTCCTAGCAAAAAAATAAAAAATTCATGATTGTAATTCATTCTCAAATTACAAATATTTTTAACATCACTTTAAACATTATCTCAACATAAATAAGTTGTGAGGCAGGGTTTGAATTTGGTAATTTTGAACCTAAAAAATTTGGCCACACCCCAACCCACCCAAACTAGGTCCACTACCCTTGGGCTAGCTAAATCCCCAGTGAGTGGAGCTAACTCTGCAAAATATAACCCATCATGCATGAAGAGAAATGAGAACAGAACAAAGATAAAGTAGGAACAAAGCTCAAACCGAAAAGGTGGCTCCAGCCACCACCTTTGATTCCCAATTCAATATAAAGACAGACCAACTACATAAGGCACTCTTTAAAAAGAGCCTACATTTTACTAGGTTGCTTTGCATAAACTTTCACTACTTCTCCAAAGTCCAGACTCCCCTATCAGACATATATATATGGCACAGGAATCCCATTTGCTTTCTCTGCGCTAAGGCGCATACGGCCCACCCTAGCTCTCACCCATGCAAGCTCAACACACCTCGTGCCACTGCCTAACAAAAGATGGGTCATGTCGATCCTTCCACCAAACCATACAGATTTTGAGCCAATGCTTATGCTATTCTGGCCATCTTAATTCTTTCATTTTATCAATCTTTATACCTTAATTAGCAAGTATCATTCCCTTTTGGAGAGCTTCCTTTTTTCTGCTTTGGAAAAAATTCGTTTACCATGAAAAATTGTTGGGGGTGTTTGATGGGATTCCTATCAATTAAGGAGAACTATCTGTTTTAGATCGAATCTAAGATTATATATGTTTCAAACTGCAATTTGAGTCCATCTAGATGAAACATATTCCAAGCATTGAGGGGACGAAAGGAGTAAGGCAGTGTCTATGGGGGAAACTCCACTCACATGGTGGCATTGATGCCAAGATTCTAGGCTTTGGGACATCTGCAAGTGCTAGCAAACTAGATCATGATTTGCAGATCGATGAAATGACCGCATTATCGTTAATTGGTTGTTCTAAGAGTGTATTTATGCTTTGAATGCACAAGGGCTGCTCAATTTAATTTGCATTTTTCATAAATCAGAAACCATCGAACACAAATTGTTATATATATATATAGATATATAGATATATATATATAATTTTTTTAGGCGGAATTACAGATCTATTGCTAACTTAACCAAGAATGACTGACTCTTAACTTGTTTGATATGTAATTATTTACTGTAATCGGGCCAATATGTAATCCCCCACCCCCCTCCTTTTTTTTTTTTTCCCCCAAAGGTTGACTTGATTTATTTAAGTACAATGAAACCCATATAATGGTGAATTAGATGAGACTTATTTTTTAATGGTGGTCACATATGGTATTGAAATGTGTGAAGGTGTCTTTTTTTTTTTTTTCCTAGAGAAAAAGATATGCCCCTTGCTTGTGATTTGTTTTCTCTTTTCTCTATTGCTTTAATTTATGTACGAAATGAGATTCCTTGTTTGGTTCAAAGTACAAAGTGAGATGATATGATTGGGAGGGTGATTTATAAGTGGAAGATGTATATATATGGAGAATCACATTAATGGGAAAATATCCCCGTTTTCTGTTTCCTGAGTTGCAAAATATTTTTTTAAGAAAACGTGTACTCAAAACGTTTTCTATGAAATATTTTACTTAAAATAAGAAATAAAAAATAAATCATAATTTTATTCTCAATTATTTATTTACATTCAAGGAAAACAAAATCGTTGAAAATGATATGTTCTCAAAAGTTCTAATTGTTTTCTAAAACAAGTGCACTTCTGGAATTCTTATAAGAGAACATGGCCAAATAGGTCATATGATCTACTTTGGACAAATGCCAGCTAGCTCAACCAATATTTTGAGCGTTATGTCCAACCCTTTTTTTATGCAGACCATACATTACTAGGAGACCATACATCAGTTTGCATATAACAATATGAAGTCTTTTTTTTTTCTTTTTTCTTTTTTTTTTTTTGAGATTTTTGGCCATAACCTCATAGTATAAGAGTCATTTTAGAATAGAACCAGAAACAAATCTGGTTTTGCCATAACTCCATTTCGCCCCAAACTGACAAAAATGCCCTCAAATTTAATTCTCATACTAATTACAAACCGTGCCACTCGCAATCACACTTTATTATTTATCCCGTCAATTTAAGGATTATGGTTTCAAAATTCAGTGGCAAGATTTTCGCCTGAAAAAAAAATCACCAGCAAACAACCATTGAAGACAAAAAACTAGACGGCAAATAACCATTCAAGAAAAAAAAAACCCTCATTTAAGGTTTCGTCTAATCATCTTCAGTTGGAAGTTTGCTTGAGAAGACCATTGCTACAGATTTCCAAATCCTTATCTCTGGCAAAACATTTGCTTCAAAATCCGACATCTCGACAGGAAGAAACTTTGTGGAGGAGAGAGGTTGAAAATAGATCTAAGAAAAGAGAACCATTGTAAAGAGTGATTTTTAGGGATTGCTGATTGAGTGTTTTGTATATACATTTTTCAAAGCACAAAATAATAAACTGTTACTTTTTTCTATATAATTTTTCTAGAACACGAATAGTAAATTGTTCGTTGGGAGGGTGTCAGTGCATGCCTTCCACACAAAATGTTTAATCTTGGACGGGATGCTCTGTTTCCATAGCAAAATCATCACTGAATCGCCTACCCATGATGTGGAGCTTTCCCCTCGTCCACTGCTTAGCTCTCTCCTCCGTTGCTCCATGGCTCTTCGATTTGCAGTTGAGTTTGCTCGAGATTTGGGTTTAAGAGCCGTAGAATTGGAAGGAGACAATTTGGAGGTTATGGCTGCTCTTCACTCTCGTTCAGTGCCTCACACGGCTATGGGCTTGATATGCTCTTGTTGAGGCTGCGTCATCTTTTGTGTCGTGACATTTTAAGCATGTAGGTAGGAAGGGTAACGAAGTTGCCCACGGACTTGCTAAGCATGTCAAATTTGTTGAGGATGTTCTGCTTTGGATGGAGGAAACTCCACCATGTATAAGGGATCAGGTCGATTTTGATCTGTCTCATCTTATTTCGTAATTATATATATCGTTTTTCATAAAAAATAAAAAATAAAAAAAATAGTAAATTGTTACTATTCAGATGATGATATTTCGATAAAAAAGGACTTTATATGCAATAAAGATAGGGACTTGAAATTGATATATTGAGTCAAATTTTATTTGTGTCAATTTGGTACCCAAATTATTAGGGTTCTCCAAGTCCCATATCTCTATTGTATATAAAATTCTTTTTTGTCGAAGCATCATCGTCTGAATCACTTGGAAAACTAACAAGCTCATCAAGTGGCGCATAGTCAGATTCCCCTGATTTACTATTTATAGTTTACTTAAATGACAAACTATGCAAACCCCGGATCTTCGGCAATACAGAATCTACTCCTAATGTAGAAATGAGGTTACCTTTGTCTTGGGATGATTCATGATGAATCAACCTTTTTTTTAAAATGTTTTTGTGGTTAATTCTGTCATAAGTACGGAAAAATGTATTACTTACTTAGTGGAGCTACTATGACACTGCAACATAATGGAGAAAAGTCGGTTGAGCATCCGGGTCTCATATGAGTAGACCTGGCAATTGGGTGGGTTTGGGCAAGTTTAGATGGGTTTAATCATAATATCACCTAAACTCAACCCAACCCATTTACCTGAAGAACCCATTTAAGCAAAACCCAAACTCACCCATTTATTGTAAATAGAAACCCAACCCAATCCGCATACCTCCATTGACCTGTTTAAAACATTAATTGGGCTCATGGTTCTACTTTTGATGTTGGGAGACTTTGCATTATAATTTTTTTTTTTACCTAAAAAAAAAAAAAAAACATTTGCCCTTATTTTTGTTACTTTTATCCACAACAACTCATTTTTAGATCTCTAAAATATAAAATCTCAAGGTTGACCCAAACCCATTTTAATCGGGTCATGAATTGGATTTATAAATATAAAAATAAAAAATTTTCCAACTACTATAGCATTTCATTTTCAAATCTACCAAAAATACCAAATTCAAAAAATAAAAATAAAATAAAAAAGAGAAACCTTGAAAACCTGAAGGGCATTTTTAGATCCCTTCAGATAAATGTGCTCATTTCATTGTTAAATGTTTATTAAAGGGCATTTTCATTTCATTTACAACCCAATTAATAAAATTGGGTTGTAAATGTGCTCATTTTGTTTTCAGCTAAACATTTCATTTTTAGATCCTATTGGGTTTATTCTCACACAACAATTTTTAAGTAAACCCGATTAGACCGAATTATTAGTTGGGCTCCTTATAGGTACCCATTTACAACCTAATTAATAAAATTATCCGTACACACCTATTTAACTTGGGCGAGTTCATAGGTTTGGACATAAATTGCCAGCCTTACATAAGAGTCATCATTTGGCGTTCACTGAAGTAGATCTTAAAAAATGGCGTTGAGAAAACCCATTTAATGTTGTGCTTGCAAATATTGGCGGATATTCTGCTGAATAAAATTCTGCATGCCCTCTAAATTTTGGAAAGTGGCTTCCTATGTATATTTTGGGATGCCCCACTTTAAGATATAATGTCGCGCAACTTGTTAACTGATATAGCTTGCCAAAGGTAAAACCAGTGATACGCTACCGCCTTGTAGACCCTGCTTTTCTTGATAAGGGTTTCACGTTGAAAAGGGATCGAGCCATTGTTTTTCTAGACAATTTCACTTCATAATTTTCTTTTGATGCGCAAAATTAGCTGACATATGCACCAACAAAAAAGAAAATAAAAAAAATAGCTGACATCTCTTAATAGCCATACGTACCATTTGGCAGTGGGTTTGCTTACTTTGTTGTGGATGTTGAGAAAAACTTCTATGTAATTGTGATATGGTCATGTAATACTATAAGCTAATAAGATTTAAGTAAAATGGAATTGTCAATATACTTTTTGATCTTACAATCCTATTTTGTCTAACCCCTATTAGCTTGTGACACTATTAGACCATGTTACAATTACATAGAAGACTTACTCGTGGATGGTGGGCCAATTTAGATTGTGACCTAAATTGGATTCAAGGAGGACTAGTTCAGGTACTTTTAGGTTGTGACCTAGCACATGGATCTGATCCAATAATTGTCCATTTTAAAGTATATATGCAAACCATCTGATTTGTCAAAACTTCCTTTTAACCATAAGGATTAATTGTCAAACATTTACAAGGTCTTTTTTAATAGGTGGCATTTATCCACCAAGGTCTTTTTGAAATTTCCTTTTAAATCTAACTATTTGTTTGGTCCTTACGTGAAGCGCATTCGGGCTCATTGGTTTGGTGACACGAAAATCATGCAGAGTCATGTCAGAAAAGATGGGCGCCGGGGGGTGGGGGGCGGGGGGAAGTGGAAAAGACAGAAGGCAATATATAAAAAGGAAACAGAAGTTGCTGGTGCACAATTCAATTCAATTCATCTTGGGTTGAATGTGATTTGTAGGCCCTTATTTTAATTCATACGACAACCATTAAGGCCGGTGTAGCATATGCTAAATTGGTAAAACTAAACTAAATGACCATCAAAAGTAGTACTCCACTCCTCCGCATCCATCAGTGTTGTTGTCCTTTTACCTCTCTAGCGGGACTCTCTCTAGCTACTAGCTACTCCCCAGTTCCTCGTCCTGGTGGTGGTCATCATCAGAAGGCCCAATGAACCAGCCGAATCCACAGGTGACGTCCAGGAAATAGAGCATGAACACCAGGGCAATGCAACACAAAAACATGGGAATGGGCCCAAAGATCCACAAGAAGAGAGGGAGAGACAAGTAGAAAGAACGCAGGCCCAGAGACCAGAAGCAGCTGCCCCGATTCACTATCCTGGCCACATACTCCGCCGACGTCAGAAGATGATGGTGAGGATGTGGGGACATCTTCTTGACGGGGACGTTGATGAGGATGCTTGCATGGCTGTAGTACCTGATGGATTGCACGGTCAGTAGGAATGCCCCCAAGAAGCACACCAATATGGAGAAGAAGAGGGCGATAAGGGAGCTCAGCGTGGTCGCCGTAGAAGCCAATACACTCGACGCCATTATGTTATTTCTCAGCGACTGTACAGCAAGAACGCCGTTCTTGCTCACGTCCTGCGCCGCCATGCATATATGTATATATATCCATCAACCATTTAATTGCACATGCGATTAGCATTAGCCCCAAAATTTCATGCAATATGAACGAGAAACACTAGAGGATGAAATTGATTACTATTACTACGATTGGTATGGTAATGCGAAGGGGAGGAGGGACAAACCTCCATCATAGCACGAACTCAGAAGCGGCGGTTGATAGCGTTGATGCCTATGACGGTCATGGTGGGGTGCTTGAGGATCCGGTGGAGGAGCCACACTGTTGGGGAAATAGGAGAGTCCAAGATCCACTATCTTAAGCCCAATATAAAAGCTTGGAACTCATATCCACACAAAAGGCCTAAGTTTAGTGGTGGTGAGTCCATTACTTGTATATGAGTCCACGATCACAACAATCTCTCCCTTCACGTGTAACCCCACATCGAGTTTAACTCTCCCTTAAGTCTAATCCACTACTCTCCACAAGCATTGTGCTGAGTCCTCTAACTCTTCATGGGTCACCGCGTTCCCTTTCAACGTAAGCTTGCGCTTGCACTTGCGAGCCTACCCCTTACTAGCTCCTTTGAGGGTCCATGGTCAACTGATTCCCCATTTGTAAAGCCCAATTACCCAAGTCACATAATTACCGAAATGACATGTCCAATAGTTCACCTGACCATTGTGATACCATGACTCTAACCCAAGAGCCCATAAAACTAGCATGCATCTGCTTAGAGAGTTTCATCATGTTTTTCAGCCATCGGCTCTGATATAGGAAAATAGGGAAGTCCAAGGTCTACCATGGTAGGCCCAATATACAAATCTGGAACTCATACCCACACAAAAAGTCTAAATCTATTGGTGGTGAATCCATTACTTGTATATTAAGTTCATTTATTTCTTTTAATCTTCTAATGTGAAAAAAACCCACACGTGACCACAACACACATGTGGCATGCTACCATGATCATGAGGCCTGCTGGTACCAACACATAATCAAGAAGGACAATTGTGTTCTCCGTATATGAATTGATTATAATTTGTTGATTTCGATCCGAAAGAAACAGCAAAAAGAAAAGTAGGAAGGAGATAAAAATTGACCTCTTCCCCTCGATCTGTGTCTTCTTTTCCGTCCACCTTTAAATTAAATGAGGTTGTTGAATCGAGAGATATCCAACGAGAGTCCAACTGTAATACGGGTGTGCGTGTATGTGTACGTGTATGTGCATGTATGTGTGAGTGTGTGCCTGTGTGGTGTCCCGTGGACCCAGTCAAATAGCTAAATGACAAATTTATAGTGGGTTGCTGTAAATGGATTCATACGTGGCCGTGGACGCTCTTACGCCTTAGCCGAGCCCCCTCTAAGCCCACCAAACCACTCCCTCCAGGGGCGAACCCACTTTAGGCCTAGTGGGACAGCCGCGCGTCTCCCCCTCATTTTCTTTCCAAAAATATTTTATAACTTAATTTCTTTTGAAATTTTACATTTACTTTGTCAAAATTTTTTTAGAATCCTTTATTTTTTTTCCCACCCTCTCATTATCTATTTTTTCCTCCCTATAAAAGTTATAATTCATTTCCCAATCTCTCATTTGTTTTACAATGTTTGAGACCTCATGGAAGACAATTGCAAATGTATTAAATTGAAATATATATAGCTTATCAGTATATAGATTATAGAATTTTTTTAATTTTTTTTTTCACTTCAAAATTACAAGACAAAAGAAATTTTTTTTGAACTCTACCAAAGTTCACCTCTCCTTAATCAAATTTCTGGCTTTGCCCTGACTCCCACTCTACATCACCTGATTTCTCCCTGCCTTCCTTCCTTTATATATATATATTATTTTTGGAATGGAATAAAATAGTATGACAATCCTTTTTCTTTTTTTCCTTTTTTTTTAATTTATAAAAATTATGAGTTGTTTGCCATAGCAAACAACTTTAAATATTATTAATAAAAAGAAAACAAAAGAAAAAAAAATGACAATCCATCATTATTAATGACACGTTGATTGAATTCACAGTTAATATTGCATCTATTTTTGTAAAATCAAATGGATGGACTCTTTTTTGTTAATTAGTAAGTTGATGAACAAAAATTTGTGAATAATTATATATACCTGTAGCTTTAAGCTTTCTTTTCTTTTTTGTCTAATTTATTGGATGATGTCGATTGTATTGAGGCCTCAAGCATGTTTGAATTTTTTTTGTTTCATTCATACTATTTATCTACCATTGGGAAATTTATATAATTAATTTTTTCTCTTCTTCTTCCCACCCCCCCCCCCCCCCCCTCCCCCTCCTTTTTTTTTTTTTAGCTATTGAGAACTTAGTAAGAACAAAGAACCAAAATCTAGTTAGCCCCACGCTTTGCCCTACACTTCGTTCTACAATGAGAGAATAATGGTCGTGTCAATTTTTAGGATTTAACCATATCAATGGGTCCAACAACTTTACCCTCTTTTTTTCTCGAGAAATGTTAGTTAGCCCGATACTTTGTCTTACTATGAGAGAATAAGAGAGTAAAGTTGTGGAACCCACTGATATGGTTAAACCCTAAAAATTGAAGCAATCCTTATTCTCTCATAGTAGGGCAAAGTGTAGGGCTAACTTACATTTCCTTTTTTTCTTATAATAGGGCAAAGTGTAGGGCAAATTGTGGTGCTAAGTAGCATTTCCCTAATTAATTACCACAAGTAATGCCGTTGAAAGAACAACGCAATTCCCACACAACCTCCTGTAGTCCCATGATATGGATCGGATGGTCTAACCAATTGGAGTCCTACTTTGCAGCATTAAAAAAATTTAAATATATATATGCACATGGCTCACATTAAATTCCTTAGTTGGCTGAAGCCACTGGGGCTAGCCTAGTGATGAGGGACGGTGGAGAAAAGGATAGGAATAAGATAGGTTAGGGATTTGAACCCTTCCCAATCCTAAAAAAATAAAAGTAAAAAAACTTCTTTGTGGGCCTAGAAAAAAAAATTATATATATATATACATATATAAAATATAAATAAAAAAACCTTAGTGGGATTTTCTTCGTACCATTTATGGGTCAACGACCTTATTCCACAAGAATACGCACAAGAGAGAATCTTAGTAAGAATCATGTTACATATACGATTCCGATACTCAAACTAAGACTCCAAATGGCCGGTGTCCGAACTCAGGTCACTTCGATCATTTAATATTTCAGACTAAGAAATAGGAATGAGGTAATAACATGAAATGAAACGTAGTGCATGTATATATGTTAGGTTAGGTGGCTTGTGGAGGCTAGGCTGCTATTTATTGCTTGTCACGGAGCAATGTTTCAATTGAGTTGCGTTCCTCCGATCCCATATATATAATGGTTCTCAAAGTGGAGTGGAGTGATCGAAGAAGCTAGCTAGGTACTCGACCAGGAATTGGAGGGTTCTTTTGCTTACCCACATTTGGACGACTCTTAGTACTTTACAATTAATTCACATAATAAATCATTAATCCTGAGTGCGCACGTGTGCATATGTATTGGGCAAAATAATTGAACAATATGAATTAAAAGGAAATGCCCCAAACCCAAGATAGATAGATTGAGTACAATATAATGGCTGTCTTATTCTCAAAGTGGGAGACTGTTGAGAGACAAAAAATCAAGGACGTACAGCAAGTAATAGATATGATATTGATGCACAATCTATATTCCATTCAACTTGGGATGAATGTGATTTGCGCTCTACCTTATTCAACCCTATATATATATATATGTTAAACTAATAACATCGATCAACGTACTCTGTATCAATCGATCATGCAGTACCCATCGATCCATTACTTTTGTACTTCTCTAGTCGCAAGTTCCTCATCCTTGTGGTCATCATCAGAAGGCCCAATAGCCCCACCGAATTCAATGGTGACATCCAGAAAATAGAGCATGAAAACCAGGACAAGGCAGCACAGAAACATGGAAATGGGGCCAAAGATCCACAAAAACAGTGGGAAAGAGAAGTAGAAGGCTCTCAGGCCTAGAGACCAGAAATAGCTTCCCCGATTCACAATCCTGGCCACATACATAACCGTGAGAAGATTATGGTGATGATGCGATGACATCTTCTTGACGGGCACGTTGATGAGGATGCTGGCATGGCTGTAGTACCTAATGGACTGTACCGTCATCAGAAATGCCCCCAAGAAGCACGCCAATATTGAGAAGAACTTTATGGAGTAGCCCTTATCGCTTCTGTTTCCAAACACAAACCACGACGTACGATTTGCGTTGTCGGCGGTCATCAAGAGGGCGATGAGGGTGCTCAGCATGATGGCCGTGGAAGCCAATAGGGTCGATGCCATAATGGTGTTTCTCAGCGTCTGTACTGCAACTATGCCGTTCTTGCTCACATCCTGCCATATTCATCAATCATGCATGCGATTTGCTTTATGAGATTCAACTGTATATACGTACGGTACTACGTACTATTTATAAATTTATCATCATGCATGCATGCAATATGACACTACAGAAACAAATAGAGAGAATAAAACAATGGTAATTTGGGGGGGAGGGGTGCAATAAACCTCCATCATAGCATGAACCCAGTAACGGCGGTTGATGGCATTGACTCCGATGAAGGTCTTAGCGGGTTGCTTTACGATCTGATAGAAGAGCCAGATGTGGTATGCCCCCAGTATCAAGAGGCCTATTGGTACCAACATGTAATCAAGAAAAGTTATCTCCATTTATGATACTTGATTTCTGCCCTGAATATATGTATATAAATTAAGAAACAAAGAAAAGGATGACAAAGTAGATTAAGATCACCTCCCCCTCCCACCCCTCTGTATCTTCCTTTCCCCTTTTTAGGTTCTCGAATCCAGAGAGAGAGAGAGAGAGTGTGCAGGTGTGACTCAGGAGTGTGCAATGTGTGAGCTCTGGACCGAGTAAAATGTGTAAATGACAGATGCAGAACCAAGGGGCTTTATTTTGTAATGGGTACTTGCCACTTGATATTGGTGTGTGGGCCCTACATAAGAAATATAAAATGAGATGATGTGGAAAGATATTTTGTGAGTGCTGTCATCACACATTTGATCGCATGGATGTAAACGCAACACGTGGCAGCATAGTAGGGGCTGTTTTGATTCGTGCTTTACCTTTTTTTTTTATTTTTATATTTAGTGCAAAAGATTAGGCAAAGGAGACGAGGACATATCCACTAATAACAAAAAAGTGAACCTTATAAGTGATTAATTGAGAAGAACCAGTCTTTCGTTTCGCGCCATTCCTTTTTACCTTGAAAAGGCTCTCTTTATCTTTAAAACTAGAGGGTTCAGATAGTTTGTCCATTCTGTACTCGTTGCGTGTATGAGTTTCGACAATCCTCGCTCAGGGTATATCGCAAAAGCATGGTCGGAGATTCCCATTTGCACATGTCACTTCTTTTGTCAGAGTAAATTACTAGAATGCCCCGGAGGTGTATGTGCGGTCGTTTGAAGCGGCGGTGATTTGTTTGTTTTACAGCCACGAGTGGGTTGAGATGATATCTATTTATTTGGATAGTTTTTTGAGGAGCGGCGCACTCTTTCTGCGGTTCCCTTTTTCACCCCCCCCACAATTTTATTTTTATTTTATTTTTTAGCTGCTTGAAAAGGGCAAATGGGCACGACCAACAATAACAATCCCCTTGGAGAGTTACCATCAAGAATCTCTATCCGCTAAGTAATATCCGGTGAGCCATAACTATTATACTCAAAGGGCGAATCCGTCACCCCAACCCTACCAAAAGTCTTAGTGATTACACAATTGACCAGAATAAAAGGGGGTTCAAAAAAGGCACCATGCCTCAAACTCGCGACCACCTGACAACCAAAGCTTTGGTTTCCACTCTCGGTGGTTCACCCCCACAATTTGTAGCCACTCTTTTTGAAGTCTTTGGTAGTTTGGCACCTTGCAGTGTGCTTCCAAGGCTCACGTCTTCCCCAATGCAAGAACCCCCAAACCATTCTTAGGCCATTTAATTTTTTTCAACGACATAGTAGTCTAAAGAACATGCTAAATTTGTCAAACAATTTGCAGCCCTACAACGTACCCCAAAAATAAATATCTTGATTAAGGTTCATGGCATTTGAATTTTTCCTTCAACTACTCTTGAATCACTTTCAATAATGAAATTCTGAGACACTTATGCACCTAATTATTTCTCTGAGCAAATGCAATCCTCTTCCATCCTATTTGTACTAACTAATTAAATGACAAATTTCTTGAAAGTGATTCTGAGGCTTAGTGGTGAGAGTTGAACCCAATACCGTTTACTTGACAAGAGACCTCATGATCCCTCAAGGTTACAATGCATTAAGTACATAGTAAAACTGGAATCACCTTCCATAATGATCCCTCTACTTAATTATAGAGTGAGTGATATCGGTTCAAGTTCATGGGAGAGTCTTGATATCTATATGTTGATATAAGGGAGGTTAAGGGTTGTAGTATGTTTTATCGATTTTCCAAAAAAAAAAGAAAAAAAAAAGGCATATGAATTCAAGATATTCAACAAAATTAAAGACTGCCAAGTCATCTTGGGCCTAGTGGTATGTCTTCTTCTTTATCTTTAATAAAAAGGTAAAAATTTCAAAGGTTTTTCAAGGTTTTGAAGGAACAATGTACGATAAGCTACACAACAACGATGAAAGCATATTATGTTATCCTTAGCTGATTGAGAAACATAAGGTAGACGTTTGATCCATCAGTATTAAGAATCAAGACCCTTAGGATCACTAGCATGCCACTTGGCAGAGGATATCTTACCCTAAGGGCATTGGACATGGGCACAAATTCATATTCCATGAATATTTTGGTGAGCTATCCTTTTCTTTATGCGAACTATAGGTCACCCTTACACTATCAAACCATAAGAACAACCGAAAGCACAAATGCACAATAGAAATAATATAAGCACACAGCAAAAAAGTACAAGCAATACAAACAACTTATGTAAAAAATCCTTCTAAATATATATATATAAACAGGGCGTAGGAAAATAAGAATAAAAATAGAAATAAAAAATCCACTAATCAATAGGGAATGAGTAGAAGATGTGTTCTCTAATAAAAATTTGACATTCTACAATAAAAAATAAAATAAAATAATTTTTCTTTATTAAAAATAAAAAGGACAAACACAATAAGGCCTCCAAATGAGCAACTTTCTAACCTCTTTCCAACTTTTTGAAGGGCCAAAAAAGAACCTCACATTCAAATTTTGTAGCACAAGACCCTTTTTTTTGGCAAATAGAGAGAATGATAAAAATAAAATATAAAATATAGTCCCTTGTGTTTACATCTTCAACCTAATTTTTTTTTTTTTTATTTGACAACACTTGTGTGAAAAAACCTCTAATCCACTTCCAAAGCCCCTTGTAACACTTTTACTTAGTTGAGGCTTGAGAGGGTTTTCTATTTATTTATTTTTATTTTTTTTTAATTTTAGGTGGGGATAAGCAACTTGTCGCATATGAAATATAAGCCTCTAAAGACAATGCTCGAGCCCCACATTAATGTGTACCTAATCCGCATGAGGCTAGGCCCCCAAACATGAAAAAAAGGAGTGCATAAGACCAGCACAATTATCTACTAGTACAGGTTTGCACATTGCTACTTTCGCCACCACCAGCCTCCCCCGCCCCTACCACACTGGCTGCCCCTCCACCAACCCTTTGCCTTAAAACCAAGAACCAAACCGGGCCGGTTTGGTTTGGTTTGGTTTTTCTTTCCTTGGGTTTGGTTTTGGTTCTAATTTTAGAAAACCAAATTAAATTGATTTGGTTTTGGTTTTCATTTTTAAAAAACCAAACCGAAAAAACTGAAAAATATAATATATATATATATATTATATATTAAAGTTTAGTTTGTAAATTTCACATTCAAACAAGGGTAAAATAGGTAATACTATAGTAGGAATACAAAACCTACAAAGTTAATAGTTAAACTAAAGTTTGGTACTTTACTCTCAGTATCTCACTCTTTGCTCCCCAGCCACCTCTCACTCTTTGTTTTCATTTTGATACAATGTTTAATGTTTTTTTTTTGTTGCTAATGTAATGCTTTTATTAAAATTGTTTTTTTTTGGAGTTTGGATTGTCATTTTTTCCATTTTGTTACGGGTAAACAATTATCTATGATGATTTGTTGCTATTTGATAGGTTAAAACCGAAACCAAACCGAACCAAACCGAAATTTTTTGGTTTGGTTTAGTTTTTTTATAGTATGGTTTGATTTGAAATTTACCTTACAACCGAACTAAACTATATATATATATATATATATATATATATATATATATATATATATATATATATATATATATATATATTGAAGTTTAGTTTGTAAATTATATAATTATATATTATATATTAAAATTTCGTTTGTAAATTTCGTATTCAAACAAGGATAAAATAAGTAATACTATAGTAGGAATACAAAACCTACTGAGTAAATAGTTAAACTAAAGTTTGCTACTTTGCTCTCAGTTTCTGGCTCTCTACTCCCCCGGCCACTTCTCGCTCTCTGTTTCCATTTTGTTACAATGCTTAATGCTTTTTTTAGTTGCTAATGTAATGCTGTTATTAAAATTGTTTTTATTTGGAGTTTAGATTGTCATTTTTTTCATTTTGTTAGGGGTAAACAATTATCTATAATTATTTATTGCTATTTGATAGGTTAAAACCAAAACCGAACTGAACCTAACCAAACCGAAATTTTTTTGTTTGAATTTTTTTTATAGTATAGTTTGGTAAGAACAAAACTGAAGAATTATGGTTTAGTTTAAAATTCATCTTAAAACCGAACCAAACCGAACCACAAACACCCCCAAGGCCGGCCCTGAATAGAAAATACCAAAGCAGGTGCCTAGGGCCCCCCATTTGTGCTGAAAAAAAGGGGCCTCCAACCCATACATGCCCTTATAATAAACACAAAAGGAAAAAAGTAATATCTGTTAATGAGGCCCCAAAACCAAGTTAAAGAGCTAAATCCAACCCAAATAATAAGCAAATCCAAACCAAAAATCAAAAGCCCAAAGAAGGAAGCCCAAACCAAAAATAAAAAAAGTAACTTAAACTCCATCAAATTTAAGATTAGATCTATGTAAACCTAAAAAGACTCTTTTTTCTTTCTCTCCCTCTCATCTTACTCTCTTTGCCGTCAAGGACACACACTGCCGCCCTCTCACGCCTCCGTCTCTTTTTCACGAGTATGTCTCTAACTCTCTAGGGTATTAAATTTGTCTTATGTGTACTTAGATATTTTATTTTTGACCGAATATGTTTAGCCGTATAGGGGGCCTCACTTTAGGGGATTCGCTTAGGGCCCCCAAAAGCTCAGGGCCGGCCCTGAACACCCCTAGCGTATTCTCTCACTATCAGTTAGATTGTCCACATAAAGATCCCCAAATAGTACCCTCTCACTCCTAACACTGACTATTATTGCCACTTTCATCGTTGTCTTCCATCCATTCATGCACCCTACCACCCCATCTTCCACAACAGCCCTGGCTATATCATCTACCATTTGTTCCATCCCAGCTGCCAACCATTCTTCCATTCATACGTCGTCAACCCTAGCTTTCATCCCTCTATTTAATCCATCTTCCATACCTACATCATAAACAAATAGCAACATAAAGTCAGAAACCCACAGCATTGGTTGGACCACAGAAACAAATAACAATGAATAAAAACATGCTTTCTGATTGACATAATACCACCTACTCATAGCATTGGTTGGACCACAGAAACCCATAAAATTAATAAACAAACATACAAAACACAACAGCACTATGGAATTGCATTGGTTGGACCCAATGGGAGGGGGGATGTGGTTTCTCAAACCTACACATAGTATCAATATGATTCAGACTCACAAACATGTAATCCTAGTTGTGAAAAATAATGAAAAAAAAGTTAAGATGGCCTCATACATTGATGGAAACTATCAAGCAGTTGGCCATGCAATGGACTCATCAAATGACAAGTAATTCTCAGTGGCACCCAAATCCAGGGAACCCATGAATAGAATTTCTTGATATATCATCTGAGTTGCCTTCTCTTGCCACCTCTGTGCCCCTCTCAATAGCGATTGCATCCTGGATTTCCTGGATAACTTTGGATATTGATGGCCTCATGCTCCCATGGGGTTGAACACACATAAAAGCTTTCTCAGCTATCTTCCACATTGACTAGATATCATATTCATTGCCTAGTGAGTGATCAATGATTCCTTGAATGTCCCCACTTTCAATGTTTGACTTTGCCTGTAACACAAACATTAAGAGGCACTTAGCAGTTGATAGAAACTTAATGCAATCGGAGGAAGAATTACCACAAATGCAGGATGCATGAAACTTTTTGCGAATGTCAAACTGAATGCAGAAAAGGTCCTTTTTCCCAGTGGGTAAAACCCACAGGTACTGTTTTGCAGAAGGAGACCCAAAGAAAATTGGACTTGTATGAACAATTTTCCATTTGGATTTTGGACTACGAGTGAAATTATCTAATAATTATAAAGCTCAAAATAGGGCCCAGTTAGTAGAACTTGGGGGAAAATGATTAATTAGAGTTTTGAATTCATCCCCAAAAAAAGAAGAAAAAGAGCTTTAAGAGAGATACTCAACTGTCAGAAAGTTCCATAAAATCTTGCCTTTGGCGTCAACAGGACTTACCCATTGGACAATGTTGTGTCAATTAACACCAAAGTTCTCATTAGATATTGCTTCTTGACCAGATATCAGCTCGAGAAGAATGACGCCAAAACTATAAACATCACTCTTGTCCATTAATTGGGAGATATAGTACCTGTGTATCATTGGAATAAATTAATAATGATATGTAATGTAATATAACTCATTTAATTAATGAAAACATGAAAATTTAAAACTCTGAAAATGCTACATCCCTCTTTATGTTGTTTCATAAACCCAATGTGCGCCATCTTATAGCCACCCCCTTATTTTAAGTAAAATAATCTAAACAGGTGAAACTACCTGTGTCAAATACATGAAGGGTTAATTCTGTTTCCAAAATACTTACTGCTAAGTCTTGTGTTGTTTCTACAGAAATCATTTCAACAGAAAACAACATAATGTGAAAATGGCTACAAACAGCAACAGCTGTGCCTGTGAATGTGTTTTGATGCTCCATGAGAATTGAATCAGCCCTTTTAGATTTTTTATTATTGGAATGCGTAAAGCAATTTGTTGAATGAGTCATTAGAGAAAATAAATTCATTGCTATAGTTGACAACACGAAATTGAAGCAAAGTCATTTCATAAATCCCAATTCCCAAGTGACCTTATTTTGAAGACGAAGGAAAAACAATTAGGCTCATTTATATGCCACCGAATAACTATGGACAACATATTTGCTATGTAAACACACGACAAAATGATTCAACCTCCATCGGCATCAAAGCCCTATACACTTCAAAAATATTACCCATGAAAAGTGTCTAAACTGCCAATCAAAAGGCTCAAGAGATCAACGTGAAGTAGCCAGATGTAACAGGTTTCTACCTGGATATCACTTCCCCATAAAGTCATAAACAAAACCTTCACCGTGTATACCCTTTTGGTTTATTAATACTATTTACTTTGTCAGAAAAAAATAAATAAAACAAAATAAACAAAACCTTAATTAATGTTTGATTACCAAAACGTTGCAGCAAAAGCAAGGAAAACTTAGGTTCTTCTGATATCCTTTTTCAACCAAACCTTTGCTCCCAGGGTTTCATTTCTTTTCTGATGTCTTCCAGGCAATAAATCGTCATATAAGGGAAAAGTAAAATTAGACCTAATTTTTCCATGCTATAGGTACTTTAATAAGTAGTTTACATATGTTAAAGCTCAACTTATTGTTATCAAGTCCATGCCTAGGTCATCACCTGTGTGTGCCTAGGGGCCTAAGCTATTTTTCCAAGGCTGAGTGATTGGGAGCCTAAGCAGAGTATTAGACTTGGCACTTTCATGGTGTCTTGAGCGCACATTTAAAAGCTCACTCATTCTCTTCTCTCACTTGGCATTATTATGCAATGTGTGATGGATGATGCAATCATCACTTCAATAACTTGAACTTTGACCAGACTTGCATCGTACATTAGTTGAAGGTATTTAACCTCGTTAGTTTTTCAACATTTTATGCTTAATTTTTGTCGTCCTTTTACTAATTTTTACCTTGTTTGCATTTATCATTTGTAAAGAAAACATTCAATTTAATGTACTCTTCTTACTACTTTAAATCTATATTCAACACTTTCACTATGCATCTTAAAATGTTTGATTAGAAATTAAACTAGCAATAATAATGCAACCCACACTACACATGATAAGTCATATATAACCTATTCTTTAAGCAACCGCCTAGACACCTAGGATAGCAATTAAGCAACCAGACAAGCCATTTTGTAGGCACCTAGATATATATCATTAGCTACTGTTAAAATGCAATTTTTTTTTAAAAAAAAATTATATCTTATTCTTGTTTGCTATGGCAACAGATGGCATTCCAATATATTCTATATATGTTGCTTTGTGAAACCCTCTTCTCTTGAACTTCTTTTTCCATGGAAAAACTGCTTAGGAATGGGATTTCAAAGTCAAATTTTAAGCAGTCTTGGAACTTGTGGGTGGTATTTAGGCATAATTACCACAATGTCAGCAAAAAATTTGAGAGACCTTCTCCACTACATTAACAGTGAACATGATCATTATATAGAAAAAGTTCCTGCATACAAGTTTTAACTGTCATTATGCATACAAAATATGCTAAGGCATTTGGATTCACAGAGAGGAGACTTGCATTTGGTCCCATAACCAGGGAAGAGAGCTTAGATACAAGAAGCATGACGCAATGCCAAAGTATTCCTACGTTGACTTAATATTTTTGTGTCATAAGCATGAAATATATGTGAAGGTTACTGTGCATCTTAGTATATTGAAATCATGCGTGCCCACAGAACTTTCACCATATAAATCTAAACATTTTTATCAATTAGAAGTACCACTACCAAGCAAATAGAAGGCACTCAAAGCTTCATAAACAAATTACATCAGCAGCAGCAGCAGCAGAAAGGCAGCAACAACATGTTCAGCTTCTTTTCAAACATGGTGTTTAACTTGATCTGAAGGAAAAACAGGGAAGCTATAGCCTTACAAGTAAGTGGAAAAGGCCTTACTCAGGATCCAGATACCCAACATTGCTCCGACCCGTAGAACCGAACCGATCCGTAGACCCGCCCCGCCCCGCCCCGCCTGTCCTTTTACAATTTTACACTTATATATATATAACCTATAAGACTTAAGTCCTTAACCCAAAAAACCCTAGCCGCCCCTCCCTCCTTGACTCCATTCAGATCCCTCTCTCTCGGTCTCTCCCTCAACCCTCATTCAGTCTGTCCTTATATATATATAACCTATTAGACTTAAGTCCTTAACCCAAAAAACCCTAGCCGCACCGCCGCCCCCCCCCCCCCCCCCCCCCCCCTCCTTGACTCCATTCAGATCCCTCTCTCTCGGTCTCTCCCTCAACCCTCATTCAGTCTGTCAGTCACTCTCTCCCTCCCTCACGCAACACACTCACAATCTCACACTTCACCAGGCAGTTCACCCTCAGTCCGGCTGCCGGCAGTCCCTCGTCGTCCGCCGTTTGCCGTTTGCCGTTTGCCGTTTGCCGTTGCCGAGTGCCGACACTGGTCCCGCCTCACCTTTACGGAGTCAGTGACTCACGGACCTCGCCGTCTCTCGCCGTTTCTCGCCAGATCTACATCAGATCTGCCTTGATTCCTCGCCTTGATTCCTCATTTTCTCTCGTCGTCTCTCGCCGTGTCTTGCCATGGCTCGTTTTCTCTCGCCAGATCTACACGGTTACACCAGATCTGTTTGAAATGTGTCTTGGTGTAAGCGGAAGGATCCTCCATCAGAAGGACTGAGTCAGTGATTTGTTTTTTATTTTTTTTTATTTTTCCTATGTTTATCTTATATTTGTAAAAATTGGGTTTTTTTTTTTTTTTTTTTGCTTGGGCGGGGCGGGGCGGGGCGGGATGGTTTTCCTACGAAGATATAGGGTCGGGATGGTTTTTAGTTTCTATGCCCGTCGGGTTTAGGTGCGGGTTTGGGCATACCCATGAAGCTAAAAAAAATAACATAAGAGGATACCCATGAAGCGGTTTTTTGTTTTCATTTTTTTTTAAATATTTGTGACGGGGTATGTCTGCGAAGAACTACCTTACTTGATTGGAGCAAACCAGTTATGTTTGTACATTCCATTGTAAACGTCACAGAGAAATGCTGGTTGATGTTGATGGTGCTTCCTTTTTGGGAGCTCCTCCGTTGATCGCTGGTCTCATATTCCATTGCCTTGTGTAGCAGCATTGCTGCCATTACCTCTTGGGACTTGCCATGAGACATACAGACTTCTTGTTTGTTCAATTTGTTTATTGTTCCTTTATGCTATCTCTGCATTGAACAGCAGTGGTGCAATCACCTCATTGGTTGGCCATGAGAGATGCATCCTAATTTATTTATAGTTATTTATATTTTGATTGATAGTGTTACAAAAATGATGCCCATGATGAGATCAATAACCAAATTACCATCTTTCGGGACTGAATGGCTTCACAGCCTTGCTGTTATTCTGCAATTCTGAGGCTTTATTTATCGTACACATACCTCTTCAATATTATGCTTTTATTTTTATTTTTATGTTATTTTTTATCTTGTTCTTTTAGCTAACATGACTTTTGGCTTTGAACTTTGATCTGGTTTAGTTGGTTGAGGTTGTTGCTCGTCTAGGAGCTGGATTTGCGTTAGATGATTGAATTCATACATAATATTATTGCCCAGTTGTAAGTATTTGTTCTGAGTTTAGGTTAGTTTGTATTCATTTTAGTAGTAGATTTTTTATTGAATGGTACCTCGGTTATAATTTTTATTAGAATTTTTTAGGTGTGACGGGGGATTGTTATAGTACTCCCTTACTTCATTGGGGGCAAACCTGTTATGTTTGTATATTCCCAAGTAAACGTCACAAAGAAAACCCATAGATGTTGATGGTCCTCCCTTTTGGGAGCTCCTCCATCAGTGGGTGGTCTCATATTCCATCGCCTTGTGGAGCAGCGTTGCTGCAATTACCTCTTGGGACTGGCCATGAGGCAGACAGTTTTCTTTGCTTGGTTTTATGTTATTGTATATAATACAGTTATTTTTACCTTTAAAAATCTCATACTTATTTATGTGTTTTAATGTGATGAGATATTTTGGTATGGAACTTCCTCTGGTTGACATTGCTGTTGCCTGTGATGATATCAATCACTAAATTACCATCTTTCGGGACTGAATGGCTTTTTAGGCCTTGCTGTTATTCTGAAATTCTGAGGCATTTATACCTTGCATTGGTTATTTGCTTATGCATGTTTTATTTTGTGATTGTATTGATCTTTTCTGGATCATATATATGCAAAGATTTATTGCATATGGAACTTGTTTGATGTAGAATCACCATTTTTCAATCCCTTAACCCTGTATATCAGTTGATTTGGTTTAGATTATGGATTGAGAAGCTTCAAGGCCTTTGGATGATTCCTTCATCTAAATGCTCCATTTTATTCTATCATTTGCATATGCAACTTGATTGTCAGCGGACTCACTCTGAACTCATCTTGCTTCTCCTGCCCTTGTTCTACACTCTACAGTCTTGACAATCCTGCATATTCTGTTCTCTTGATATGTATTTATGCAGATTCTTATGAGGGAATTTATATACATATATATTTATTTATTTTTTGAATTAATTGTGGCAAAAAATGTTCCAGTGTTCCTTTGTTTGCCCACTTGTAGGATTCCAAGAAAGCTTGCAAGGTCTTCACAACTTCCCTATCCTTTGTTATATTGTACTTGATTTTAGAATTAAGCCAAGAACAAAGAAATTGCTGCAGATGAGCCATATTCTGATGCATTGGAAAAAACTCAAGATTGATTGAGTGGGTAAAGTTTATAACCTTTGAGAACTGCTAAGCAGCAAGCATAGCAGAGTTGTGGACTTGATGGAGAAGCCACTGCCACCATGGCCCAACTGCAGGAGCGGAGTGCAAATAAACTTCAAGCAGCAGCCTTGATCATATCCAATTCGTTGTTCTACGTGGCAGGCAGCAAGATTTTCATGAATTCTCTCCATGCTTGAGCTCAGCGGCTGGGCTTTATAGAATGGCAACTTCTGGTCCTGATAACCCGTACTGTGAGAAATTTCATAAATGCTGCTCGCAAGTTGATAAAATCTGTATTTCTAATTTTGTTGTCAGCATTTTGGTTTGTTTTAGTTTGTTGATGTAAAATGCTCTGTACATTTGACTTCTTCAATAAAATAATGAGACGTGTTTTCGTCTTACTACGGATCTGCGCAGAGTTCACTACAAAAAAAGGGAGCAATTGCAACTGATTTTTGTGACCAAATTAAGTAATGGTCACAATTATTTTGACCACTAATTAAAAATTTATTTAAAAAAAAGTTATTTTCCTTTTCCGTCACAAAGTTTTCATCAGTGTTTTTTTTTCTTGATTTACCCAAGAATTGTGACACAGATTAACCGTCGCAAAGTTTTGTGACGAAAAAATCCTTCACAAGTCATTCTTTTGCGACCCTTTAATTTGTCACAAAGCATTGATAATACTTTTGCAACCATTTTAATCCGTCACAAATATCTGATCTCCCATCCCACCATCCATTTCTTGACACGCATGTGGCTTTTGCAGATTTTTTTTTTTTCCTTTTCATTCTCCCGCGAACTTTTCACATTTCCCTCCATTCACTTTCATCTCATGTGGTATTTGCTGTCTCTGTCTTACCTCCCAAACCCAAATGAACCCTAATGACAAAATCAGCTCTCATACCTCTCATGCCTCTCTCTCCGTAGTGCTCACATCTCCCTCCATTCAATCCAAATTTTAGGGGACAAATTTCAGGACCACCGTCGTGCAACGACCATTGCTGCTCGCTGTTCAAATCTTCTGGTTCTTCTTCTTAGTCTCAAATCTTCTTCTTCACTCCAAGTATGTGTATCTCTCTCTCTTCTCTGTCTCCTCTCCTTCTCTCTATTCTTCTTTTTCGACTGGTTCTTTTTCTTTTTTTCGTGGCAAGTTTCAAACTTTCAGCACAAGATTTCTCTGTGAATATATTTTGCTTTCTATTCTGCCTTTTTTGGGATGCGAGTAATATGATTAATGGTTTAGCTCATGTTTACTAATTCTTCAATTTATGGTTGCTTTTTAGGTCATTTTGAATTGTGGGTAATGTATATGTAGAAGTTGCATTAGATTGGATTGGAATATTGAAGTACATGCAAAATGGGTTTGTTAATCCTAAGCTCACCAAATGCGTTTTTGGGTTAAAAGATGGAAAATTGTTCTTTTTTTCTTTTTTTTGATAGGCAACAAAAGAGAATATTTATTAAAAATATAAAAGAAGTACAGAAGAGAACGAGCAGTCTTACAAAGAAATTAGAAAAGAAATTAAAACAAAAATGGAGAAAACTGTTCTTGAGATCATATTCGTGCAGGCAAAGGGCACAACGGCCTATTGCTAGGAAAGGGTGTTAGCCTTCCTATTTCCGGAAAAAGGCATTCCGAGGGAAAAGTAGTAGTCATTTTCTATCATTCTGAAGTGTCTAATTGTTGTCAACAAAGTACTTAATTTTGCTGTGTTCCAAGAACAGTTGTAATTTAAGTGGCAAACAAGGCCTTAGGGCTTCAAAAATGTGAGAATTATATTGTGTTGATTTTGAAATTGTTCCTCACCAATGTACCTTTTTTTTTTAGGGTCCATTCTAGTTTATTGGAAAACTTGACTGGGTTGTGTATAACATTTGGAAAGATAGAGCTATTTAGACTCTGATACTTAGCCAGTTGTTCTTCCTGCTCATTCCTCAATTTTTCAAATGAAAATGGGAGATAATCAGGTTCAAGCCTCACATGTCAAGGGTTGTGCATTTAGCACTATCAATGATTTGATAAATTAATCGGGTTTCCAAAGTTTTCATATGCCTTGCCATGGTTTGTTTTTATACTTTGTACTTTTTGAAATTAAGGAACATTTAAAACATCAATAGATGGTATTTAAGGTAGCTTTGAATTCTATTTCTTAAAACATAAAATTTTTCTTCTTGGAAGACTGATAAAGCTTACAAATGTATGAGAGATATAGATGAAATTATCAATTACCGTTTTGGTGTGATGCAGTATGGTTTCAGATTTGGGGTTGCAACTTGGGGTTTATGGGGTCCATACTCATGCTCTTAATTACTGTGGGAATTGATTCAGATAGTACAGCTGGAGGATTTTAACTGTAGGATTAATGAAGCTAGGGAGTTTGAAAGCACACAAAACGGTAGTTATGCTTGTGCTGCAAATACAAATGTGTTTTTAATTTGACATCAAATAATGGACATATAGCTTAGTTAATAGTGGAGCTTGGTCTTAGCATTAAATAATGAACAAATAGGTTGATATTAGATTAAAACTAGACGATACATCTGATGAAACAATAATTGCTTATTTGATCTATTCTTCTTATTCATTGACAATTTAAAACAACCCCCCCATCCTGGTCCCATGCCAAAAAAATTAATAAATAAATAATTATGCCCAGAATTGTCTCAAAATTAGATGACCATTAGCTTTTTGTTGTTTTTTCTGCTTTTATTTTGTAGGGGGTGGTGAAATCATTTTCTTTTTTTTTTTTTTTTTCTTTTCTTTCTTTCTTCTGTTGGGTTTAAAGGAGAGCCCAATAGGCCCGGGCTACACTACACAACAGGGGTAGCCCTTGGGCTCTGAAATCTTGATAGACTATAAAATATGTTTTGGTTGAATGCCTCCTTTCACCATACAATAGGAGAACCCTCGCATACACACACACCCACCCACCCACCCACCCACACGGGGTCGAAAGTCTACGGATCGGTTCGGTTCTACGAGATGGGACTAGTAAATACCAAAACCAAACCGCACCCAATGAAAAATTAAAAAAAAAAAGCCCATACCCGAACCGAGAAGAGAAAAAATTCAAAAAAACCCATCCCTATGAGGGCGGGGCGGGGCGGGGCGGGGCGGGGTGGGACTCCTATGGGGCGGGTCAAAATTGCCATCCCTAGGATACAGAAAGGGGTTTAATGATGCGGAAAAGCTACCTCATTTGTAAATTCTCGCTTCCGTTGGTAGGAATTACTGGTTAGGACTTTGATAGCGATTTCCTTTTCATCTCTCATTTTTCCATAGTACACAACTCCAAAGCCTCCGGAACCAATGTTCTCCTCAAATTTTTTTTGTGGCCTCTTCAATCCCAGATACTGTGAAGCAATGTGCTGCTTCTGTGGCAGCAATATTACCCAAGGAAGATGTTAGCCTTTGAGGAGGCAAGGCATATTCAAGCTGGTCTGATACAAATTGAGATAAAATACCAGAGTCAAGCATTCAAGCTAGCTGAGTTTTTCTACTAGTTCTAAATGATTTCCAGTCTAACAACCAGAAACTCACTTTTTTTGTTGAGATGCTCTTCCATGGGATCTTAGTGATTGTGTAGCTTACAATGAATTAACTATAAAGAAGTATGCAAGGTGAAAAAGATGAGGTAAAAATAAATTAAAGAATTCCACAGCATTCCCAATATGTAGAAGGGCGATATATTATGTGATGTAAGCATGTCAATAACTTCCACCAACTTTTAAAGCATAAATTAAACTAAGAGAATGAAAAAATGGCCGACCAAAAGTAGGACAACCCCGAATCTACACAACACTTTCAAAAGGGAAAGGAAAATACCTCATCGAATGGAGATGCAGACCAACCGAAGCATGCATCGCCGGTGAGTAGAGGAAAGAGAAGGGGAAGAGGAGAGAGAGGGGAAGAGAAAAACAGGGAAGCTTCCCTAATACGCTTCACAAAAGCCATCAAGGAAACCTATCGACAACAATTGAAACCATATAGATCCAAAGATGCGTTTCACGAACATTGTGAAAACCTACTGACGGTGAGAGAAATAGAGATGAAGGGGGTTTTGGTGGGGGGTTTGAAGCATACCGATGAGGGTGAGAGACAGAGAATGGTTTGTAGAAAGTGGAGATGAGGCAGAGAGAGTGAGACGGTAAGTGATAATAGGCTGTCATTGGCTTCCCATTTGAAGGCCCCATGTGAGAACTGAGAAGCAATAAACATTGCTCCAAACGGGTTGTAGAAAGTGGAGATGAGGTGGAGAGAGAGTGTGAGACGGTAAGTGATAATAGGCTGTCATCGGCTTCCCATTTAAAGGCCCCGTGTGAGAACTGAGAAGCAATAAAACATTGCTCCAAAACGTGGCTATCTCTTTACTTTTTTATGTGAATTCAAAAGTTAGCCAACTTCACCACTTACTATAAAAGGTGAAGAAAAAAATCAATTATTTTATTTACCATGTAATCTATTTTTTCTTTTATTAAAATCAATAAGAAAAACAATAGTCCAAAATGGGGTACGTGTAATTCCAAATAGGACTTTTCATAACCCAAAAATAAAAATTAAAAAATTAAAAAAATTAAATATTTGTTACCATCTAATTTTTGCAGTGCTTCCCAATCTAAATTCATAGGCAACCCTTTTTTAGGAGTTTGCTTGGGTCCATTTTAAGATTGGCTTGTGCGAAGTTTTTGGTTGATTCCATGTGATTGCGTATGTAGGTATGTGAAAAAATAAAAAAAAAATTTCATTAAAGACTAACTAGCCTAATGGTGAGGGACGTTAGGGTAACAATTAGGAGTATAATAAATTAGGGTTCAAATCCCTCTAATTGTACTCGGAAGTATTAAAAAAAAAAAAAAAAAAGGGTCAAAACTCAAAATAGTGAGATTTGACGGGCCCTTAGTAGAGGTCTTGGTCTCGATCCTGTGTGGTTGCATATGTGGGTATGTGACCAAAAAAAAGAAATTCATAAAATACTAATTAGCCTAATGGTGGGGGACGCTAGGGTATAGGTTAGGAATAGAATAGATTAGGATTCAAATCCCTCTAATTGTACTCCAAAAAAAAAAAAGGAATAAATTGATTTTTTGCATGCATGACTTACGTGGGAAGACTATCTAATCCAACGATGGATTTCAAAAAATATGAATTAGAGATAGGTTATTTAAAAAATTGTGTAAAAATTTGTGTATAAAATTTATGTATGTTAATCCTAACCCTTATTTATGTCGTTGTCTCAACATTTTAAGTCATGATTAGAAATGTTTTAAGTAGATTCTAAATGGCGCATCAGACCAACCATTTTGTCTATTTCATTTTTCTCCTACTGCGTAAAAGTAAAATCCATGTTGCATGGGTTGGACAAAAGCCAAAATGGACAGTAGGTTACATCCTCACCCGGCCCCTTCAGAGGTGTATATGGACCTTAAATTAGAGTGGTCCCTAGCCTGAATGGTTTCTCATTTTGCCATACTGAACTCATTATATATAAATATGGGACAAATAGCCCAGAATCCATTTGCAAAAAAAAAAATTTAAAGAAGGATCAAACACGGAAGAGTTCCATTTCAGCGGTTTGGGCAACTTCTTTGCTGGGAAAGGGAATGGAGTACGAGAGATTGCATTAATAATCGTTTTCCCAACTCAGCTATACCCCACTTCATTTTCAAGTAAAAACCAGGCACAGTTTTAATGGCCAATGCTAGCTAGCCTTACAATTTTGCCCTCCTTAAGAGCATCCACAATGTTGATACCAATTAACTGACACCACTTAAAAATATGACCAATCAGGTGAAGCCACATGCACCTCTTAACTGGCATATTAGCAGTTATACAAAATGTCCCCCAATGGAGTTGTTGTCCCAACTTCTATGTGATGCTACATATAAAGGAAATAACTAGAGTCTGTTTTTTTGTCTTTAACTATTGACTGAAGTAAGCTACTGCACTGCCATCAAATAAAAAAATATTTAAATTGCCACTGTGGCACTCTAAAGAGTTCGCCACAGTTAACATACTGAATAACATCTTATATGTTTAAAAGCTACTTTAACATGTTTATTGGAGCACTTGACTCTCTCACCTGCCCACTATCTGACACTAATACATGGAAGATGTGATGGCTGATCCAACCCCTTTAATTTTGTTTCTTTAGGCGAGAGCGTAGACAAAGGGAGAGAGTAGAGTGAGTAGGAGAAGAGAGCGTAGAGAGAAAGGGAAACCCATTTAGTAGGAAATCAAGCGGCTCAATTTAAGGGGAAGAAAAAGAGAAGCAAGGTGATTAATGAGTGGCAGAGACAGGTCTTGTTCAGGCAAATTTAACAAATTCAACCACCCCACTTATTACTCCTCCCTTTTCTTATTTCAAGTTAATTTCAACATAGAGGTATAGTGCTTAATAATTGTTTTCCCTTTGCTGCCCTTTCTGTGGGATTGAAATTGAAACTGCCAATCACCTGTTTATGGAATGTAAAATTATTGACGTCATTTGGATGAACTCCAATTGGTCACTTAATATCTCTACATTTAAGAATTCATCAGTGGATTGTTACCATTCTCTCTAATGATACGGGACTCAATCTGGATAATATTAGTGCAACCAAAGATCAGTTGCGAGTTGTTTTTGAAGGCCTTGTTATTGATCCCAAAACGTTCTTATCTCAGGTGGAGAAAATTGAAAAGTTCCATTTCAGTGGTTTGGGCATCTTCTTTGCAGGGAAAAGGAGTGGAGTACGTGAGAACCTTTAGATGCTCTCCCAACTGAGCTAAATTAATAACTTGTCTATAAGAGATATTAAAGATCAATAAGATCTGCTTATCATTATTGTTTAGAATAAGGAAATTTCATTTATAACTTCCAAACACAGGAATTATCATTTATTAGGGAATTGATATTTCCACCGATGTTTTCACTTCTTCCGATATTATAACCAGGGTACTTCTTATTGTATTTACTCTCTATCGGTCCGTAATTATTTGCCAGCCCTTTGTTTTTTGACTATACCATAAATTTTTTGAGAAATATTAAAATTATCAACTTTATTTATTGGAGGAATTATCAAAGATAATGCAGGGGTGTGGCAAACAGAGGAAGAGAAAATTGAAGAGGTTACAGTGCAATATTTTAAGGAGCTATTTATGACCTCAAACCCCCAGAATGTTGAGAGGGCCCTCGGAGTGATTGATAGGCGAGTAACAGACGAGATGAACAATACTCTCATGCGAGATTTCCATGCCGAGGAGGTACGTGAAGCTCTCTTCCAAATGCATCCCACTAAAGCCCCGGGGCCTGATGGTATGCCAGCACTTTTCTTCCAGAAGTACTGGCATATTGTCGGTTCTGACATAACCAAGGCATCTCTCTCTTTTCTAAATGGGGGTCATATGCTTAGAAAGTGTAACTATACCCATATCGTGCTTATTCCTAAGACTGATAGCCCAGAAAATATCACTCAATATAGGCCCATTAGCTTATGTAATGTGACCTATAAAATTATCTCCAAAATTCTGGTTAATCGGCTAAAAGGAATTTTACCACACATTATTTGTGAAAATCAAAGTGCTTTTGTACCAAATAGGCTTATAACAGATAATGTGCTGGTAGCTTTTGAGATTCTGCACCACTTGAAAAATAAAAGAGCTGGAAAAACAGGTCAGTTTGCTCTTAAGTTGGATATGAGTAAAGCATATGATCGGGTTGAATGGGTTTTCTTAGAAAAGATTATGGAAAAGATGGGGTTTGCACAGGGATGGATTAATTTAGTTATGAATTGTGTGAAGACTGTATCGTATTCAATTATTTTCAATGGCAACCAATGTGGGTATTTTCACCCTTCTAGGGGGCTTCGTCAAGGAGACCCCCTATCTCCTTATCTTTTTCTCCTTGTTACAGAAGGTTTGTCAGCTATGATTCGAAGAGCTGAGCAGGATAAGGAATTGACAGGTGCAACAATATGTAGACAAGGTCCAAGTGTCTCACATTTGTTTTTCGCAGATGATAGCCTTTTATTTGGGAGGGCGACTAGGCAAGAGAGCATGAAAATTGTTGATATTTTGTGCCAATATGAAGAGGCTTCTGGTCAAAAGCTCAACTTGGAAAAATCCTCCATCTTTTTTAGCAAGAACACAACCAATGAGCAACGTCAGGTGGTACGAGGAACCATTGGAATCCAAGGAGGGAATTATCATGATAAATATTTAGGCTTGCCAACCCTGATAGGGAAATCCAAGCGGGAAGTCTTCAATGCTATCAAAGAAAGAGTGTGGAAAAGAGTCCAAGGGTGGAAAGAGAAATTGCTATCCAAGGCGGGGCGAGAAATCCTCATCAAAGCAGTGGCCCAATCTATTCCGACGTACGTTATGAGTTGTTTCAAAATGCCAACCTCTATCTGTGACGAAATAGAAGCCATGATCCGGAAATTTTGGTGGGGGCAAAAAAAGGAAGAGAGGAAGCTTCATTGGATCGGATGGGGTAAACTTTGCATGTCTAAACCAAAAGGGGGATTGGGTTTTCGAAAGCTACAAGTATTTAACAAAGCACTTCTAGCCAAGCAAGGTTGGCGACTTCTCATGAACGGTAACTCCTTAGTTTCTCGGGTGCTCAAAGCTAAGTATTTTCCTCATAGTAATTTTCTTGCGGCTCGTTTGGGGAATAATCCGAGCTACTCCTGGCGGAGCATATGGGAGGCACGAGATGTTGTAGCAAAAGGGGTGAGATGGTGCATCGGAGACGGGAAGGGCGTACACATTTGGACAGATAAATGGTTACCTGTGCCGACCACTTTCAAAGTTGTCTCGCCAGTCAAAGTGTTGAACAGAGATGCTTTAGTGAGTGAATTGATAGACCATGACTTGAAGGCATGGAACAAACCACTAGTAGAGGCAATCTTTCTCCCTCATGAAGCAATTACTATATGCCAAATACCCATAAGTCAGCGATTACCAGAGGATAAGTTAATATGGCATTACACTCCCAAGGGCCATTTCTCAGTTAAGAGTGCTTACCATTTAGAGATGGAATGTCTACGGACTTTGAGCGAGAGGCACACGGGGGAATCTTCAACAACAAATATCCAAGAATCACTAGAAGCTTTGATCTGGAAGCAGAATATACCTCCCAAGGTGAAACACTTTGTGTGGAAGACGTGCAAAAATATTCTCCCAACAAAATGCAATTTGATTAGGAGGAAGGTGCAGGTTGATCCAAGATGTGAGCTATGTGGTGCAGATAGAGAAACGACTATTCACAGCCTAAAAGAATGTAAAGTGGCTGAAATGGTATGGTTTTGTAGCCCTCTTGGCTTGCGTTGTCACGAATTTTTGGCAACGGATATACACACCTGGTTGATTGAGGTGATGAAGGTATTGGATAGAGGGAATTGGGCACTAGCACTCATGTTAATGTGGGCCATTTGGAATAATCGGAACAAGGCCATTTTTGAAGGTACGAGGGCAGATCCAGAGTCAATAGCTATTTCGGCATGCACACTTCTTGAAGATTTCCTAAAAGTGCAGAATATTAATAGGGGAGATGCTGTCCCCCGGCCAATAAAATGGCAAGCGCCGGTTGAGGGAGTGTACAAAATCAATGTGGATGCTGCCATTTTCACTGACAGGAATAGTATGGGTGTAGGTGTAATGGTGAGGGATCACGAGGGCCAAGCAATTGCAGCAGCTTCTAAAAGGTTACCAGGCTGTTTTCCACCTTTGATTGCCGAAGCCATGGCAATGAGATTTGCAGTAAGTTTTGCGCAGGATCTTGGACTGCGTTCAGTGGTATTCGAAGGGGATAACTTAGAGGTTATTGGCTTAATCAACAAGAAGGATGACTCTCTATCTTCAGTGAGCCTAATCATAGAGGATATATGGGAAGAAGTCAGTACATACTTCACCAAAATGGATTTCACCCACGTTGGGCGACAAGGCAACGCAACTGCACATGGTTTAGCTCATCATGCTAGGCTGGTGGAGGACATTATAATTTGGATTGAGGAGGTCCCAGTTTTCATACAAGAATGTTTCCAATACGATTTGCTTTACTGTAATGGTTAATTTACTAGCATTCAATAAATCTTTTGACCGTTTTCTTATCAAAAAAAAAAACTTTATTTATTGGTGTGATAATAATAAAATTGTACCGAAAAGAAAGATTTTTTTTGGGTGTACCAATGGGTGTACTAAAAAGTGAAGTTAAAAGATTTTTTCTCTCTCTGCCTTTAGACTTTTTACTGATTTTTTTTTTTTTTTGGATACATTAGGAGGGGTTTGAACTTCTAACTTATCCTACTCCTACCATTTTTCTCACTTTCCCTCACCACTAGGCTAGCCCTACTAACTTACGCACCCAACCTAATTTCAATGCTCTCAATTGAGCTATACCCCACTTGATTTGCAAGCAAAAACCAGGCACAGATTTAATACATCACAAGTTCTCCACCCTTTTATGTGTTCTGCCTGTAACATTGTGTTATGATAGTAATGGTCTCTTTGTACTTTTGACATGTATAAATGTATGTGTACCAACTGAACACATAAATCTAATTAGAGTTTTCTTAACTATGCCCTAAGGACACATGTTAAGTTATAATTAATAACCCAATCATTGCATAGAAAAATGTATTTTCATAGTTTTTCAATCATTTTCATATTTTTTTAAATAACTTTTCATAATTTACAATGCATTTTCATTATTTTTAATATAATAATTGAATTATTAATTGCATCTCATGTGCTCTTATAACATACCTTAAGAAAACCCTTTGTTTATTCATCAGTGCGTTCATTCTTAGCTTGTACCAATTTTGTTTTGTTTTGTTTTGTTTTTGTTAAAAGGATACTATATAAGCATTAAGGAGCAACAAAAAGTCTCTGAGGTAAGCAACACCCCTACAATCGACTTCTAATTATTCAGCCAATCTGATGCTTTATAAAAAATATTACAGTTGTAATCAAAAGATACTCCCCTTACGAGCAAGACTATTAGCACATTTGTTCGACCTCTAAATTTATGTTGTAGGTGTATCACCTTCAACCTATCCATGAGATCACTATCTACTGACTGAAAGTCAAATCAAAACCATATCGCCCATCCTGTTAGTACTTTCTTACGCACTAGGGACGCTTCGAGTACAAAGGGAAAAAAGCTACTTTATGGGTAAAAGTGCTTGTCTTGAGGGACCTACAGAGGGGAAGTGAGTCTTCCATGCAACTATGATATAACCATATGGTGTCATGAATCAAGGGATCAAGCAAAATGAGATTATAGAGTCAAAAAATATTTTGATAATCTCATTTTATTTGATCTTTATTGACTGTAATACCACATCAACTATGTCACAATTACATGGAAGTTTTTCTCGTAGAGGGGAGCTTAATACAATCCTAAATCCTAATCTTTGTTTTTTTGAGACTCGAAACCCCGGAGTTCTTGTTCAGGGTGTATTTTCAGTTTTCTTTAGATTGTCAAAATCATCCTTGGCAATATTACGATCCTTGTGCTTTAGACCTGATGATTTGTAATTGCTTCACTCTTACCGAAGAAGTAGCAAGGCTATGTTTGTGAGGTAAATTACATGTGCTATTATTATTTTAGCACATGTTATTGTGCCAAATGTTATAATTTAGCACAAGGTGCTCTAATAGTACAAATGATATAGTATGCTATTTTTTTCCACAATCTCAATTCCCTCAATTTTTTATAAACTATCAACTACCATCTTCCAACCTCCATTGTTCCAACAAAAAAAGAAAAATTAAAACTTTAAAAAAAAAAGGTATGTTTTCTGCCTTTTTAAAAAAAAATATATATAAACATATATATATATATATAAGATTTTAATATTATTTTTGAAAATATTGTATTTATTTACGGGCGAAGTGTTTGGTTATTGAGAAAATTTTAAAAGAGAAATGGAGGAAGAGAAAGATCGTATTTTTCACAGTTGCTAGTGTGTTTGGTTGTTGAGAAATTGAAGGAGAGCTGACATGCCAAATATAGTAATAGCTCACCCTTGTGCTATATTTGGCACAAGAGCGAGCTATTGCTATTTTTAGCACATCATTAGAGTAGCCTAACTTGTGTTAAATGTTATAATATAGCAATAGTACGGGATATAACTCACCACTGAAGATGCTTTAACTCACATCTATTATATGCCAAACGGTTGTAAAAGCATTTATTTTTACCAAAAAATACTTTAATGCTAACGCACATCTATTACCGCTTTTAATGCTAACTTATTTTCTCTCATTGAGTACGTACGTATAACTATTCGTAAAATGTAGAAACATTTTTGTGTAGGAGAGTTAGTACAATGCTCTCAAAGACATGCATTTATTTGATGGAATCATTTTTTTTTTTTTTTTTTTTTGGCTGCGAAGAACATAACATTTGATGGAATCATATCCTAGTAAATTCATTGCACATTATGCTGTCAAAAACAAAATCTGTGATGAGGTCTCAATTTATATATAAATGGGAAGGTTTTAAACCATCCATGTGCAGTGGTGCAAACTATCTTGACAACTTTTAAATGTTGTCACTCGCCACTTTGCTAATAGTTTACAGAGTGAGTCTTCCATGTTACTGTAACACAGTCATGCGGTGTCACGGGTCAATAGGGATTAAGAAAAGTAGAATTATGGGATCAAAAAGTATTCTAATAATCCCACTTTATTTGATCCTATTGACCCATGACACCGCATTGATCAGCCGTGTCACATTTACAAGGAAGTTTTTCTCTAGTTACAATGCTTCCATCACATTCAGTGACATGGTATTTCCATTCTTCCGAGGCCAAACACATGATGATGTTCATAACAAGAAAACTCGACAACCACCCAGTCCTGGGTTTGACTCTGAAAAGAGGTGGCTAACAAAGCAAAGATGAAGGAATTAAGGGGTTTGTGGTTTCGATCAAAATGTGAAAATTGCTCTAATTAATTGCGTGGAAAAGCCATGCATTGGTAGGCCATTGTAGAGGAATCCTTACAGTACTAGTAAATATTTCGTGTAAATATTTTTATTACAGTACTTGTGCTTTGTTCTTCTTGTACCTTCTTTTTTGTTTATACTTGTACCTTGGCATCAATGGTTTTTGCAAATGTTAACATCCATCTATATATATATAGATACATATTGGAGACCAACCAGCAATCTAGCATCTCAATCAGCAATAACAAATACTATGAATTTGTACCTTCCTACCCCCTTTTTTTTTTTTTTTTTTGGCTAAGATTGTACCTTCCTACCTGTACTCCATGCATTTGTTGATGCATTATTTGTTTCAAAATGGGCAATGAGGGTGGTTTAACTCCAATTACTATGAATTTGAATGCCATTGAATTTTATTCTACTAGTATTTTATTTTTGATTGAGTTTTGATACATTGTTACCAAGAGAGAGAATAACTTTTCGATCTGAAAATCATAAGGATACATGCAGAGTGTTAAAAATCCCAAATCCAGTCAAAATTACCGTGTCCTTCACCTTTTACCTGGACGAATGGTTTTGTTGATTAGAATAGTGAGTTTACCATTGATCTGGATGAATGCATTATTTTATCTTTGTTGATTCTGAAGGAAGAACATATGCCAAAGAAAATGATGCGCTCAAGGAACCATAACTATGCATGCTTACCATCAAGAGTTTCCATCATTTTTCTTCAGATACTTATCTATTCCATGGCATTCGGAAGTGGCCCCTGGGAAGAATCAGATGTTTTTCCAAATCTAAAAGATAACACAAAGGGGAGGGATATGTTGGGAAATCCTGGCTCATAGAGACGGTATTTTCCTTGAGCATTTTCTTGGATATTAACAGAAGCTTTGTTGAGATCAGGCATGCCTGGAAGTACAAGCCTAAATTTCCTAGTCTCATTTGGATATGATCCAAATCTTCAATTTCCACAAAGTGGGTAAATGCCCATCTAAAACCCAGAAAATCGTCAAAGTACAAGCGGTAAGTTAATGATCCATTTCTGCTAACTACAGCTGTCTGCATCACGTTTTGTGGTGGTCTATCGTCTCTATCAACATCGATTGGCCTTTGGGTTGACACTTTTTCAGTGCCAGCGACAACATCTACAAGGTAGTTTTCCTTCTTCACGGAGTCGGACTCCCATATTCTATCAAATGGGTCATCAGGATACCTGAAATAACATATATATTATCTTCTTAATGACAACCTCCTGTTGGAGTAATAAAGTCATAAAAATTCTCAACTGCTCACCTACAGAAGCTTTCCTAAGTAATCCTTTAAAATTATTAGGGTGCAAGGCATGTCCCGTTATCAGAATAAATAAATAACTTAAGTGGTTCCTCCTTATGAGGTTTGATGGCCGAAATCCAAACAAGCACTCAGATAGCTGTAGATTTGAAAGACACACCATAACGCACTTCTAACCCAAAAATCTGAGGCATACCTAACCGGAGCTTCACTATCTGCACCAAAATTTATTCTGGCAGACATGCTGAGAAAAAACTGATTCTCAAATGCTGTATAGTAAATTGAGCCAATGAATTGTCGAAGCCCAAGAGTAGAAATGAATGGCTGCCCAGTTAGAGCATTATATAAACACACCAACTGTAGGATCTGAAGTCAGGAATATTAATTCTCGGACCTCGATAGTATTCGCATCCGATATGACAATTCTAGACCAATGAGTTGCCCAAGGGAAATGTCGAATTTTGGATAAACATTATTGTTGTCAAAATTACCATACAAGAAAGTCGCTCTTACAGGGTACCTAGTCCTGCTTATGACATTAAGTGTATAGCAATACTTCTTGATATCGGCAAGGAAGTGTCTCAATGTCATATATTGTTTCCGCATTTCATTTGAAACAGATATATTAGCTGTTTCTCCATACGCAAATCGAACATCAGAAGTCCACTTAAGACCAAGGTTCATCTGTGAAATTTCCTTTACTTTCACAGTCCAAGCTTACAAAACCTGTTTCATATGATCAAACAAATCTGTTAGCATGAGTAGTTTTTGCCAAAGAACTCCGTTGGACACATGTTGATCAAATAACAGGAGCTTCGTCAGGGGCTTTCTGATGAAGATGATGATACGCTCTGAGAAGAGGGCATATGAGATGCATGTGTTGTTGGACACATGTTGATCAAATAGCGGGACACATCATCATGGGGGAGGAACTCCTCCCACCCAACAATGCGGCATGTTATTTAATCAACACGTGTCTAACGACACATGCATCTCACATGCCTTCTTAACTCTGGTTATCAGAATTCAAAAACAAAACCAATCCAATAAGAGGAGAATGGGTTCTCCTTAAACCGATCTTAAAAAGGGTGAATTCCTATACATACTTCGAGGGGTGACTTTTCCCCTTTCCCATTTTATGTACTTTTATTCAGTGTGGTCTTGTGACTTTCCCCCTTCCCCATCTTACCCACCAAAAAAAAAAAAAAAAATCAACAATTTTTTCTTGTCATACTAATGTAATTTTGGTGCTACAAGGCAAACATTAAATGATAAATTTCGAGACCCTGCCCATAGGATGGGGTCCCTCCTCCACCTTGGGGTGCAGGTAGTCCCAAGTTCAAATCGTGGACCATTTGATTAGAGGGTGAGGTTTCCATTTTTTTTCCCTCCAATTCGGGGGACAATAACCTTCACCTCCAAACGTGGGAAACATGTGTCACTGGCCTATACCAAGCATAGCCCAAACTCAACCCCACCAGCCTAGCTCAAGATCATGGCCCAACCCATCCGCAACAAGTCCAACAACAATCCATTCGGCCCATCCAGTAAACTAGCCCATCCACATCTTTAACCACGGCTCGGGTCAGTTAACATGACTAAAGTATCCCTATTTTACACTCCCCATCTCTCTCTCTCATTTTTCTCTGTCCCTCTCTCTCTCTCTTTCTCTCTCTGAACTTGGCGAACAACAGCGGCTCGAGGAGAAACCCTAGCTCTCAGCTACCATGAACTGTTCGAGTAACTGACTCTCTCTCTTTCTCTACATGTACTTATATGTGTTTGTATCTGTTTTATACGTTCGATGGTATTCTCATTGTTGCTGGATCTCTGCTTTGCTTGTTCTGCTTTGTTCATATAGTCTCCGGCGAGGTGCCGGAAGAGCCGGTGATTTTGAAGAATTCTGGCCTACTTTTCGAGCGCCGTTTGATTGAGAGACATATATCGGTATTTTGATTTACTCTCCATTCTTAGTGTTTTTTTTTTTGGGTGTAGTCTGCTATTATTTTCTGTTTGGTTAGTGAGAAAACACCTGGAAACGAAAGCAACTGAAATTTTGAATCTTATATTTTTTGTTATTCAGGATCCGGGAAAGATTGAACTTCATTCAACTGAACCTTACACATTTTCCAAGCCTACTACAAAAAATTTTAAAAATTATTTTCTACTTTTATTGGCAGGGAAGAGAGGGTTTAACTTCGTTTGGTTACTGAGAAAAAGGAAGGAAAATAAACTAGACTTTTATTTTGAATATTGCATTATTCATTATTTTGGAATCTGGGAGAACATAAAAAATATACTTATCCGTTGGGTCCGTGAGTTGTATTTTCCTCAGTTTTTCTCAGCAACCAAACAGAGGGTTTCTTTCGTTAATTCTCAAGTTTTCTTGACCACAAACCAGCAGTTTAGCTTGGTTTGCTTACTGAGAAAAGGAAGGAAAAAAAACAAATTTACATGACAACTATGCGTAAATTGACCTAATACCACTATATGGCTTACTTGGGTTGGATTTTTATTTATTTTTTTGTTCTTTTGTTTGTTCAGCGAGTTGTGTTTTTCATTACTTGAAAATTAAAACAACAGAAGATATAGCTTAAAAGTATATATATTTTTTCCTTTTATTTTCCTCAGTTCTCTCAGGAACCAAACAGAGGGTTACTTTAGTTAATTCATTTTTTTTTATTTTTTTTTGGTGGGTGCATAATGTATGGTCTGAAAATGCTTTTATTGATTCATGTAATTATCTAATGTAATTCAATGCTTCATTTAATAGAAGATGGCATTGTTCTTTATTATCTATCTAGGATTATGGGAAGTGCCCAATTACCGGAGAGCCGCTAACGATGGATGACATTATTCCGATCAAAACGGGCAAGGTATGGTTGTTATTGATATTTGTTGATAAATTTTCGATAATGTTGTTATTGGTTTTATTCAGTTGTATCACTACTTTTGCTTTAACAATGGTATGTTGATGCTTATTCTCATGTGCTTTTGATGCAGGTGGTAAAGCCCAGACCTGTACAGGCTGCTAGTATTCCTGGGATGCTTGGAATGTTCCAGATTGTACGTGTGTCTGATCTTTAATCTTGTTTCTGCCGTTTTCCGAATTTATTGTTTAGCTTTATTAAAATTTCAGTATTCTGTAGATACTCAAACATAATATCTTTTTTCTCCTCCAGAACATTGTTTGTTTCATTATTGTGTGTATTTTCCCTTCGTCTTTTCAATACATGTAATACAAAGCTTAATTTGAATTCCATAATCTCTTCTCTTGCAACATCTCAATTTTATTTATGTTTTGAAGGTTCCTTACATACCCTAAGTTCATTGTCATCATCATCATCATTATTGTTCTTAGGCCAAAAGAGTCATGGTTGAGGACCATCTAAGGCTAATACACTCTGCAACCAAATTTAGCAATAGCATTGAATAATCCCATGCTTCTCGTTGATGATGACTTGGATTTGGAATCGGTTACTATAGCTTGGATAGGTGATTTATATTAGGTTGGGATCATTTATGCCAAACAGTTCTGTGACATTGGTTTTCTATGTTCCACTTTTTGATATTGCCTGAATATCATACTGTCCTATTTCAAATTTTCCTGTCCTACATACATTTTTCATTCATTTTATTTACATGCTAGGGAGAGGCGTAAATATTTTGGCTGGATGCTCTTTTTGTATTTTTATGGAGCTATGACTGTTCGTCACTAAATAATTTTGGATGAGAATATAAACTTGATTGTATGCTTTCTATCATTTTTGTTGAATAATCTGCTAATAATTCTACTGGTTATGAAGTTTTGCATTCTAGTTTTATTTTTCAGGAAAAAAATTCCATCATTGAATTTTGATTCTCTTTTTAGAACTTTTTTTTTTTTTAAATTTTATTTTTCCATGATTATAGGAATGGGACAGTTTAATGCTAGCCAATTTTGCATTGGAGCAACAACTACATACGGCAAGGCAAGAGTTAAGCCATGCTTTATACCAGGTATCAGCCAGCTTATATGACTAGTACAGTTTTGATCTATTATCATATATTTTTCTTCTAGTAAAGAATATATGGTATATAATCCATTAATTATTTATGAACGAAATGTATTCTGTTTCTTTCCTCTCTCTTTCTTTTTCTTTCTGCGTTCATTCCTGTTTTCATTAAAAAAATTACAATTGTTTACTTTGGCATTCTGTGGCTCCCCTTTTTTGTTTTCTTTTCTCGATGAGCACATATCATTAAGTTGGTTGTGAAAAAAAAAAAAAAAAAAAAAAAACCCTGCAATTACCCTCTCCTTTTTTTATCTATGAGTTTTTGGACCCTCGATATATCCATCAATATCAGTATTTGAGTCCTTGTTCATGTTCTTATACATGGGCTCCTAAGATCTTTCAAATGCATGATAACCTGTCTGCATCTCTTTATTTGCATATGGGAATAGAAAAGAAAATGATTATTAATATGTAGTACTACACAATTTAGATCTTGGTTGAGATTATGGAGGAATATTATTAATCAATACCTCTTATTTAGTAATAGATGAAATGGAACATGGTAGTTTTATAATAGAAGAAATCTGGTAGTAAATGCTTGTGTCGTCCTTAATCCCTGATGGAGACTAACATGACTATCATTTATTGTGTTCTCTCTCTCTCTCTCTCTCTCTCTCTCTCTCTCTCTCTCGATATATATATATATATATATATAGTTCTTTTTCTTTTCTTTTCCAGTCATGCAGGCTAAGTTATTCTTTTTTTTTCCCCATTCTTTTTGTGCCCGGTTATGTGCTGTAATTCCACATTGACTCTACATTTGTTCTTTCTGCCAATTATTTTATATCGAAATGAAAGTTCTATTTTCACTTTACCGAATGTATTTGGGTTGTCCAATTAATCTGCCATATATTGGCAGCATGATGCTGCTTGCCGTGTAATTGCAAGACTAAAAAAGGAAAGGGATGAAGCAAGGGGACAACTGGCACTGGCAGAAAGACAGATACCAATGTCAGCATCAGCAGTGACTACAGTAAATGCTTCTGCCATTAGCAATGGGAAAAGAGGTTCTTGCTTTATATGCTTTGTGGGTATCTTTGTTGTTGGTATTTATCTTACCCAGTAGCTCATTTGTGTTATGCTGTTGTCATTAAAGTTGCTGAAGATGAGGATTTGGGCCCTGGTGGAAAGAAATTCCGTCCTGGAATTTCTGCAAGCATCATTGCTGAGCTAACAGACTGTAATGCATCACTTTCACAGCTGCGGAAAAAGCGGCAGGTATTTTTTGTTATGATGTAGTACTATGATTTGTTTAGTATCGGTACTTGCTGAAAGTTAGAAAGTTCATTGCTTTTTTCAATCAATTTTCACTTTTTTTTTCTTTATTGGTTTCTTTGATGTATTCTCTAATAGGAATGGATTAATGGAGTTAAAGTGTTTAATTATAATTTATGATTCTTTGTATTTTTATTTATTTTTTGTTGTTTTCCCCTCTTCCTTGTTAATTTCCAGACTCCTCCAACATTGGCTCCTATTGATGCTTTGGAGAGGTACACCCAGCTCTCTAGTCACCCCCTTCACAAAACTAGCAAACCAGGCATTTTATCTGTTGATATCCACAACTCCAAGGTAAGGCATGCAATACTATTGAATTGTGTTCATGAATCTATATATACACCTATAAATGATTGGCAGATTGTTGTTACAATTGTCTAAATGCTGTATTGAGGCATCAATATTCTCACTATTTTGGCACCAAGTTTCTTAGTACGTCACCTAGTTTAGCCAGCTATGCTTCAAAGGTCAGAATATTTTACAAACTAGGGTTTATTCTGTAAAGTAATGAGGAAAAGAGAGAAATTGAGGGAACAAATATGGTTTTTTTTTTTTCCATACTCGACACTATAGAATTGGTTCAAATGTAATCTCTGCCAGTGTGCAACCCAGTGTGCCAAGAAAAAAAACTGGGATTGTACAACCTTATAAATTTTGAATATGGCAATGTAGAAGTTCAAATTAGTAATGTTCTAACATTGTTATTGTACATTAGCACTACCTTAACCATTTTAAATGACCCCTTAATGTTTGGCAAGTGATTAGTGCAAAAGAAGATTATGGCCAAGTTTCTCAGTTTGTCACCTAGTTTAGCCAGCTATGCTTCGAAGTTCAGAATATTTTACAAACTAGGGTTTATTCTGAAAAAATAATTGAGGAAAAGAGAGAAATTGAGGGAGCAAATATGGTTTGTTTTTTTTCCCCCTACTCGACGCTATAGAATCAATTCAAATGTAATCTCTGCCAGTGTGCAATCCAGTTTAGGTTGGGTAGTTCTACCTCAACTTAGAACCAACCTGACCATTGTTGGTTCTATTTTAATCCCAAAACAGGCTAAAGCAACTGTTAACTAGACCCGAAAGGGGAAAAAAGCACCACACACAAAGGTTGAGATTCTGTTGGTTTATGTCGGTTCTTGGGTGTAGCGAGCTGGACTCTGAAGAAGTAGAAGTTGACTCAATTTATGAGATTAAGTGGGGCTGATATAAAATGAGATAGAGGGGTTGCATTTAAGGAAACAAGGAAACATAGCTTTTCAAATCAGAAATGGTTGATGGAACTCTATTAATGGTAGCAGTAACAGCCCACGGAGATCCCTCTCTCTATGCCCCCTCCTCTCTCTCTCTCTCTTCAAAATGGCTATTTGCGGGTTCTCCCCTTTTTGATGATAAAAGTTGTGGTATTCCTTCTTTTTGCTTTTTTTTTTTTTTTTAATGTTTTATTTTTTTGAGGAGGGGGGGGGGGGTTGGGGGGTTGGTGGTGATAGTTGAGAATACGTTACTATGACATTTATAACCTATTACATGGGACATGCATATGTGGTTATGTATTTGTTTATAGGGTTCGATTTTCTAGTTATGTTGGTTTACTTGTTTTGTAGACGCCAAACATTGTGAGTAACTGACATTGGTTGGTTTTCTATTTAGTCAACCGAGACTGTACTATTTGCTCCTTGCTCCAGAGATATGAGACAAAACCAACTGATTGACATAAGAAGATATTTTTATTACATTCCTATAATTTTACCATCAGAAGTGAGAATCTTACAAAAAAACATGTAGGAAAGATAGCCAGCCAAATCAGACCTCGTTGATTATTTTAACAAATCATCTTAATGCATATTTTATGATTCCCTCATTTTGTATAGTGGGAACTTGCAAGAGCAAATACGTCAAAATGACCTTTACTACCATGCACTTTTATAAGCTGTGGAATAACATGAGGCTTAAACTACATGCCTTGACTCTCAAGGCTTGAGGCTTGAGGCTTTTGCTTTAGCCCATGGGGCACTAGTGAGGCCTTTGCCTGTCTCCAGATTGGTGAACCTGTTTGAGCTGCCCAATGTTTGGTTCACATTACTTTTAAAGCTCGCCTTCAAGAACTCTCAAAGAGAATGAATGCATTCTTGGTGGCTCAAATATACTTGACATAAAATATAAAATGAACATGTGACGTAAACATTTTGTCTAAGGTGTGAACCACATATTTTTATCCAATTTTCAGTACTTGCCCTAATGCTAAGATACAAAATAATTTTCTTCCTAATAGATTAACAATCCAATCGAGTTTAAAATTCTTTTGGGACTTTTTCACTTGAAAATTTTCCCTACAAAAGTAAACACTCATATGGCTTCTTGCATGCTCTTTATCAAAAAAAAAAGTGTAGGGATACTTGCATGCCATATATATATACATTGACTTCTCTTGAGAAATTTATATTGAACATTTGAACTTTTAGTTTAAGAAGACCTTGCCTTGTGCCTGCTTTTTTTAGAACTTGGGGTTCTTTGCATGGACAGTTACATTTAGGTTTTGAATTGTCTTTGTTGCTTTTGGATTATTATTACTAGTATTTTTTTAATTCTGTGGCAATTTCATTCAGCCTTCTTTTGAAGCTTCACAAATATTTAATGGGTCTGGCAGTGCTAATATTTAATTCATTAGTTCCTCAATTATGATCGAAGCATTTTCTTTCCTGCCTCTTAGGATGTCATTGCAACAGGAGGGATTGATACAACTGCTGTACTGTTTGATCGACCATCAGGACAGATCTTATCTACACTCAGTGGTCACTCTAAGAAGGTTTTGTCCATTCTTTTATTTTGTTTGATTGCTCGAGATTTTTTTTTATTAGTTATTATTATTTATTTTTGCTTTTTGCTGAGGTATGATTGCTGGAATTCTGTCTTCCAATCAAAATCTTATGGCTGATGCATGTTATTTCCTTGGTAGGTTACCAGTGTCAAATTCGTAGGAAAAGATGAACTATTTTTAACTGGATCAGCAGATAAGGTAAGCCATGACATTTTTATTGGTCTTAAATATTCATGATTAGGAATTTTTTTACCTGTGCTGCATTTATGTTGCCCCCCCTCCTTTTTTTCCCCTTCTTTTGATAAGATATGAAATGCTTTATTGCAAAGCAAAGGAGATGCAAAGAAAGGGAAGGAGAAGATTTCCTTTTTTTAAAGGAAATATATATGGAAGAAATAAACTTGGAAACACACGGAAAAAGGTTTTGGGGGAAAATCTCATTAGAAAACCTCCAAAGCCAATTAGTAAGCATCTTCATTTGCTGACCTAGGGATGTAAGAAAAAGATGCATGCCAAATCACAATCTCCCTACATGTGATGCGAGTATCTCTATAGACATCAAGGAGGGTGAAATTAGAGGTTTAATTTGGATCAACTTAAAATAGGAAATCTTAATATCAACAAGAGGTACTTTGATATGGATATTAAGGTTGTTGATACAATCAAAATTAATATGCGGTGTTTTACCTGGAAGCAAGCTCAAGTTAGGGAATTTAAAGATTTTATTATTATTATTATTATTATTGTTTTTTTTTATGAAGTAAAATTTTATTAAAAAAAGGAGAGAAGTTAGGGAATGTAAAGATCTGAAAATTCTCCATGCTATTAGCTTAAAGCTCCATATATTGCAACTTCAAAACCTGTTAGATTGTAGAAGTCAAATGTCTTATGATTTATTTATCATACTCCATACTTTGTCTGTGTTTTTAGCTTGCAGCTCATAACTAATTTTTGTTGTCTTAATGGTGTTGTAGACAGTTCGTGTGTGGCAAGGGTCTGAAAATGGTGACTATGATTGTAGGCACATCTTGAAGGATCATACTGCAGAGGTATATTATTTTCTCAACCCCAAGGGGTCATGGCATTGAACTAGTAACTGCTTTGACTGTCACATGTCTGTTTTGATTTTTTTCTTTTTTTGTTTTGTTTCTTATTTTCTTTTTTTAAGGTTTTCTCATGCTACTAGTTTGCACTTGGATAATAGTTTCTAATTTTTCTGTTATGACAAATCTGAGCATGTATGTGTGATGCTGTGTGTTTTCACTTCCCAACAGCTATGGTTTGGCATGATTTAATGCATTCAAGGTGTTGGGTGGCACATTCTCAAATTGGCCTCCCTAGGCACATTTTAAGAGGCTTTAAAGCTTACATTTGATTTTTGAGGCTGGCCTTAAGGTAAGGATCAAGGGATTTTCCTTGTGGCTTAAGTGACCTAAAGCATGTCTTAAGGCGTGAAGCACTCACGAGACATCAAGAGGTGAGGCCCAATGGAAACCTGTAAAGTGTGACCCTTGAGGCTTTATTCTCCTAAGATTGATGCCTTTAGGGATGAGACTCATGAGGAGATCAGCCTTTTTTTTTTTTTCTCAATAAAAATGAGGAGCACCCACCTTATGTAGTTATGCATTGAGGCTACACTACCTAAAAGTAGGGGTATGATCTCAATTTTCTATGGCAGACTTGCTTTCCGAAGGGTCTATCAATGTGGGAATTTGGAGGATTTCTCATTCAGAAGGGAACCTCCCTAGCTGCTGTATTTGCAAAGAGAGATATAGGAGAATTTGATTTAAGTGAGAAGGATGTGATTAGATTCCATGCCCATGAGATTTTGTTGAGTTCATTGTTAACCCTGAGGGTGGACCAAGTGGTCTTGGGCGAGAGGTTTTGTGTTCAACTCTCACCACTCCCCCTCAGGGCCACCCCCTTGGACTTTGTCTTGTAATTGGCTGGTGCATGTGGGACGGGGGGATTACATGTGCCTAAGTGATTAGTCGAGTGCGTAAGCAGCTCAAAACCTCCTAATATCCCAAAAAAAAAAAAAAAAAAATATATATATATATATATATATATATATATATATATATATATATATATATATATATTGAAGGCTCATTGTTTCTCTGTGGTAGGTTTATATAACTTACATAGTTTGCTCAATTAGAAGCTTGAGTGTATAAGGTAAACTCTAAATGCAATTGCAGTTTTCTTTTCATTCAGTAGACGATGGTGCAGGAAACATTATCATAAAGTTCAAATCTCATTAGGATTCTGATTTTCTTCTTTGCATCGCAAAGCAAGTAACTAAGCCAAGAAATAAGAAGAATTTCTGGGGTTGCCAAATAATGTTTTGGAACAGTAGTGTACCCTTATTTGGATCGTGCAATCTGGATTGCAGTTCAGGGGTAGGGATGGCAGTGAGGTGGGAAATTTGGGTAACCTGCTCTACCCTGCCTCTATTGGGATGGGGTTGGTATGTTTCTGAACAAAATAGTGTTGGGGATAGGAATTGAATTGGCAGATGGAGGGACTTATCTGACAGTTTTGCAGTAGCTAACAGGAAAATGCAACTCAAATTCAATACTTTCCTGATTTTGGACTGATGCATTACTTGTTACAAATTTCCAAGATAAAGAAGTGGTGTTCATCCTTGACACATTAAAAAATGTTGTTTTCATAAAAGCAAAAGTTAGAGCATTTAGTTCCATTTGGGATTGTGCATATATTTTTTGCAGGTGGGGTTGGAAAGAGGGCCCTGTCCCATACCTGCCACATTGCCATCCCTATTCATGACCGTACTCGCGAACTGGTTCACTCTAATGTTAGCCTCTAGTCTCATCAATCAAAGCTGTGTTGTCATTAAACATCATACAATATGAAATCTGTACATGCTCAGTGAATTTATTTATAATCAATGCAGAAAAGATGGGTGCTTAACTCACGGATCCCTCATTTAAGCGTAAAGTAGATGGGACCTTCTCTTGTTTCTCCTCAGATGTTCTCATGCTAGTTGCAGATCATCATACTTGTTCTTGATCATTCCAATATTTTATTTATACCCCTTTTCACACAATAAGTCATTAGATTGTCTCTCTACAGACTTATCGACAATGTCATACAAATATCAAACATGACACTCCTTCAACATGACACCGCTCTCTCATCCTTTTTCCTTCTCTTCTTATTCTTCCTTTTCTTTTTTGTCCAACCTCTGTGAATAACTCAACTACGATTTTCAAAAACAATACAAAGGGATGCATGTTGGATGATTTATGTAATCTTACATGATGTAATTTAATCATATGTATAAAAGTATATACTTTATGGGTTTTCTGAATGTGTGCCCTAAGGGCTCACATTAAGCTATAATTAATGAAGCAATCATTGTATAGGAAATGGTAAAAATACGTAGAAAATGTTGCAAATTGCTTAGAAAAATGTGAAAATGCATAGAAAACTGTGAAAATACATTTCCCAATTCAATGATTGCCTCATTAATTGTATCCTAAGAAAACCCTTATTTTATTCATGTGGTATCCCTGTTGTGCTGTATCCTAAATTTTGAGGATTTGCTGTGCTAGTGTCTGTCATGTTGTGCTTCTGAGTGTGAAACCCTTTTAGAAATTTTGCGTCTATACAAGGATAATCTGCTTGCAGTAGAGGGGTTACCACTCACCCTGACATCCACCCGTCTACTAGTATATTAAATTCTTGACCCAAAAACACCCAAAACATCTTACAATGTATTTACTGTTTGCATTCTTCCATTAGACAACATCTAAACATCGCAACAATTAGGTGTCTCATCATTTGGCTTCAATAGTAAAATTTGAGTGAGTTGCATGGACCACTAGTTGTAGTGGTGAATACGGTATTCCTTAAATTTAATGTTGTGAATACTTCATGAATTTATGGGGAAGATATTGTGAAAATTTAGCAATTGTAATTTCATAATTCGACAATCATTTGATAGCTCACCATGCCTGTAGTAGTTAAAGATATGATGTACTCTATATCTTGGTAGTTGTTATAATATCTTTTCTTGTGTGTATCCATGATTCAAGAATGATATACCTATGAACTCTGTTAGGTGCAAGCTGTCACTGTTCACGCGACCAATAACTACTTCGTGACTGCTTCACTCGACAATACCTGGTGCTTTTATGATCTTTCCTCTGGTCTATGTTTGACACAGGTTCTCTCTCTCTCTCTCTCATATATATAAACACAAACATTATTCCCTTCCCTTTATAACTTTTAGACTGGCTAATTTTTATGATTTTTCTGCAGGTTGCAGACGCTTCAGTATCTGAGGGCTACACGTCTGCAGCCTTTCATCCTGATGGTCTCATTCTTGGAACAGGCACCTCAGAGGCACTTGTTAAAATTTGGGATGTAAAAAGTCAGGTATGAAACTTTCTTTTGCAAGTTTGACTTCAATGTGTTCCAATTCCTTCTTCCATTCCACTTCTCATTGCTTCCTTTTATTGGTTTTCAGGCAAATGTTGCGAGATTTGATGGGCATATTGGGGCAGTAACTGCCATATCTTTTTCAGAAAACGGTTACTTTCTTGCGGTATGTATTTCTTTAGCAATATATGCACAATGCAGAGAGGATTCAGCATGCCCTGTTCTAATTTTTATGTATCCACTGATCAGACTGCAGCTAATGATGGTGTTAAGCTGTGGGATCTGCGGAAATTGAGGAACTTCCGCACCTTTGCGCCATATGATTCAAACACACCGACAAACTCTGGTATGTCAATATCTTTGTACTTTACGGCAATTTTCATGCATGTGTCTGTATGAGTGCAGTTTTGTTTTTTGTTTTTTGTTTTTCCTAGAAGGTAGAAATAACACCAACTCAAACTAGTCAAAGAAGTTGGAAGCTTTACTTGTTGGCGATGGCTGAATCAGGATTTTACTTTAGGAGCGGTGGTCAATGTTCAATAATTATTAAGTCGTTTTTGAGTTATATTTATTATAATAAAATTCAAGTTGTTGACATTATTATCCAAGACTAATTTAATGACTTTTCCAACAATAAATTTGATCCTTATTGCTTGATTTAAGTGGTATTCTAAGAAAAAGAACTCAAAAGGGAGAATTAAAAGAGTATCAGTCAAAACACTTTCGAACCACCCTTTGGCAGTGTCATTGGATTTGGATCATCTAGTTTTTTTTGCAGAAAAATCAAATGTCTCTAATTTTGTGAGTGATTTATTTAATTCATTATTTTTAATTTTCATATTCTCGTTTTAGCTCCAATCTGATTTAAAAGGTTTAGCAACCAAAAGTGACAATTTAGAGATACGAAGCTCCTGTCTGTTTTAAAAGGTTTACTAACCAAAAGTGACAATTTAGAGAAACGAAGCATTTATAATTGAATATATTGGAAATAGTTCATAAAGTTCAAGCAGTTAAATTGGACTTATTCACTTAATGAAAATAATTAGTTATAAGTGGAAATTTTTTATTGTAATTGTAGAATTTTATCCCTGTAGCAATGAGTAGGCTATACCAAGTGTAATTAAAATTTTCCACAGGTCTGGTTCCTTGCCACTTTGTTCTCCACTGTCCCCATTGACGTATAGATTTATTTATTTATTTATTTTATTTTTTATTTTTTATTTTTTTCGCGTGCAAATTGATATATATAGACTTACAATGAATAACAAAGTGAATAAATAAAAGGTCTATATCATTTCGTTTATGGACCTCTACAAGGAAAGACCACAGCTGAATGTTTTTTGAAATTGACGAAAAGAAATGTGATTACTTTACCCCCTCAACACCAACACTGTAAATATTTCAATAATGCCATTCAGTTCGAGCACCCTGCAACAGGACAGCATAAGTCAGAAATTTCAGAAAGCTTGGTTTTTTTTTTTTTTTTTTTTTTGGGGGGGGGGGGGGGGTTGGTGTTGGTGAGTGGCCCTCTCTACTATCCCACCTGGTCTGTCAGTACTTGTTGGTCTATTTTCTTCTTTTTTTTCTTTTTCACGGATGAAAGGTTTTGTGGTTGTTGATCTAGTATTGTTCTTTTTCTTTTGTTAGTTCTTCAAGCAATTATTGTGCTGCTGTGTTGTGTAAAGGGTTAAAAAACAGAAGACTGCCATTTCAAGCTAATCTGTAGAGAATTGAGTATAATTCAAGCTCTCTTTCTGGTTCTTGCAGTGGAATTCGATCACAGTGGAAGTTACCTTGCACTTGCAGGCTCGGATATGAGGTGGGTTTTTTATGACCCTTCTACTGCTGGGTTTGGTATAGATTTTGTGAAATTCCTTTTGAGTGGAATGGCAATTGGTTTTTATAAGCTTAGGGGTTCATGTATTTATTTATTTTCCTTCAAGTTCTCTAAATCTTTTTTGGTACATAATTTTTCCGTATCAACATTCAGCCTGTTACCATCACAAATCCAATCACTTTCATTGATGACTATTATGGCATTCTGCTTTAGACAGGCCACATATCATTGATTACTCGGCATGGGACACTCATTTTTTTTTTTAAAACTTTTTCCAAGTACTTTTTCCAGGTGAACTCTCTGAAACTTATAATTAAGGCTCTTGTTTTTGCAGAGTTTACCAAGTCGCCAACGTGAAGTCGGAATGGAATTGTATCAAAACTTTTCCTGATTTGTCTGGCACAGGTTCTCTCTCTCTCTCTCTCTCTCTCTCACACACACACACACGTAGCTAATGTTGCTTTTCTTCCTCGGTCAAATCATCATCATTATTGTTTTACAGTCTTGTTTTGTAGTTACAGTTCATTGATGGATACTTGATCTCTTCTGTCTGCAGGTAAAGCAACATGTGTAAAATTTGGTCCGGATGGAAAATACATTGCTGTGGCATCAATGGATCGAAACCTCCGCATATTTGGCCTGCCTGGGGATGATGATCCATCAGAATCATAAATGCCTTCTGGGACTGGACCTCTTGGCATTCTTGCAGCTGCAGTTACTGCAACTCTTAGGTCAGTGTATTTTATGGGCTGAAGAAGTTGACGATAGAGTCTGAGGCTTATCATACTTCATTTGTGTTTCTCCAATTCCAAGATGGTGGAGAGGGGAGGGAAAGGTGCTGTTGTATCCTTGTGGAAGTCTGCAGCAACACGCCTAAGCACAGTTTAACTGAGCTTTGAGACAAAAAACTCGACTCATTAGAGGAAATCATATTTTGTATCACTTTATTATTAAAACAATCATAGCAGTCGATGTACAATTCCTTGTTTTTTATTGTTACTGTTCTTCACAAATTAGATTTTGCCCTAATAGGCTGAGTGCTTGATCATTGATTACTCTAATTGAATTGTCGTAATCAGAGAGCCATATGCAGTACTTTGGATAGTTATATATACTGCAGTGTGATGTACTCAAGTCTCAAAGTACTGTTATTTGTTTCAATTTTTCCCAACAGGCTAATGTGTACAGATGGTGTTATCTCGGATTCTCAGCAATGCAGCATTCCAATGTCAGGTTAGCAGCCAAGAAAATTATTTGATGGAACATAGACATGGTGGCACAAATGCGCGACTACTGAATACAAATTTTTACCAGCTTCCATGACAAACAAAACCTCTCATCTACTAGTGATGAGGCACATTCATTTCCCAAACGCGTTCAATGTTGCACATGTGCACCTAAGCCTATCATACACCACAATGTCAAAGGGTGAACGGCCAAATCAATTTGCTACTGCATGCGTGGCCTACTGGGATACGTAAAACTATTAATATCGATTCTTAGTATCGTCAGAAGAGGGAATATGAATAATATCAAAACCGTTTCAGTTCATATAATATTCAGTGTACTAATAAGTAATATTGTTCTGTTTAAATAGTCAGAACCTTTTAGTGCTAAACATCAATTCATCAAGAGATACACGAGTGCTACATAATGAAATTGTACTGTAAGAATTCGGCCTTGTGCTTTATCGCACGCAACCACAAAAGAGGGGGTGGGGGGATTCAGTTGGAATCAGTGAGGCCGTTGCCATCCCACTATATGAGTCAGCACAATAAAAATTATTATAAACCAAATACTGATTTCTTGGTCCTTTTTGTCAAAAATATTACCTTGCCTAGCAGATGGGTACGTAGTTGAAATATATGATAATAGTAAAAAAATGAATAAACCACGAGCAATCAACCGTCACATAAATTACAGCCTGCCTAGATCTAAAGAAAGGGCAGAGGGGGGGCAAGGGAGATAAAAGAATAAAGAATGGGATCATAAATCGTTTAGAAAGATACAAATGCATGAAGCATCTCAACCTGTCTCAGGTAAGGTATTGTGATGAATGTGTGAACCCCCACAGCTGCACAGAAGAGAATAGAAACATGAAAAATGAATACAAATAAAATTTAAAAGATGAGAATATGTCTAAAAGTTGAATTTTACAACATAGAATATAACAACTAGCAAGATGCAATCGACGTTAAAGTGTTTAAATAAAAAAGGTCTCCATCTAAAAGGGTCTCATCTGCCCAGCTCTAATGGTCATCGTATCTGAGAAAGTAAATCCATTTCTGTGAATTTTGAAAATTGGTTTTTATCAAGATCTGTCTCTACATTCAAGCACTCCTTTTTTGGAGGTTTATAACTTATAAGCCCAAGACATGTAGTCTAAATCCTTGTTCTGTCATCAAAATTGGTAATTATTTCCTGTGTTTCTGTTTGTTTGTTTCGTCTGTTTTTGTTTTTGGTGGATGGAGAGATGGTGAGGAGAAAGAAGAGTGAAGGGAGGGTGGGCATGGCCAAAATGAAACTAGTTTCTATCTTTTGTGCATATATTTTACCCCAATGGGTAAAATTTTAATTAAATTTATTTTGAACTCGAGACAAATAATCAAAGAACAGGAATCCAAAAGACTGGCGTTAGCTGTACATTACTACATTCCATCTTTGCCATCAACAGATTTCTAATCATATAAATATGCCCATTGCAGAAATCAGAAAATATCCAACCCAAAAAAATTTAAATCTCACCCAAAAAAGAAATCAAAAAAGATGGCCCAAATGTGAAGATATAACCAAACAAGGCTATGCATTAGACAATCACACTGTAAACGTTAAGACACATAAGGAAAATTATGCCTTTGTGCACTTGGTGTAAAGCAAAACCATATCAAAAAGGCCAAGAAGAAAAAGAAAAAAGGAAATGGGAAAAAGAAGATGAAATAAATAAAGGACAAAAAAAACCAAACAGGGAGAAAAGAACAAGATGAGTACAGATCCAATGGAAACTACACACACACAAAAAGGGGAGGGGAGGGGAAAGGAAGAGCAAATATTATGCCCAATAACAAAAGGCCCACACCTGTGACCAAAACCTAATCCATCCCCATCCAGTGTTATCTAATTCTACATTTGTTTCAAGGCTACAATAGTGCTCAACAGAGTTTACTCCCCAAAGGAAGCCAAGGGGCAACAGGTGATGATCAGATCAAAACATTAATATTTTTCATTCTTTTAATACGTGAAATAATGAACTGGGTAGATTGTCAAAGAAGATTTGAATTTGTTCTTAATCTGCATTATTGCACAATAATTCATTTAAAAAGAACAAGTTACAAAGCCACTTGGTAATAGCTCAAGCACACTTCTGTTTGAGAGCTAAATACTACAATGAGCATCAGGCAAAATATCAGATGACATATCAAAGTATGGTCATAGAAAGGGCCAAAGAAAAAAATATTCCACATCCAAAATTATGAAAAGGTGAAACATGATCCAGTCCAGGATGTTTGTAAACTAGACAACAAAAGTGGTTAAGATTAAGGATTACCTCAACATTCTTCAATTCAAACTCCGGACTATGAGCCAAGCACAAGTTTCCAAATGTTTCACAAGGTCCACTAGTTCCATTTAACCTTTCCAAAGAGAAATTTACAATCAGGAAAGAAAAATCAGCTAATATTTCTCTATCTCTGGAAAAAAAAAAAAAAAAAAAAAAAAAAAAAAAAAAGACCAAATGGCTAGAACTTCAAGATGTGCACCATTACTGAAGCAACTTACAAATCTCCATCTAAGCACAAAGCAAAGTTTCCACCCCCACCAAGCGCTAGAAAGTCGTTCAAACACATGTAGAAGTATCGGTTGGCACCTATTTATATAAATCAAGGAAAAACATCAGTTTCAAGTAGTTAGTAGGTCATTCAAACACAAGTTAATGTATCGGTTGGCACCTGATTACATAAATCAGACAAAATCACAGTTTAAAGACATTATTAAGATTAATTATGGATTATCATGATTAACTCATGTCTAAAATTTCGCCATGATTCCCTATAATACTCCAAAACTAGCCCTTATAACCTTCATTTACAAATAACCCGTACATAAATCCCAGGACCTTAGGCTTGCCTACCTTTGTTTTTATTTATTTATGTATTTATATATTTTTTTTGTTTTCGTTTGGGGGTGGGGTGAAGTGAGGTGATCTGTTCAGAAGTTGTGAATCAATGTCATTTTTTGGCTCAATAAGGAAAAGCCTAATATGAATCAATGTGATTTTTGTCATGATCCTTTACTGGTAGTACCTAGCAGAAGTTTCTGCAGATTGAAAGAACAAAATTTACAGAGCATAGACTCCAAAATCTACAGGAAGCACAAGCTGGGGTGTCCAAATCAGCAGTCATATGTTAATCTCCACAATTAATTCAAATGTTACTGGAACATATATGTGTTAGTCAAGTTATCCCTTTTCTTAAATCAATAAATATAAGTACTTCAAGACTTCAATTCTACATCATCCTGCTAGAAAGAATATGCAATAAGCAAACATGTAGATAAATTGCTTACCAGTTGGTCTAAATAGCCTTGGTTCACCATATATGGTCGTAAATACAAATGTTTGGTTTGTCCCCTATGACGAAAAATAAAAATAATAAGTATAATACTTCAGTGTTAGCATGCTTCAAAAATTAAAAGGGAAAAGAAGGAGATAAACACAAAACGAACGTGTGAAATAGCAAGGATATAATCATTTCATCAAGATCATATATATGTAATATAATTGTACATCCCGACTATCATTATAGCATGTTGACTTACTTGGTATTTTCTCTTTGCGGTAGGTTTTAGGGGACATTCTAGCATCCCACCAAACACAGCTCCTTGCATGTCTCCAACAATCTAGAAAGTTTGCAACATGATTTTAATCATCTACCCTTGTTAAAAAATGTTCAAAGAGTTCAAAACACCACAACTTTCACCATGGTGAATCTCATCTAATTTTCAGGACTTAAAAGCTTATCTTGGGACAGAGACATCAACATACCAGCAAACAAGGACCAGAAAGGTCGGCACTCTTACGAATAAGTGTACGGAGTGAGATGCCATGTTTCAACGTACTGCCCTTCATTCAAAAGAAATAAAAACTAAATCAAGATCAAAATGCAACTATACAAGGTCACTTTCATCCCAGGCTAGGAATTGTTTACCAAAGTTTACCTATACAACAAGATCCATTGGCAACCTCTAACAATATTAGGAATGGATGACTGCAAGAACTCATACAAGTCTGAGGAGATAAATGAAGAGTCCTCTGTGAGATTGGGCTTGGGCTTTTCTGGACTATGCGGGTCAATTGCTTCTTCAAACACATCGGAATCACTAGTGCTCCTTCCAGAAGGAGGGTCTTCATATTCTTTATGAGTATTTAGTGTTTCTTTGTTATCACACACTGGACCAGATTCAGCACAAATATCCACGGGTTCATCTCGCCAATCAAAATGTTTACTCTTCCATCTAACAGGAAGTGATTGAATCGGTTTGATATCATCTTCATGCTTATTTGGTATGAATTCATCAATACTAGCTGAGGGTAAAATGTAGGAAAAGAATGATGACAAGGATTTTCCACCTTTAGAATATGACCTCGCCTACACATACAGAAACCTCGCGTCACAAACCACAATAAACAAAATTCACAAGCACAATGATAATGAAAGGAAAGCAACAAACCTATGTCTGGTTGCTGAGAAAATGTAAGAAAATAAAATAAATATTGAGTCTTACGTTTTCCATTGTTTTCGTTTCTTAAGAATGAAAAAATCAATTCAGCTATGCCAAATAGCTTCTTCAGGCCTAGCTGAAATGGAGTTTTTGGGTTTATCAGGACCTCCAAAATAGAGTATTTATAAATCAATATGTTTACCTCTTTTCTCTTTGAGTGATAATATCCCCCTCCAGATGGGGGAAAAAAACTGAAAAATAAATTCAACTAAACTAATCCAACCAATTAATGAAAAATTTATCAATTCAAAATTTTGGTTCCTACCCCTTTCCTTCAGTGACCAATCGTACTGCAAATGATGTGAACCATTCAAATTACGCAATTGTTAACATGTAACCAAACAAATAATTCAATCACACGGCAGCAATGTCCATATATGTGAAAAATATCCATATTCCCCGGAAACCAAAAGAAAAGAGAATCGGATAACAGATCTATGAAGCTAGCACATTCATTAAGCCGCAAAGAGCTTAGGGCTCTGTTTGGTCGCCGATAAAATGTAGGAAAAGAAAAGATAAAAATAAAATTTTTGAACCTTAGATTATCATCTTTATTCTGAGACCACAGTAAACAAAATTGAAAACTGATAAGAAAAATTCCATCACTCAGCTAAGCTTACCAGAACTATTAGAGACAAAATCGAGTATTTTTTTCCCATTTTCTTTTCTTTAAAAAAAAAAAGAATTAAAAACAGGAACTTTTCTCAATATATTTTTCGTCCTTTTTCTCGGCAACCAAACGTAGGCAAATAGATTAGAGAATAAGAAGAAGAAGTTACCTGAGGTTGGTGAAGAGTGGGAGATGTAGAAGGCGGGGAATCTGCGAAGAGATGAGACAGCTTCTCTGTAACTTTCTCTTTCAAAGTATGCATGATCTTCAACAGAGAATGAGCTCTACTGAAGAATAATTGAATCCTAACCCTAATTATGTACATAAATTCATTCCACACACACATATATACGCAGAGAGAGAGAGAGCGGAAAAGGGGGGGGCAGAGAGAGAGAGAGAGAGAGATTTAGAGAGAGAGAATGTGAAAAGGTTTTCGGGAGAGGGAGGGTCGGTGGAGTGGTGGAGGGGAGAGACGAGGGGCCATTCCAAGCAACGACCGTAAAGGAAGGTTAGGTCTTTTGTCGTTTTTTCCAACTGTACGCATTTGACTGTTCGTTTGGGACGCATACGGTACCTATATTCGGAAATTGGAATCATTCCCAAATTTATTCCCAATTATTATTCCATATCTATATCCATCTTTATCTATATTACCTATAAAAAGTTGAATTCTAAAAAAAACTTTTGATTATCTTAAATATTTTTATTTTAAAATATAATGACATCAATATCCTTAAGTAATCCAAAAAAAAATAAAAAATAAAAAGATATAAATTAATTAAATCATAAAGAAACTTACTTTAATTAGAGTTCTACAATCTTATTCTATTAACTCATACGATTTCCTTCCCCATACTCTATTTTAATTAGAGTTCTACAATCCTATTCCCTTAGCACATACGTTTTATTTCCCATTAACTCATTCTTTTTTTGTAGCAAAAAATAATAAGAAAAACTTATACGTCTCTCCCTCCTCGCCCCCCATTATGTATCCTTTTAATATCCCTATGCCAACCTCATAAATTTTACATTCATCTTCTCTTATTCTTAGTTGGAGATTGAAAATCCCACATCAAAGGTATAGTTTTCTTTATTTTTTACATTCTGTATTTTTTTTTTTTTTTTGGTATATGTTTTATATCTTTTTTATGTTCTCTTAGAAATTCAACGTCTTACTGTAAGAAGTATTTTTTTTTTTCCCCTTTCTTTCTATATTTTATATTTTACATTATGTTTATAGTGATTTGTTGAATACACTATTTCATTAAAACATTGTTGTAATTAGAGGTTATTGTTCCTATAGATTTTATAATTTTTATGTCGATTATTCCTATTTTTTTTACTTGGTAATTTTGTGGATTGGAATTCGTTATAAAATACTAGTTATGCAGAAGTCTTTATTTTTTGAATCCATTAAATGTAAATGTATATTAATTTTGTTTTAAGTTTTTGGGTGATAACTTCCAAGTTGTCTTGTTTAAATCCAAGGCACTCAATAATTTACTTTTAGAAATTAAGCAAGATTTTCTGAAGATATTAAGTAAGATTTTACTTTTAGAAATTCACAGCCAAGTAAACTTTCACTTGCTTAAACTGTTTTCTTATATATATATATATATATATATATAGATATATATAAAGAGAAAAAGAAAAAACTATTAAGCATCATAAAGAAACTCAAGATCCCAACTAAGTTAGCACCTTTAGTTCTTCTAATCATATTCTATTTAACTCCTTGGATATACATACAACAAACATTTTACTTAAAATAGTTCAACAAACATATTACTTAAAATGGTTCACGTGCAACGTACGTGTGCGCAAACTAATATTTTTTAAAGGGTAAAATGCAAAAAACTTTTACCAAAAAAAAAAAAAAAAGCATTGGGGTAATTTCAGCTTTGTACATTGGTACCCAAATAGTTCATTGACTAACACCGTTAACGGTAGGTGTTAAAATGATGTTTTTACCCTTCACAACATGATGTTATACATTAGGGAAAGTTGTTTTATCACTTGACTTTGATGAACTTGATGCCATGATGCTATACATTGGGAAAAAAAAAATATGAACACAATATATATATATATATATATATACACACACACTTCGTGTATTCCGTATAGAAAGTGTGCTTCATCGAAAGAGAAAAAAAAAATATGAGGAAGTAAACGAGAGAGAGAGAGAGAGAGAGAGAGAGAGAGAGAGAGAGAGAGAGTAATATGGGTGAATCTTGTGCTATTTGTGTAGGAAGAGATATAAAATGTGAGTTTTGGGTCAAAAAGCTTAATATAGGTTTGCATCCTAACAAAGGTAAAATAAGGCATTCATGTACAAAATAAGGGAAAAGTTGGCATATTTTAAAAATTATTGGTCAAATAACTGAATTATCGTTAGTTGACCAAACGGTAGGCCCCAAATTGAATACATTTGAAAGTTTAGGTATCTGATTGACTCTTTTTAAACTTGAGAGTACTACTGAAACTTGGGGGTAGTTTTCTGCATTTTACCCTTTATTAAAATGAATTTTATTCATTTTAAATTGAGAAAAAAAAATGAATAAATGAAATTCAGTACCCAAACAAAAAAAAAAAGAAAAAAAAAATTCATACCTTTGATGAGAAAAACTTACATGTAAATGTGACACAATTGATTTGGTATTACAAACCAATGAGAGTAGAATAGTCAAAATACTTTTTAGCATCATAACCCTGCTTTGCTTCTATTTCATTGATTTGTGACACTAATGGACGTGTCACAGTGGCATGGAAGACTCACTCAACCATGAGGGGAGTATGAATCCTTTTTAGTAACCGGAAGGATCAAGTGAAATTACACACCATGTATTGATTGTCAAGATTTCATTGGACTTTATCGAAAAGATCCATATTCCCTTGAGGACTAGTCACTAAAATTGCATTTTTACACGCAAATGGGAGGAAATGGAATGGTAATTCCATTAACCAAAAAAGTAACAAGTTGATAGCTCTAAATAATGAAATGGTCATTCTCTTACAAGAGCTTATTCATTTCAATAAAAAATAGCCATTCTTCTTAAAACTAAGAAGAATTGTCATTCTCACACTTCAATAAATGAAATCATAAAAAGTGAGTCCTCCTATTCTAATACTATTTCAGTGGGTTCCACAACTTTACCTTTTTAAATATACATAATAGAATAAAGTGTGGAGCAAGGTAGCATTACCCTTTTATTCCTATCATTTACCGGATATTATAATGGGCTGACTATTTTTATTCCATTCATATTTCATTCATGTAAAGTTGATGAGTTAGCCAAGCCCACATTTCATGAAGCGGAGGAATGGATCCCTTCAATTATTTCAATTTTTTTTCTTTGTTTGATGCGGTATCTATGCACCATACCACATCAGATAATCATGCGAGATGGTAATTAAAATAGAATTCTTACATTATCACCCTATAAGCACCCTGTTTGATTATTTAAATAAAAATTAAGTGGTTCTAATGTTATTTTACGTAGTTGATATTATAAAATTAACTTTAAAAGTTTAAAAATATTTTATCTTGAATTTTTATTTTTATTTGTGATTACTATCATTATAATCTTAAAATTTTCAATTCAATATATTTGATTTGTACTTTTAATATTTCGTAAAATATATTATAAGCATTTAATTTTTATTTCGATTACAAGAAAACTTATATATAATTTTGATACGACTAATATGATAACATAAATCTATAAGAATGAGGCAAAACATAATTAAAATATTTTTTTCATATTATATTTTTATTTTATTTCATTATCATAGTTCATGACAACACGTGATTGTATCACATTTAAGTGAAAACTTATTTACCAAATAAAACCCTTAAAGTATTTATATATTTAAAGCGATAATCACGTTAAATTAGAAAAAAGTTAGTAAAACGTTGAGGTTAATGAAAAAAACAGGGGTGACCTGACCTTTTCGGTGAAAAGACGGCCATACGTCAGTCTCGCTTTCCTGGATTGATTGCGGACGCTTTGTCTTTGTCCATTATTGATCGGTGAAAATTCGGGGACCACTGGAAAGCGCGTAGAACGCTGAGTTAACAGGCTCAAGCCCCTCTAGTTTGAGAATATTATGGGCTAAAAGCCCAGATGGCCCAATTTGCAAGAGAATGTTGCCATTAAAGAACACGAGCTATTGGGCTGGCAATCACAAGCATGGCCGAAAAGCTAAAGCATTTGGAGGTGTTAGATATTGATGCTCACTGTGGGGAATGGGATTCGGATTTCGTGCAGTTGGTTGTTTTTATTGTATGGTATAGTAAATGTAGGATCAATGACACATGAGCAAGGAGGAGAAATGGAGGATTATTAGGCGTTGGGTGTCAAATGCATCTCTCGAATTTCAATCCTTTATTTTTCCTCATTGCCATATGTAATTGATCCTACGTTTACTACAACATATAGTAACTGCACCAAATCCAAATCGGGGGACAATGAGGGGTGTGGTGAAAAGCTAATGCTGCAAGCTTGCAAGTTAGTGGGAAGAAAAAAGAATATGAGTTTAATCGGTTTTGATTTCACCTTTGTTTGATAAATACATATATATTTTTTTCTATGAACTTGTTCAATTTTGTACAAAAAATAAGACATAAACACAATTTTCTTCAGATTGACTGAATTTGTTTATTTAAAAATCAACTAGCATCAAGGAGTGGACCCCTACCTTATCTAATTTTTGAATTTTACAATCAAGCCCTTAAGGTTCAAAGTAAAATGATGTGAAGGAATTGTATGGGTTAGGGAGGAATGGTTTCTCATTATTAGGACACATTTAAGCTGTAATTTTGCCCAGAGGTGTGCCATGTGTCGGTCGATAATAAGTTGTCAACGCTGTTCTAATTCGACAACATGCTCATTATCTGACAAATTTAATTCATCATTATTAATTGATCAGTTGGAATGAGTAACGAGGAAGACCAAATTCGTTTTTTTCTTTATTATTATTATTATTATTATTTTATATATATATTTTTTTGGACAGGAAGGAGATTGAAAGTCTTGAATTCGGTATTTGTTAACATGGAGTATACCTTTTTTTTGGCTGCAAGGCTCTAGTGAGTCTTTTTAGAATCGTGTGGGTCTGTTTTCACACCATTTTTTTTAATATTAAATTCACCCCCACAATGAGTAAAAGTGAGAAAAAAAATATATGAAATAAAAAATAATAAAAAAAATAAAAAGGAAGGAGGTGTGGATTTAGTAAAAAACGGTGTAAAAATAAGCCCACCTATAGGATAATGTTGTTTTGAAGAATGTTGTGTTACTAATCTGGTCATAGTTGAATCCTTAAAGGCATCTATCGAGGCGAGGTGCAATCTCATGTCCAATGAAAGTCTTTCTATCATAGCTACGTAGATAGAGTTTTGCTGACCCGCATAAATTTGTATTTCTCATATGCCTTCTTGATTTTTTATTATAATTATGTAAATAGAGTTTTGTTGAACCGCATAAATCTGTATTTCTCTTATGCCTTCTTGAGTTTTTTTTTTTTTTTTTTTTTTTTTAATGCGTTTTTCATTTCTTGAATCTTTGATTGGAAAAAAGATTCTTAACAATTGGTGAGATAACATTTTGATTACAAAAAAATTCTAAACAATTAGTAAGCTAACACTTGATGGTTACAATTACACCATGAAAGAAGAGAAAGAGAAAGAAGGCGGCAAAAGAGTCGAGGGCAAAAACTTCCATGTAACTATGATATAGTCAGGTGGTATCACCAGTCAATCACATGTTAGCAAAATGAAAAAATGGGATCAACAAATACATTGATTTTTTCACTCTGTTTAAATGTGATTAACTGATGATACCACCTGATCAAATCACAGTTGCATGAAAGTTCTATTCGAAGTTGAGAGTACAGTGAGAAGTAAAAACAGAGATGTCGTGCAAGCATTAATTGGAGGATCACCTAATAAGAGTCCAATCAAATAGATGTGAAGTGGTCAGCAACAGCAGGTGGTTTGAGTATAACACTAGATCTTTACTCCGTTGTCGGTTTTGGTACTAATGCGTGAAGATATTGTGAAAAATAAATGCAACAGTGGATGGTCTTGACATAAATAAGGTGAGGATTTATAACAAACAAAAAAAAAAAAAAAAAAAAAGGCAAAAGAAAAAGAAGAAGAAGACAAAGAAAACACTCTTATGCTAAGCACATCTTGAATTAAGCTATTAAGGCTAACATGATGGTGAGGGAGGGTGAGAGAAGATATTAGGATGAGGGGATATTAAGATTAGAATAAATTAAGCGTTCAAACCTTTTTGGAAAAAAAAAAAGAAAAAAGTACATCTTGAATTGAAAAATAAGGCGGGCATTTATAATAATAATAATCATTAAAAAATAAAATTTAAAAAAAAAAAAAAAAAAAAAAAAAAAACCCTTACGTTGAGTGCATCTCGAATTGAAAGAGAAGATTTAGAACATAAATGATGTTGTCTTCCCCCTTAGCCCAAAAGAAAAAAGGAAAAAAAAAAACAAAGGGTGATGCTGTCTCCCAAGCTGTAGTGGAATTATATTGTAGCAGAAGAAAGCCACCAAATTCTACCATCTGCCATGCCTTGGCTAGATAGGGTCCATGAGCACCACAAGGGAGATGATGATGGCTTCAATAATCTTTTAAAGGTTATTATTCCGTGCAAATCTCGTTAAGTGGAGTCTTGAGAGAGATGAGTTGTTTATGTTTCTAATATTTGTTTGTAAGTACAAAGTAGTTGTTTCCAAACTTGTATCTATACCTTCACGCTTATAAGGACTTTTACCATTAGACCAGACAATGATACTTTGAGTTTAATCATCTCTTCAAGCCAACAAAATTAAATGTTACAATTTTTTATTTTTTATTTTTTATTTTAAATCATGGTATGTTGGAGAATAGTATTAGGACATGCTCGAGAAATGATTGGTCATCTAACATCAAATACGACATATATCTTTGGTCATCTTATGCCTATAGTGAACTACATAAACCCCATTGATGGCACATGGATCAACTTCTATTAACAGGTTAAACCCCTTTTCCCTTGCCCTTTGGGTGGACAGAGACAATACCCCCATTGACTTCCAAGTCCAATCCTCTGTTGTCTTTCAAACAATAATGGTGTAATGAGCACTGCATGAATTAAGAGATATCGAATCAGCCAATTGATCATTGACAATTGGGCTTCATTCCCCATGCTGAATCCAACTCCATCCCTCGTACGGTTTATCAATTGATCTTCACTGTACAATCCATTATCCATCCAATCCTTTCTTGGGTTGCAATCTCCTTAAAACAACTTCAAAGTTTAATATAATTTATAACAAAAGCTTTTCCTTTTTCCAACTGTCATTCAACTTGCACAAAGCACCTTTTTAGGTAAAGTAAAATTCATTTCGAAGCAAGTGTTCAAGTTCTGAATAATCTCTCTACAATAGTAGAGGCATACTAATACTTTTTAATAAGCATTTTATCTTGTTTATCAAGATCACCTATGTCAACTTTGCAGTGTAGTTGATGGCATGACGACCTAGTGACTGATCTCGGGTTTATGCTTATGAAAAAAGCATCGATACCCATTTTTGTATGTTGATACTAAAGGTTAGGGGTAAGAGTAATTTAAGTTTAATTGTAAACTATATCACAGGGAAAAGAATTGTGAAAAGTAGGCATTAGCCTATGTAATGAATTATGGTTTGACCAGTTAATATTTTCCTGAACCCCAAGGGGTTAGCTTAATGGTAATTCGAGCCTTGATAAGTATCTCATGAAACATAAGTTGAGTGTTCAAAACTTCATAAAAGTGTTGATTTCCTTTGGGACTATCCCCAAAGCTCAAAGAGATTGCACATACCCAATAGATTAGTTGGGACCAGAGCTTCGGTACCCTTGTTGATACATAATAATAATAATAATATTTTCCTTGTAAGGAATAATTTGTGAACAAAAACCACATCATTACAAAACCAAAAATGTATTTCATTCAGTGCACCTTAATTGCAAGGTGGAATAAATTTTACCCTCGCAATGCCGCACATTTTCATGCTCACGCAGCCTTTTCGGTTTAAGGGTTGCCATAAAAACGCAGGGTCACAAAGCTTTTTACCAAATCACTGCAGTGTATGAAAAATGTTCAATTAATTGTCTTGTTTGAAACTGGATTATGCTTACTTTGATACACAATAAGTGTTTATATGGATACATCCAGGGCCGGTCTTGAGTTTTTTGGGCCTAAGCGAACTCCTAAAATAGGGGTTTTTATATATATTCACACGTACAACAAAATTTTTACCTAATAATTTTTTTTCTTAGTACACACAAAATTTGCATGTATATATGATTACTAAAATTTGCTTCTGTAGATTAACATAAAAAATAAATCTTTATAAGAACTAAAAATAAATAAAATCTAATAACTAATGTTATTCTTTTATAATTTAGCAAAATTCACATATACAATGAGAAATGCAAAAAAAAAAAAAAAAAAAAAAAAAAAAAAAAAAAAAAAAAAAAGCACAAAATATCACTTAAACATTACTCTTTTCGCATTTTTAGCTACAAAATCACTAGTTATGCTAGCATAATCAAGCTTTTTTTCCATCTCATTTTCAATGGATAATATAGCTAATCCAGTCAATCTTTCTTGTGATATAGTTGAATGAAGGTAAGATTTAATTAACTTCAACTTTGAAAATTTCTTTCTGTAGATGCAACTGTAACCGGTATAATTAACAATATTCTATAAGCAATCTAAGCATTTGGGAAACAATCATCTATTTTTTTTTCAAATAATTCAGTACTTCAATTGGCCTTTTTAGATCTGTTGGTAAAACTTCTTTCAAAACCTTTAAATGTGTTTTTTTTTTTCTTTTTTAAATTTTTTTGTGTGGTTTTGGATTTGGGTTGAGTAGATTATTTGGGTTACTCTCTATATATATACTTGGGTTAGAAATTATTTGGGGCCTTAGATTTGGTTTGGGGCCTTTACTAAAACTAGATATAGCACATGTGCGTTGCACGTGAATATTTTTAAATACAAAATAATAAATACATAAAGATTTTATTTTTTTTTCCATAAAAGATAATGTTTAAAATTCAGAAGTGTGTATATATATATATATATATATATATATATATATATATATATATATTATAATCAAAATTGTCAACGAAAGATTAAAAGCTCTTTAAATATACATTTAAAATTTTTTTCTTCATAAAACGAAATATTTAAAGAGTTTATATTCATATATATTATCGTGCAACTTGATAGTTGCTCTAGGAAAAAGAATTTGAGTAAGAATCTAACTTTAATTTGTTAAGAGTTTGAGTTAAAATTTAATTTTCATTTGTTACCAAATGATAAGAATATTTACTATGTGTTTCAATTAAAGGAATGGTAGATATGTATTTTTTTTTAAAAAATAAGGGTATATTGGTCATTCAAAATTTTTTATGAGATTCAGCCTTTTATAAGTAGTATAAAGTATAGGTAAATGTGTTTTTTTTTTTTTGGACCTACTATAAGGGTAACAATTTGGGTCCCTATTTTTGCTAAAAATTGGGAGCCTCAGGCCTATGCCTGAGTGGCCAAAAGCAAAAAAAGAGAAGAAAATAATCTTTATGTGAGTTATCTATTTATTTTTGCAGAATAAGAGGTATCGTTAGTCATTGGGCATTTGAGCCCAGACTAATGCCTCCGTGATGCACAAATCACTCATAAACTTATACGCGATCTTTTGTCATCTCTATTATCCTCGTGGGTTTGTTTATATGAATACAACTATACAAGTGCTATAAGTATGGTATTTTATTATAATTTTATGTGTTGAGATTAACCTTTATATTTAGATTGCAACTTTTGATTTGGCTCTAATTGAATTCTATTAACAAACTATATATTACATAGTCGTTATGATTCTCACCCAAATCCTTAATATATTCTTCTTCTCAATTAGAAGTCATTGTTGGTATAAAAAAAAATAAAAAATAAAAAAAATCGAGAAAAGCACAAGGGAAAAAAAAAGGGGGAAGGAAAAAAGAAAAGAGACAACAAAAACAAAAGCAAAACAAAACCTTTTTTTTTGTTTTGGTTGGATTGATTGCTTGGACTAGCATGAGCCTCTAGGTACAGTAGGTATATTTAAGTTTATAGTAAAGTGATGATACGCATAATTAAGTTTAGGGAAATGCTATATTGTCTTACACTTTGTCCTACTATGTGTATTTGAGAGGATTTCAATTTTTAGAATTTAATCATATCAGTGGGTCTCACAATTTTACCCTCTCACATGCATATAGTAGGGCAAAGCATAAGGCAAAGTGTGGGGCAAAGTAACATTACCCTTAAGTTTATTATCTCAAGTTATGTGCATAACATTACACTAGTTTTGTGGGAACACTACAAATATAAAGAAACTGTGTTCGGATAATTTAATATACAATTAAAATATGGGTGGTGCTATATGAAGCACCTTTCATATTACCCTCAACCCACATTAATAAAAAAAAGATCTATTAAATAAATTGAGGAAGTTTTGGTGCAGACACAGTGTCACATAAAGTGTTATATTTTGGTGCTGCACATAGCATTTCCCTTAAAATGTTATTGTATAAAACTATAAAAAATTCTATACTCTACTCCTTATTGCAATCTTTTTTTTTCTTTTCAGAGAGTTGATTTTCATTAGTTCGACCAATGTGAGAGAACACTACTGAGCCAAATAATGTCTTAGCCTTACATTGGATATCCTCAATAATTAGACCTACCATTGAGAGGTCCATCTCACAATAATTAATGCTCCTTACCACTTGCCCTCCATAATAACTGACCCTAGACATAGATCTCGCACAAAATCCATTGCAAAGCATATGGCCATAGAAGAAGGAAATACACCATTCCTCCTCTTACTAGCTGTTGCTATCAATTTTCCCTCAAAATCCCACATCACAACCCCCAACCCCACACTCCTCTTCTCATCAAATATGGCACCATCCACACTGGCACCATCCACACTAACTTTATAAATCCCAGCCGTGGCGATACCTACTTACCCAAAAAAAAAACATGATGATAACTTAATGTAGATTGCTCTTCTTTCTTACCTTTCCTTTCCTTATTTTATTTTATTTGTTGTTGTTAATCCTGCCCACTCCCCACTCTAGGAGCCTCGGAGGGCTTTCTAGAAGTACTAATAGTATTTCCATATTTTTATTATTGGGACAGTGATGAGGCTTAAGTATAATACATATGGTTCGCAACTCTTATATGTAACCATTAATTTATAAAGAGTTTGGATTCGGTGATGAGTTTCTAGAGCTAAGCACAGTGCTGAGTTTTTGAAGTCATTAAACGAGTATTTTAATGGTTTGGATTAAAGCATCATGTTGAGGGCATTTTGGACATTTTAGTAGTATTTTTTATTTTTTGGATGTTTTAATCCATCAAAATATCCAAGGGCTTGGATTAAAACTCCACCAAATCCAAACTCATTTAAATGCGACCAAAATCAGATACTAAAGCAAAAGAACACAAAAGAATCTTTTGATAGCTGCTTACAGTTTAGTACAGTACTAAATTAGTTAAACTCATGCTCTTTTTGATTGTCAAAATATAGGGCGCAGTGAAAGTTCCACTACAAAAACCAAGTTAGATAGTTGGAACAAGACTATGTAGCTCAACCTGACTAATCATACCATTACAAGATTTTAATCTTTAATTAAACTTTCATCTCTTCCAAATATACCTCTTGGACATTTTTCTTTAAAAACAAAGTTCCATTACAATATGATTTGAGAAGAAATTTGGCTTAATGAATAACCTTATATAAAAGAACAATTTACCAAACTCTGTTAACCTCTAGCTTAATAAGGCCCAAGGGGGGGCAATACATGACAAAAATGCACCACAAGGTTTTCTCCCAACCATTAAACTTCCTCTACTTAAATGCCAGGCTCCTGCCTATTTTAAATAGCATCACCAATTTCTTGTGTCCCCAAGATCTGAGTTATTCTAAGAGTAAATGGTGTTCAACATATGAATACAAAATAATGTCACATTATTCAATTCAAAACCCTAACTCAGGCAAGATGTACTGTGGTCAAACTTTCCACACACTGCTCACCCCCAATGTCAGATTCCTTCTCATTCATACTCTCCACACCTTCTCCACCTAGAGAATATAGCCTCTGCTTTATAAGAATTATTTTATTTGAACCATTTTGTTCTCATTCTCTTCAAATATTTAAAAAATAAATATTTTAATTAGATAAACTATTCATTATTTTTATGAAAATTATTATTTTATTGCTGTATTATCAATTGTACATTGTACAACCACTAGTAGAGAGAAAAAGATGCCCCTTCATCTCTGCAAATGCACATCAAAGACTAGACAGAGGTAGGCCAGCCAAAAGCAAAGTAATCTCTAACACCACAAAACCTATAGCAGAGCCCTCTTTAAGCCAAAAAGCGGCAAAAACCAAAGCACAACCCTCCAGTCTTTTTTCATTTTTGACCAAAACCCATCTCTCAAAACCCCCAAAGATCCCTCCAAAACCTTCCAACAACCAGCCATGATTTGATCCATCAACCCCCCTCTTCCCCCGCCCCGAAACCCACAAATGGGAAAACCCTTTTACCCTCTGTTTCTCTTTCTGTTTTTGTTTATGACCACTCTTGAGCAAATCCTACTTGCTAAATCCGATTCTGATTACGCCAACTTGGTCTACAAGGGCTGTGCAAGGCAAGCTTTATCAGATCCAACTGGTGTATACTCACAAGCACTCTCAGCCCTTTATGGGTCTTTAGTTTCACAGTCCTCCAAGAGCAAGTTCTACAAGACCACCACTGGTGGTGGCCAGACCACCATCTCCGGTCTCTTCCAGTGCAGAGGGGACCTCAGCAATGCTGACTGCTACAGCTGCGTGAGCAAACTACCACAGATGTTTGACCAATTGTGTGGCAAAACAGTAGCTGCTAGGATTCAGCTATTGGGTTGCTACATACTGTATGAAGTAGCTGGTTTTGCTCAAATTTCTGGCATGGAGATGCTGTACAAGACGTGCAGTGCGACAAACGTTGCTGGAAGTGGGTTTGAAGAGCGAAGGGACATGGCTTTTCAGGTGATGGAGAACGGCGTAGTTAGTGGCCATGGTTTCTATGCGACGAGCTATGAGTCAGTGTATGTGTTGGGACAGTGTGAGGGAGATTTGGGGGACGCTGATTGTAGTGAGTGTGTGAAGACTGCAGTGCAGAGAAGTGAGGTTGAATGTGGACGCTCTATTTCAGGCCAAGTCTATCTTCATAAATGCTTCATTAGTTTTAGTTACTACCCAAATGGGGTTCCAAGGAGATCTTCATCTTCATCATCTTCTTCTTCATCTTCATCAGGTAATGAATAAAGTAGAAAAGAAAAGAAAAGAAAAGCCTTTTCCTTTTAGCTTTTTCTTTTACTCTCTCTCTTTCTCTCTCAACATGGTTTTATTAGCAGAGGCTTTGTATTAATATATGAATCTGGGATGTGTTTGATTGATGTAGGGAATGGGCAAAATACAGGGAAGACAGTAGCTATAATATTAGGAGGGGCAGCAATAGTGGGCTTTATAGTTATTTGTATGATGTTTGCTAGAAATTTGATGAAGAAGAAGGACGGTAAGTAGTAAGTATATGCAGACACTGAGATGGATCTTGTTCTGCCATTTATTCCTTGTTTATGTCTTTCAGTGTTTTATGTTCTGTTTTCTGATGTTGTTATGGTTGGAATCTGTGGCATTTTGTGCAGATTTTTGAAAGGAGGTGGACTGGTGAAGGGTTTTAAAGAGCCAAAGCTCTTTTTGAGGTGCATTCTTTCTTATGTAATTTTTTTATTTTCAATGAGAGAATGGGTTTTTTTGTGGTGGATAGGATTTGTGGAGAGAGAAAGAAGAAGGAAAGAGAGAGGGTAAATGTGGGGATTGTTTTGTTTACAGTTGAATATTTGTTGGGAAGAGAGGAAAAATATGAAATTTCTCAAAGGTAAAGGGAAAAAGGAGATGCAGAAATTGAATGTTTGTCAATTTGGGTGGTTGAAAGAGATGGGAAGGAGTAATGGGTTTTGGCCCTTTTTTTCTGAGACCCATGTGGTTTCCTCTTTCCTCCCCTTCCTGCTGAATAATGCTTCTCCATTTTCTTCACAACATTATACTTTTTGGAAAGTAGTCACTCTCTCTCTCTTACAGACACACACACACATTCTCTCTCCCTCATTCACACATGCATTCCATTCTTCTATTTTGTACAATGGCACAAAACTTCTTTAAACATAATTATAAGAGTTTGACCATCTGTAATGAGCTTTTCTATGGTCTGCCATAATTTTTTATTTATTTATTTATTTTTTGTATTAAAGTAATTGCCTTAAATATTAATCTACAGTTAATGAATTATCTCTAAATATTAAGCTTCTATTTGTATAGAAATATCATCAAATATTAATTATAAAGGCACTTTTTCTTGATTCAGCAATCCTCATTCATCACCACTTGATCTTAGTCATGTTTGAAGATTTGGTGGGTCCTAACCACCGATGATGTCCTGTTCTCAATTAAACATTGCCATGTTAGATTTTTCATCAATTATTAATGTCTGTTTTCATCATACTACCGATGTTACATCAGTGTAAGGAATGGTAATCTGCACTGATTACTGAGGTTTAGGAGGGTGTTGTTTGTTTGGGAAAGCATATGCTGGTTGGCCTGCCCTGTTGGGGTGTTTCCTCGGCCAATTACCCATTTTATGGGAGTCACACTCATCCTTTATTATTGTTATTATAATAATGTGACGGCAAGATGGAGAAGCAATTACTGGACCTGAAGGAGCTATTCTTTCTCCAATCCTTGCTTTCATGGAGTTGGCAAAGTCCAAATATGATAGAAGTAATCTATTCAATTTACTAGTAAACTATTTGGGATAGCCATATGCCGATATAAATACTTTTTCTCCAATGTGTGTCATCTTCAGCCATATTTGTTAAATCGGAAGTGACAAGCCCCCATCTGTCTCTCACTCAATATATGTTTGGATCTTAAAAAGCACGAGGAAAGGAAAGCTCCCTCTCTCTCTCTCTCTCTCTCTCTCTCTCTCTCTCTCTCTATATATATATATATATATATATATATATATAGGATGATGATCAGGTAAGTACGTGCTGACATAACTTACATCAGCACCCGCATTGAAAGTTGTACCTTATGCATTAGTGGAATGTGAGGTGCATTGAACCAATGCAAGGGGTACAACTCCCAATGCATAGTGCTGATGTAACTTATATCAACACGTGCTGATGGGATTACCTCTGTATATATATATATATATATATATATATATATATGTTTGGGTGGAAAGAAAAATACACAAAACTGCTTAAACAATCGATTCCTTGAGCGTTTTTAAGCTTCTCTTTTCTTCATTCTTTCTGAGATCCAAATATGGTGCTAAATGAACCGGACAAATTGGCTAGCGTAGCATTCACTTTTTCAAGGTAAAAGGAACACTCGTACTCCCCTTCATGGGCGGAGGGAGGGGGGAGGTAGAGGCCATGGCCCTCCCAAGACCTGGGGAATGCTAGACATATGGTCTATATATTGAGCAACAAGTGTTTCACATTGACTTGCCCCCATTTCGTTCTCTTAAAACTTCCGGTTTTTAACAACGGTCCCTATGAGTTTTCTTTTGATTTATGAATTTGCCAATACTTGATCCCAAGACCAAGTGGCAGTCTTCGAATCTCAAGCAACTAGGCTGAGGGTAAAGAGGCCACCATCGTGCCTTAGACAATTTTTAGAAATATGTGAATTGGGGCATTGGTTTAGGGTAGCAACAAGACAAATTGGGTCACACTCACAAAACATACTTGCACATAGGGTGCTGTGGAGGTGTTCAAGATACATAACATAATTTTAAAATCCGCCATTGCTGTCCTAAAAAAGGACATTTAATAGAGAATTATTCCTACGTTGTAGGCTTGTAGCCATGGAAGTGCGGGTCCATTCACATGACTTGTCTTTCTATCTCCTCCACCTTGAATATTGATTCGGTTTCCAGAGGCGACAACGAGGGGGCTATCGTGAATAGGTGTATTATTCATGTCAAGCCAAAAAAGAAGAAAAAAATATATATATATATATTCATGAGAAATCTGAACTTGGCTGGGTAAAAGACTTATATATGTTGGTTATGATTATAAATTGAATACTCGTGGTCAATTTGAACTTGACTTGATAAGAGCCTCATTCAATGTGGTTTACCGATGGCTCGGCCTAAATTTCTTTACAAATTTGGCCTGATAAGGGCTAGTGACAGGATTAGGACCAAGAGAGTTTAAAAAGAAACCACAGTTGTTTATATAAAACTCTAATCAAAGGTATCATTTGAGTTGGATAGTAAAACATGCATGGGGGCAATGCACTATTTTCATATGTTCGGGTTTGAAATTCTATTAGGATACCATCTTCATCAACTTACTAACTCACTAAGTATATAAAATATTCGTATATAAATTTCTTGTCAACAACTCTTTTGAGTTACAAAGCTTATTTTATGCTTCCATGACTTTTATTAATAATCAATTTATGATAATTTACTCCAAACTCTATCAAGAGAGATTTCGGGATCAAATTATGTCCATCTCCTTAAGCAATTTATACACTTATTGGCAATGTTCTATAGAGTTTTTTACTTGCCAAAATCAATATTAGGCACACCAACAAGAGAAAAGGAAGAGAAAAAAAAAATTGTAGCCTACAATTTGAGACAACATTTGACAAGAATTTTAAAGGTTAAAAGGGTAATATATATGAAAAACTAACGGCTTATTTGTATACAATCTTCATTTTTCTTTTTTCTACTTTTTTTTTATTTTTTGTTTTATTTGAGTAGATAAAATATCAATTTAGCCTCAAACTAGTTTTATTTATCAAATCTTCTTAAATAACAATCAATATTTTTGAAAGAAAACTAGATTCCTATAAGCAATTACATTTTACTTTATATCCTAACTTTATAATAGCATCAGCAGTTTTATTTTGTTTCTCCATACACATGATTAAGTTTAATATCAATATTATTCTCAATAATAATCTTTCTACAATCACTAATTATATTATAAATTGTCTAAGGGCATTCATTTAAATATTTTTTCTACTTTTAAAAACCAAATAAATGATAAAACTTTTGATAAGCATGTTTGGTAGGTTCATTTTTGAAAATAATTTCAAATTTTGTGCAAAGATAAATTTTATACTTCTACAAATTTTGGAAAATTTTGAAAACTTGATTCTAAATTTCTCTAGCCTACCACCACCGTAACCATACTGTACTTTTGCCGCCACCACCATTGTTGTCACCCACATCGCCCCATCCACCACCACCACCACTATTGTTGTTTTCTAAAATTTTCATTACTTAAGCTTGTACCTATCTTTAATCCTTTTTTATGATTAAAAAAAAAAAATTTAAAAGTATACTAATGCTGCTCTATAAATTTAAACCCGAGATCACTCATTACTCACTTAACAAGTACGATAAATACAACTGGACTACTGTTAGCCCCTTAGCTTTTGGCTACGCCAAGGGTTTGGCAATGTGGTGGCAGAGGGCAGCCATGCCAACCCAAGGCCAAGGCATGAGGGAGGCATGCCTTAGAAACTAAGTGTTGCAGCAAGTTTGTATGTTAGCTCGAAGTGGCCATGATTGGCCAAGGCTGGCCAAGCTATGGCCTGGCAGCGTTCAAACAAGTGGCAGTGGCAGTGGCAGTGGCAGTTTGGTAAATATTGGGAAATTAAGTTATTTCGGGTTCATAAAATTATCTATGTTATTTTATGATCTCATGAGTGTGTTGGTGGAGTTTCATGATTTTTGAGTGCAGGAAATTAATTATGAGACCCATTATGCCTTTTCGTCATTTCTGATGTATACTCCTAAGGCTCAAGCAATCGTTTTAAGAGCTCTTTAGGAGGGGGGGTGGTGATTGAAGCTAGGTGCCTGGCCATGGGGCAGCACCTAGGCCATGCGTGACCCTGGCATGGCACAGCGGTTGGCTATGACTCGAACATCAGTTAGCTATTGTTGGCTTTGCAAGGAATTGGGCGACGCCTTGCTATAACGGATTAAATGAGACTCGAGCACGGGGCTGATCTCGCACACTCGATGGCACAAGGGCTATGGCACATACGGAGGCATGGCATAGCAGAAACACGGACCAAGCAAGAACATATGCGGATTGGCTAAGCCAATGTACGCACAACAGCAAGTCATGGGCGTGGCTAGGCACATGATGCAGTCGGTTATTGCTGATGCTGCTGGCATCCTTGGACAAGGGGCCAGGCTAGACAAAGATTTCTGTTGGTAGTTACGGTTGGATGATCAGACATCCCTCATTGATTGGCTGATGCTTCAGACATCAGGATGGGCAGTTGCCAGTTGGCTAGGCTTGGACAACATAGGCAGTTGGGCAAAAACTGCCATGCACGAGTGGCATTCATTCATTGGTTCTGTTTCCCTAAGCTGATGGGGTTGTCATCAGCAAGCCCTTGGGTAGTTGGGCTGTAACCACCAATGCTCCTATATAAATTCTATTGCCATGGCATACACCAGAGCACATTTTGTATTGCTGTGATGGTGTATGCTAAGGCCGGGATCCTTGTATTCTTGAGTTAAGAATAAAGGTTGGGCATTTGCCTGAAAAACTTTGTTGTGCTTGGCTGTTACTTACACTATCTATGCTTTTCAATTGAGAAGGCTGACTAAGTAGAGGGACTTAGTGCCGCACAAAGGCTAAAAATTCATGGTGAAAATTTGGCCCTGTGACAATTGGTATCAAAGCGCGGTTCTAGACGATGGCTGGATCGATGAAGGATCGTATTGATAGGATTGAAAACTATCTGGGGGTTCCTTCTACAGAACCCGATGTTACTCTCTCTGTTCAGATGGAATGAATTACCATTGAAGTAACAAACCTCAAGCAGGCCTTCACGGAACATATTGGCATGGTAGAGGCAAAGTTCACTGAACTTACTGCCGATATATGTTCTACAACGGATGCTATGAAGGCAAGGTTACAAGGTGTTGAGGATGATCTGGTGTTGATCAAACATGCTGTTGCACAGCCTCGAACTGGTGGTGGGGATGGCCCCTCGAAGGTAAAAGTTCCAGAACCGAAATGTTTCACTGGTGATCGCAGTGCGAAAGAACTGGAGAATTTTCTGTGGGATATGGAGCAGTATTTCAAGGCTACCCACATTCCTGAAGGAGAAATTGTGACAGTAACAAGCATGTATCTGACAGAGGATGCAAAACTCTGGTGGAGAACCAGAATGGGTGATGAGACACGTTCTCAGATTACAACGTGGGAAACTCTCAGTAAGGAATTGAAGAATCAATTCCTCCCGACCAACACTTCATTGATGGCTCAGGATGCATTGAAAAAATTGAAGCATGATGGCACAGTGCGGAGTTATGTCAAGGCGTTTAGTTCCTTGATGCTAGATATTAAGAATATGTCCGAGGAGGACAAATTGTTTAATTTTATGTCTGGGTTGCAGGTGTGGGCACAGACAGAATTCAGGAGGCAAGGAGTTCGTGACCTTCCTTCTGCAATGGCTGCAGCAGATTGCCTTGTTGATTACAAAATCAATTCTTCTTTATCCAAGAAGGATAAGTCTGATCCCAAGGGTAAGGGAAAGGGCAAGTCCAATGACAACCGAAAGGCTGGCAAGAAGAAGAAGAAGAAAGGCAGTGAGAACAAGTCTAATGCAGAGGGACAACAGAGCAAGAAGGGGAATTCAAACAACTCTGGTTGTTTCATCTGTAACGGACCCCATCATGCCAGGGACTGCCCAAAGAAGGAGAAACTTAATGCCCTTGTTGCTGCAAGTGGCCAGGCAGATAATTTAGACTCTAATGGACCATCGAGGGTGAACCCTCTTCAACTAGTCAATGCCATCCGATCTGAGAGGCCCTCTAAAAAAGGATTGATGTATGTTCAAGCGAAAGTTAATGGGAAGGATGTAATGGCGATGGTGGACACTGGGGCCACACATAACTTTGTTGCTGTTCGTGAGGCAGTGAATTTGGACTTGAACATTGTTAAGAACTCAAGCAGAATCAAAGCTGTAAACAGTGAGGCCAAACCGATTGAAGGGATGGCTCAGGATGTTAACATAGAGATTGGTAATTGGCAGGGTAAGTGTAGCCTAATGTCAGTACCATTAGATGACTTTGATATTATTCTTGGCAATGAGTTCTTTGTATAAGCTAAAGTCGCACTAATGCCCCATCTTGGTGGCTTGCTGATTGGCGATGAGAAGCAGCCTTGCTTTGTGCCTGTAGTTGGGGCTGCAGACAAAGTGAAGGAGAAGGGAAAATGCAAGGTAGAAATGCTGTCTGCCGTGCAATTGAAAACGGGTCTAAGGAAAGGAGAACAAACTTACTTGGCAGCGTTGGTGGAAATCAAGGCTGACAAAGTGGTGGAAGTCCCAGATGCAGTGGCTGGACTATTGAAGTAATATGCTAATGTCCTTCCCCCACAACTTCCCAAAACTCTCCCTCCTAGACGTGCTGTAGACCACAAGATCGAATTAATCCCTAGGTCTAAACCCCAAGCACAGGCTCCTTACAGGATGGCCCCTGCAAAGTTGGCTAAATTGCGCAAACAGTTGGAGGAACTCTTGGAGTGTAGTTTCATTCAGTCATCTAAGGCACCATATGGCGCCCCTGTACTTTTCCAGAAAAAACAAGGTGGATCCATGAAGATGTGCGTGGACTATCGGGCTTTGAATAAAGTGACTGTGAAGAACAAATACCCCATTCCTCTGGTGGCAGATTTGTTTGATAGATTGTCAAAGGCCTCTGTTTTTACTAAGCTGGACCTCCGGTCAGGGTACTGGCATGTTAGAATAGCAGAAGGGGATGAGGAGAAAACTACTTGTGTAACTCGTTATGGATCATATGAGTTCCTTGTAATGCCGTTTGAGTTGACAAATGCCCCGGCTACTTTCTGCAATTTAATGAATGATGTGTTTTATGATTATATCGATCGATTTGTGGTTGTGTATTTAGACGATATTGTTATCTATAGTAGGGGGATAGATGAACATATCTGTCATTTGAGGAAGGTACTGGACCGGTTAAGGCAGTACCAGTTGTATGTGAAAATGGAAAAATGTGAGTTTGCTAGGAACGAAATTATGTTCTTAAGGCATTGGGTAAGGAGGGGTGAAGTCAGGATGGATACCAAGAAGGTAAAGACCATTCTTGACTGGCTTCCACCAAAGAATGTGTCGTATTTGAGAAGTTTTCTAGAGCTGGCTAACTATTATGGCAGATTTATTCAAGGCTATTCCAAAAAGGTGGCTGCCTTGACGGATTTGCTAAAGAAAGACCGGAAGTGGGTTTGGACTGCAGCCTGTTAGGATGCGTTTGACAAACTCAAATAGGCAGTAGCAAGTGAGCTAATTTTGCGACTGCCAGACTTTGAGTTGCCATTTGAGGTACACACAGATGCATCAGATAGGGCGCTAGGAGGGGTATTGGTCCAGGAAGGGCACCCCGTGGCTTTTGAGAGTCGGAAACTAAAGGAGTCAAAACAGTGCTATACCACTCATGAGAAGGAGATGACTGTAGTCATCCATTGTTTATATACATGGAAGCATTACTTGTTGGGCACTCACTTTGTGATTGTGACAGATAATGTGGTGAATACTTACTTCAAAACTCAGAAGAAATTGAATCCAAAACAGGCTCGATGCCAGGAGTTCCTTGCTGAATTTGATTATGTGTGGGTTCATAAGACTGGAAAGCATAATCGAGTGGTAGATGCCCTTAGTCGCAAGCATGCTGAGGAAATTGTTGCGGTTTTAACTCGCATAGAGACTGATTTTCCAGAAAGGATCAAACAGGAGTCTGTGAATGATCCTACATTCAACAAACTCGTACAACAAGTAAAAGATGGAGGTACAAGGAGATACTGGGTGGATGATGGCCTTCTCTATGCTCATGGTGGGAAATTATATGTTCCTAGCAGTGGTGGTTTGCATAGAGAACTCTTGCGAGAGACTCATGATGCACAATGGGCTGGTCACCTAGGTATTGAACGTACTTATGCTTTGCTGTCTAGATTTTATTTTTGGCCTAAAATGCAGGAAGATATTGAAGGCTATGTTCGAACATGTCTTGTTTGCCAACTTGACAAGACTGAAAGAAAGAAGAAGGCAGGTTTATTGCAGCCATTACCAATTCCAGATAAACCGTGGCAAAGCGTTTCCATGGACTTCATTGGGGGTTTACCCAAGGTTCAAGGATTTCGCTCAATTCTGGTCGTAGTGGATAGATTCTCTAAATATACTATCTTCATCCCTGCACCACATGCATGTCCTGCAGAGGAGGCAGCCAATCTTTTCTATCGGAACGTGGTCAAGTACTGGGGGCTGCCAGAAGATATCATAAGCGATTGGGATTCTCGGTTCACTAGACGGTTTTGGACAGTGCTTTTTGGGCTGATGGGATCAGAATTGAAGTTCTCCACAGTAAACCATTCACAGACAGATGGTCAAACTGAGCGGATTAATGCTCTATTGGAAGAGTATTTGAGGCACTATATGACTATAAGTCAGAAAAATTGGGTAGATCTTTTAGACTCTGCACAATTTTGTTATAATCTGCATAGGAGTTCATCAATAGGGATGAGTCCTTTTGAAATAGCAACTGGGCAGCAGCCGCTTACTCCACATGAAGTGGCCAAGCAGCGCACAGGAGGAAGCTGTCCAGCAGCTTATCGATTTGCTCACTCCAAGCAGGAATTGATGGAGGAAGCAAAAGACAATCTAGAAAAAGCTGTCAGACGAATGAGAAAGTATGCTGATAGAGGGAGGAGGGCCCTTGAATTCTAGATTGGGGATAAAGTGTTGTTGAAACTGACCCCTCAGATTTAGAAGAAAATCAGTAGCAAAACGGTTCATCGAGGTCTAGTGCCGAAATATGATGGTCCCTTTGAAGTGATCAAGAAGGTTGGTAGTGTGGCTTATCGATTGAAGTTACCAGAAAGGTTGAAAGTACACCCTACTTTCTATGTAAGTTTCCTGAAACCTTTTTTTGCAGACCAAGATCAGGCAAGGATGCAGGGCACTCGAGCCCCGCCTACAATCAGAAAAGAGTTTGAACGGGAGGTGGAAAAGATTCTGGACCATCGAACGTTTGGACAGAGTAAGAAGAACAGGCGGACAGATTACTTGGTGCATTGGAAGGGAGTCCCAATTGCTGAAGCAAGTTGGGAGAGGGATACAACATTATGGCAGTTTGAGAAACAAATGAGGGAGTACTTGGCAACTATTCTGACGAGGACGTCGGGCTCTTCTGGTGGGGGTGGTTTGTTAGCCCCTTAGCTTTTGGCTAGGCCAAGGGCTTAGGAATGTGGTAGCAGAGGGCAGCCACGCCAACCCAAGGCCAAGGCATGAGGGAGGCATGCCTTAGAAACCAAGTGTTGCAGCAAGTTTGTATGTTGGCTCGAAGTGGCCATGGTTGGCCAAGGCTGGCCAATCCATAGCCTAGCAGCGTTCAAACAAGTGGCAGTGGCAGTTTGGTAAATATTGGGAAATTAAGTTATTTCGGGTTCATAAAGTTATCTATGTTATTTTATGATCTCATGAGTGTATTGGTGGAGTTTCATGATTTTTGAGTGCAGGAAATTAATTATGAGACCCATTATGCCTTTTCGTCATTTCTGATGTATACCCCTAAGGCTCAGGCAATCGTCTTAAGAGCTCTTTAGGGGGGGTGGTGATTGAAGCTAGGTGCCTGGCCATGGGGCAGCACCTAGGCCATGCGTGACCCTGGCATGGCACAGCAGTTGGCGATGACTCGAGCATCAGTTGGCTATTGTTGGCTTTGTAAGGAGTTGGGCGACGCCTTGCTATGACGGATTAAATGAGACTCGGCTACGGGGCTGATCTTGCACACTCGATGGCACAAGGGCTATGGCACGTGCGGAGGCATGGCATAGCAGAAACACGGACCAAGCAAGAACTTATGTGGATTGGCTAAACCAATGCACGCACAGCAACAAGTCATGGGCGTGGCTAGGCATATGATGCAGTTGGTTATTGCTGATGCTACTGGCATCCTTGGACAAGGGGCCAGGCCAGACAAAGATTTCTGTTAGTAGTTACGGTTGGATGATTAGACATCCCTTCTTGATTAGCTGATGCTTCAGATATCAGGATGGGCAGTTGGCTAGGCTTGGACAACATAGGCAGTTGGGCAAAAACTGCCATGCACGAGTGGCATTCATTCATTGGTTCTGTTTCCCTAGGCTAATGGGGTTGTCATCAGCAAGCACATGGGTGGTTGGGCTGTAAACACCAATCTCCTGTATAAATTCTATTGTCATGGCATACACCAGAGCACGTTTTGTATTGCTGTGATGGTGTATGCTCTAAGGCCGGGATCCTTGTATTCTTGAGTTAAGAATAAAGGTTGGGCATTTGTCTGAAAAACTCTGTTGTGCTTGGCTGTTGCTTACACTATCTATGCTTTTCAATTGAGAAGGCTGACTAAGTAGAGGGACTTAGTGCCGCACAAAGGCTAAAAATTCGTAACGAAAATTTGGCCCTGTGACAACTACCATACCATTCACAAATTATGATATATTCAAATTCATGAAGATTACACAAAGAAATCAGGGTTAACCTCTACAGGTGCACAACAATCCCATGCTCTGTGGCCTCTGTTGTTTTCTATCAAACACATGGGATCCGAACCCCTCCATTCTCTCTCACAACCTCTGTGAACATGAGCACCGACGCTCGCCTCATCCACGCCCAAGCCATCAAAACTGCCAACATTGACCGTTCTCTGCTCAACAATCTCATCACTCTCTACTCCAAATCAAACCTCTTGCCTTACTCCCTCCGTCTCTTCCACCAAATCCCTTCACCAAACGTTGTCTCATGGACCGCCCTCATCTCCGCCCACTCCACCACGGCCTTCTCTCTCCGCCACTTCATCTCCATGCTCCGCCAACCCACTCTCCCCAACTACCGCACCTTGGCCTCCCTCCTCAAAACCTGCGCCTCCTTGCCTTCTCTTTCCTTCGGCCTTACCCTCCACTCTCTCTCTTTAAAGCTCTCTCTCTCGACCCACCCATTCACCGCCTCCGCCCTCGTCAATTTCTACTCCAAATGTCGCTTACCCGTTGAGGCCCGCAAGGTGTTCGATGAAATTCCGCAGAGGGATGAAGTTTGTTATGCCGCGATTATTGTTGGTTTGGCGCAGAACTCTCGGCCTATTGATGCGCTTTCGGAGTTTGCTGACATGAAAAAGTGTTCTGACCTGGGTTCGACAATGTATAGCGTTTCGGGTGCGCTTCGTGCGGCGGCGGAGCTTGCTGCGTTAGAACAATGTAGGATACTCCACGGGCATGCTGTTGTTACTGGGTTAGATTTGAATGTGATTGTGGGAACTGCGTTGCTCGATGGGTATGGGAAGTCGGGGCTTGTTACGGATGCTAGGCGGGTGTTTGATGAGTTGTTGATGGACATGAATATCGTGGGGTGGAATGCTATGATGGCTAGTTATGCGCAGCAGGGTGATAAGAACTCGGCGCTCAAGCTTTTCTATTCAATGGAGGCTCGAGGGCTCATACCAGACGAATACAGCTTTTTGGCAATCCTTACTTCATTATACAATGCCGGTTTGGCTGTTGAGACTGAGCAGTGGCTCAACCGGATGAGATTAGATTATGGGTTGGAACCTGGGTTGGAGCATTATACATGTTTGGTGGGTGCAATGGGGCGAGCTGGCCGATTGAAGGATGCTGAGAGGATTGCAATGACAATGCCATTTGAGCCGGATGCTGCTGTCTGGCGATCATTGTTATCAACTTCTGCATTTCATGGTGCAGCTGACATGGCTTGGACCATGGGCAAGCGGCTGTTAGAACTTAACCCACATGACGACTCAGCTTATGTGATTGTCGCAAACGTTTTTGCGGCTACTGGAAGGTGGGATGAAGTGGCGGAAGTGAGGAAGATGATGAAAGATAGAAGAGTGAGGAAGGAAAGTGGGAGGAGTTGGATTGAAGCGCGAGGAAAGGTTCATGTGTTCTTGGCAGGGGACCGGAGGCACGAGAGGACAGAGGAGATTTACACAAAGTTAGCAGAGTTAATGGAGAAGATTGAGAAATTAGGGTATGTGCCAGTTTGGGATGAGATGTTGCACGAAGTGGGGGAAGGGGATAAAAGGGAAGTGCTTTGGCATCATAGTGAGAAACTGGCAGTGGCATTTGGGGTTGTGAGTGGGGCAGTGCCGCCTGGTAAGGCTCTGAGGATTGTGAAGAATCTGAGGATTTGTAAGGATTGTCATGAGGCTTTTAAGTATATGAGTAGAGTGGTGGAGAGGGAGATTATTGTGAGAGATGTTAATAGATACCATAGATTCTTGAATGGTAGCTGTATTTGTGGAGATTACTGGTAATTTGGTCAGAATAGGCCACAACAGAGCTGGATCAATAGTTCTTAACCATACCAGATTTTGTTTGTAATCCTATTTAGAGAGAAGATTTAAAATAAAGATTTTTAGGTTGAACCAATAGGGATGGCAACGGCGTGGGTTTGGGACGAGATCCCCCTATCCCAACCCCGACCCTATAAAAAAATCATGAACCCGTGCCCCGCCCATACCCCATAAGTCCCATCCCCGTTTGAAAATGAGGAATACCCATCTCCATCCCATCCCATAATACAACTGGGACAACCTATTCAAAAAGTGAATACAACCTATTAGCAAAACACCCATATTATAATCCAAAAATGCCAACACCACTTCTTTAACCAATTCATGAATTCACAACTTATTAGCAATCTGTCAGCACTTAACAATTCATCTAACACAAACTAAAATACTACAATTGTTTAGCTAATACTGTCCATCCAAAACAATATATAGAAATGATATATGTATATGAAATTAAGCGAAGTGGGGTGGGATTACACACTAAACCCAAACCTGCCCATAACCCGAGTCAGGATTTTTTATAAAATACCAATCCCGCCCCTATTCTATTTAAAATAATCCTAACCCCATCCCAATAGGGTCAGGCCGGGCTGGGATACCCAGTTTAGGTGGCCCATTACCATCCCAATGAACCAGTACCAATGTTTTCAACTTTCTGGTTATTGTTTTGTACCCCATTGGTTAAATGCCATCACATGTAGAGCGGCCAGCAAAAAGACATGTAATGCTACTCTTTCTAACACTACTTCCATCAAACGTGTATGTTTTTTGTTTGATGGGGTTAGAAAAACATTGGAACGAGTAGCATTTTCCTAAAAATACATATTGCTTAAAACTTGCCTGTCATTCTGCCCCGCAAATTGGCATTCACAAACATATTTGTGCTCATCTCACTGAATGTTAATGTAGGTACACAAACCATGAAAATGCATGTATCATTTATACAACTAACCTTCAAAGGGTGAGGAGTTTGAACGGCCTTGCCTGTATTTTCCGCACTATTAATTGCTATGCATTTGTCATTTAAAAGGTGTGGAAGGCCCAAAATAACATGGTTAAAATGGCTTAAGTTACCAAAAGACCATGATTAGTCTAAAAGACTTTTCACAGCAGTATGACAATAAAATCGCATAATGCCATACATCAAAACAAGGCAACAGAACAATTTCCTTCATCAAAAAGGCAACATAACAATTTATACAAGCTCCATAAGGAATAGCATGAGTTCATACAGGGCTTAAGTGGCTTCTTATTTTATTTTATTTTATTTATTTATTTAGTTGCTTAAGTTAATTACCAAAAGACCATGGCTTTTCAAATCATTACAAAAATAGTTTAAAGGACTCAGTAAACCATATACCAAGTAAGCAATGTATTACAACAACATTACAGTGCAAGGTCCTATCAAATCATATATCAAGGCAATGTAGCAGTTTCCCATCTTACAAGACCACATATTGAGGCAATAGTGGGATAACATCTCACCAATCATATATCAACGAAACATATTAATTTAAGAACTAGTCAAAAGACATGTGATGTAAGTTCCTAAAGGATTCTTCCAAATTTGAATTTTTTAAAGAAACAATAATACGGTGAAAATTCAAGATAGGAGGAAGAGAAAAATTCCAGACAAGATATCAGGGCTTGCAGGCAGTCTGGTAATTTGACATCACATCAAGCGGCAAATCAAGAAAAATTGAGAATCTAGGATCTTGCTAGAAGACTTGTCAAGGCAATGTGATAATAAACTATAGCATGCCACATATCAAAATGAGGACATGTATGCTACCTATGAAACAAACTTGAAATACGAATCATAGCTTAACAGCCATGATTTATTGAAACTACTTAGCTGAATATTTCTAAATTTAATAAATAGAAGGACTTAAAAGGATAAGAGCTAGGCCGAAAATAACATGGTTAGAAGTGGTGACAAAGGAGATGTATGCTAAAGACTTTTAACAGAAAATACAACCCTTGATAGAACTGAATGGCCTAAAAGGATTCATGTAACCGATCTCCCATAGTTGGAATTAAGGCTTGGTTTGGTTGAATTGACTTGAGTTGAGCATGGAAGCTTTAGATTCCCAACCAAACCTACCTGCTCTGGAGTTATAGTTGGGAAAGCTTGCATTCGGCTCCATAGCCATTGAAATAACCACCCACATTAACAGAGTGAGAATGGGCAGTGAAATACTTTCAGAGTAAGATGTTAAAAAACTCATGAATCTGAGGTGACACCTGATCCTAAAGCTATAGCGAGTACCTAAGTTGAGGATACAAATGAAGCAGAAGCTCAAGAGAAAATAAATAAATTCAAAATTTCCCTGATTTTCTAGGTTTCTCAGAATTAAAGGCAATTCCCTAGTCCAATACCATCCAAATGAAAGATGAAAATTAGTCTTCCTGTTCAAAAAGAATTCTTGCTACTTAATTTCAGGACAGAAAGACAACAGAGACCACGAGACACAAGAAAACAGAATGGCTTAATTGACCAGTGTTTTCTACTCTTATTTTTCTTTGCTTTCCATCCCTTTTCCCGGTAACCAAACAGTGGGAAAATGAAGGCCAAAGAAACATTACCGAGAACCTCAAAATCCAATGAAAACCCCAACTCCTGCCAATTCCACCAAGGAATGCAAAACTAAACACCAGAAACCTTAAATCACTAACCGAAATCCTACATGGTAATGAAACTTTTCAGACAGAGCCATGTAGGAAGGTCAACATGATTTATACGAGAGAGAGAGAGAGAGAGAGAGAGAGAGAAAGAGAGAGACATTTCAATGCGAAGTTATGGACTAACAATGGGTAAGAGTTCAGCTTAAATCCTAATCCTCACAAATTTCAATTTATAGTCTAAATCCAATCTGCAACATTCATCCACCATCAGAAAATAAACCCCAATAAGAGTCCTAACTCCCAAAGAAACACAATCAAGAGTCTTAAAATCAGATTAACACCCTAACTCCTGTTATATCCACCAAAGAGTTCAAAATCGAATCCCATCGAAACCAGTAAAAGAACCCCTAAATTGGAATATACTTTCTAAGAGAGAGCTCTGCAATGAGTTTTACATAGATCAAACGCTTGTATCTACATAAACATACATGCATACATACACAGTCCCAGTCAGGTAAGAACGTACTATGCATTAGGGTTGTACCGTGCATTCGCCCCATGTACCCATAATCCACCAATGCACGCCCAATGCAGGTGTCAATATAACTTCTATCAGCACATTCTTACTGGACCGCCATCCCCACACACATACATATATATAGAGAGAGAGATGTGCAATGTAAACTAATAAAGAGTTCTGAAAATCAGCAATGCCTTCGCCTGAGTCAGAAAATAAAATTTCTCTGACATAGTAAAGCCCTAATTCTCAAAATTTAGCTTACAATAACAATCATTGTAGAACATTCCCCCATCAATAACCTAGAAAGAACTCGGGAGAATAAAAAAAAAAAACCAAAGAAACACCATGAAGAACAAAACCCCAAAACCCTAATTCTTTTCAGGTCCGTCAAACCCAATAAACCCTAAACAGTAACAATCGAACGCCTCTAACCAGCATAATGATTCACGTCTGAGTCGAAACGGGAGGGGTGCCGAGCAGACTCGCCTGCTGCAACTCGATCTCGGTGAGCTGTTGGTCGCGGTCCATCTCGATGATGAGAGGGACGAAGAGGATGATGAAGGTGGTGCCAACGATCCAGGCAGCTTTTCCGGTGCTGCGGAGGAGATTCTTGGCTACGAACGCCGCATCGGAGGCGGTTCGCCTGCCTTGATGGACGATGGGCGATTGTAAGATGGTGTTGGAAACCCTAGATAGGACTCCTGGGTTGTTGCTGTTGCTAGAAGAGCCGGTTAGGTACGAACCCCTTCTGCCCTGAGACCCCATGTGCGTGTGTGAGAAAGGAAAGGAAGCGAGAGAGCTGGTAATGGTATTGGTTTGGTGTTAGGGTCTCTTTTATGTTGGGTGGAGGCGCGAGAAAATGCCCTAACCAAGTTGGGGACTGTGAAGGGCACTAACCATGGGGTGGTCGTCTTGTGTAAAGGTGTGGGAGGTCACGTAGATTGGGTTCGAGTTTCAGGAACGTTTATTTGTTTTTAGATGACCCTGCTTATGCATTGTTGTCACCAATTTTTTGTGGTGCTGAGATGAACACTTACAAATCCTCCATCTGTGGGCTTATTTTAGATCCCTTCTATCATTACTTCTTTGGCGGTGAAAACTATTATAATCACTCAAATAGAGTAGTCATGAATCATGACTGGTTATTCTTTTCTATCATTTTTGCTTTGAAAAAAAATAAATAAATAAATTGTTGGATGGTTACTATTTTGGGTTTTTCCAAAGTTTGGTGCAAAAGTTAGGGCTCAGGGTTCAATTGACCCATGGTCACTAGCCAGAATTAGGGCAGAAATCACCACTATTGGAGTCAACCCAAGTCATGCAGTCATTGCCCTGTACTCCCGTAGGACACCAATTCAGCAATATGCAAAATGCAATCAGCCCCACGGAATAAATAACTCTCATCCTAGGTTTAAAAACCATGCTAGCAGAGATCAAGCAGATACCAATTCAGCACAAGGAGCCACAAATACCATATTACAATGCATTGGTTAAACATGCAATCAATTAACATCGAACCCAAGTCTAATAAAATTCATTTTGAATGGATTCTTAACCCCATAATATTGAACTTCTGTGAAAAATAAATTGATTATTCAACAAGAATTAAACCCATCTTTAAATATGGTACACATGAGAATGGCAACTTTAGAACATTTTCTACTTCATAGGATTTGGAAATAAGTGTGTTCAGAACCATATCCCTGGTTAAAATCCCACCACCCACCCCAAAACCTTTGCACACAACAAGAGATGTGTTACACACCCAAGGGACTGAAACACTAAATGCCAAGCCAGAACCCATTTTCCCACCACACTTTGGACCACCATTTCCCACCAGCACATTCTTGTATGCTTGGCGAACTTCAGAGACATACTTCCCCATCGGCAGAAGCTGGTGAAGAATAGATGGAATTGACCCATCGGGGTCCAATATATCCGCATCTGAGTGAAGGTTCACCACGACTGTGCCGTGCTCAGGATGAAGCCGATTACTGAGAGCTTTAAGAAATACAGAATCTGGATCCCATAGCTTGCGAGGAAAGATGTCATCACCGTCATAAGCATCAATGAAGACCATGTCATAAAGATTAGTGGCGTTGAGAATGAACTCCTCCGCATCAGATTCATAGAGGAAGAGCCTTTCATGGATGCCTTTCCACAGCACTTCATCAATAGAATCAGGTTTAGAAAAGGCACGCTCACCCGAGGGGGTCATAACTGAAAAACATGGGAAACCCATTGCTTGTATTGAGGCTGAGATGACAAGGGGATCAATTTCAACTATGTGAACAACAGCACCTGAAAGGCATGAAATTCCACATCAGGGCATCAGGCTGATGAAGCTTAACAACCAATCAATTAATTTAGAAAACCAATGGGTTTTTTGAAAACCACAGCAGGAGCATGTTGTATAATTTCGAGACACAACAGGAAGACAAGCATACTAACTAAAAACGAAATGTTTGCCTTTTATTGCTACTAAATAGAAATTCACTAACACTTCCTACTAATACTCCCTTGAGATGAAAAGAAAGAGATTCCTGTCCAGAGTGACAACAGAAACACAAGAGAAATATTTCCGAGTTCACATTCTTAGTAAACCATACTTAACAGCTACTTAGGCATCATCTTATGTGTCTGATAATTTTGATGAACAAAGTGGTATCATTTAAATGCAATTTAAAATACATTTACTCATATTCTTTTCCATTTTCTATTTTTTCTACTTATTTTTATACCCTCTTTTCCCTCCCTACATGTTAGACGAGCAAAAAAGCAACATAGGACAATAAGGTAGGATGCGTGATGCCTTTTGTAAGACACGCTAAACAAATAGTTCATGCAATTCAGGGGGTTGGCTTTTGTGGGAAGATTCACCCAATGGGTAGATGGTTAAAAGTTACATGACTTTTCAGGCAATAGGCAACTTGAATCCATTAAAAGGAGTTGACAATAAATGTTGTATCAGTACATCTATGGACCTGGGCACACCATCAGAGCACATCTACATGCACTTACTTAAAAGATGACACATGTACGAAAATGCATACCGATTTCTTTAAGCGTGTCAGATAATTTTCTCTAGTGTTCAGGTTGGTCACAGATAAGACAAAAGGGAAGTAAAAATATGCAATATTGCAACAATTCCAATTTTCAATTTCCTCTTACTGGTAAAATCTTCAATCATGATTACCCAAATCATGATTGAAAATTTTAATATCAATTACCAAAAAAAATTTCCACTAGTACTGTAACAAAGGCTGCCAATCATACATTCATGCTGATTTTCGAACACAGGCTGCCAATCATACATTCATGCTGATTTTAGAACACATGTACTGGTGGATCTAAAACTGCTGCATCTATGCGGCCAGTTAGCATGCTAAGAACAAACTTGTAGTTGAGTCATCAGCCACTCTATAATAATATACTTCCATCTGAACATATCATAAAGGAAATAGCAAAAGTGGCATCAAAACATGGCTATGGCTATCAAACGTTATGCTTCTCTCAAAATATAGAAAATTTGTCTACTAATAAGAGCCAAGATAAATAGTCACAAAACCATCCCAATATGTTATGGTATTTTATAAGCTCTAAACCCCCAGTGTTAGATGTGCTGGGTAATATTCAAATGTCAAAATCATCAAAAGGGACTTCAGTTTTGAAACATTATAGAAATTTTCATCTTGTAGACTAGACTATATGATTCAACATTGAACAACCTTGAAATGTAAATCATGCCAATACACCTTTTTTTTATTCTTGAAAAATCTAATGCAAATGCTCACCACTATTAGCTATTTTCGGATAAGTATTGAGAGTTCAAATAGGAAAAGAAGAACTAAATATTGCTCCTAATGTGCACCAACTAAATATTGCTCCTAATGTACTCCCTCAGCAGCTCATACATAATCATTGAAGATTTCAAGCACTTCCCCTGCAGCCCTAGGGGCTTGATTTACTATGTTTCAGGTTTTCCTCATTCAGGCGGCATAATATTGATATATATATATATATATAAAATCAACGCAATATTTTGTCTCCACCTATGTTACACAGGAGCAGCATACCTGTAACTTAGTCATATGGACCAGACAAGGATTCGCCAACAGACACCTTACCAACAAATGTATGAGTGGTTCGTCTACAACACACTGTATAAGTGTTGGTTTCTAATTAAGACATTGTAGGTTTCTTACCCCTCTGCCTAATTAAGACATTCCAGATCAGTCTTGAGAAAAAAACAAATGCAAGGCAAATGCACACTACTGGACTGTGCATTTCCACACCTAGTGAGAAAAGCCTAAACCGACAGATAAACAGTTTTAGTGTATGTCTTAGTTCTTAAAATTAATTTCATATTACATTTTAATCGTCAAAACCAATGGATTTGTCAAATTATTTATTTTTTGTCTTGTTCATTTAAGAGCAAAAGATACCCCAGATGGTTGGTGTTCATGTTCTGTGGGTTTCTCATTGTTGCGTGGCGTGTGTTTCTTCGTGTGTGCTTAGCAAAGAAAGAAGTTTAGAGGTGTTACATCCCCCAACTAGCAAAGGTTGGCCTTAAGATTGTATAAGGTTCCACCTCTCCTTCAAGAGCTAGGCCCTTTTGGAGGTAGAGTATGGGTTAACTTCATGGACTCTTGGGCTCCTTTGCCTGTGTTCGTGTTCTGTGGGCTTCCTCATTGTTGTGCAAAAAAAAAGAGGTGCTCTGAATTTTATAACTATCATTTCCAACCAAATGACTAGATCTAATAAGCACATAAATCATAAATGGAAAGAAAGAAATATCAAGAAAATTCTTCCTTAATAGCACATACGCACAAAGTACAAATCAGCAACGAAAGCAATCTTAAATAAACAAAATCAACATTCAATACTGAGAGACTGATTAACATGCATAGCAAGTATGTCACATACTTTGGTGATTTTCCATCAAGAGGCAATGATTAGTTACTTGCATTTTTTTACTACTATTCAGAGCCCCAAAAAAAAATCCAGGAAAGAAAAGTGAAGTTTTTACTTCATCAAAAAAAAAAAAAAAAAGTGAAGTTTTCAAACCTTGAATTTTACTTGCCAAAAATAATGGCAAACTTCCCCCACCATGACCGATACACAGCACATGCATAGTTTTCTTCCCATGTACGGCATTCATGAGATCATAGTTACAAGATGCTATAGTAGCCAAGCCAGTTGATACCATACTCTTCAGATCTGAAAATGACATTGTACAAATTAAAACCTAAAAAGTAACTAAAAAGACAAGATGGATGAGTGTCAAGTAATCTAGGACCCTTTGCCTGCATAAGCCATCATGGACAAATAGTGACATACAAAATATAAAACCAAAAACTTCAAAGATCGAAGATATCATATCACAAGATTAGACAGCATGTTGCAAGAAATCATATTCTAATGTCTTCAACCAAAAGAAAAAAGGTATATGGAAAACTATTCAACATAATGTCATGCAAATCAATTCTCTTTCTTCATATTGCAAAGGGGAGCAAAAGCCCATTTTGACCGAACACTAAGTGGTTGATCATCAGTAGCTTACGTCCACAAAATTAATGGTCTACACCATAGTTCTAATCCTAGGATTACATAGATCTAAGCATTATAGGACCAGTTTGGGGAGATTGAATTATGCGCTTCTTTGTTATATACTACTTATATGCTACTTTTTTTCAAGGAGGGTTTCTCCCGACCCAAATTTAAACATGACTATTTCAATCATTTGGTCACTTCATATATAATGGCTGATATACAACTGGCATTAAACGAAAAACTATATTCATGAGTAACTAAGCACGACACACCCAAATTAAAGGGTCATTGAAATTATGAAAACCCGATCCCAACCAATAATCACCCAACTCAATTCATTGTTTGGAAAATGAAAATGACAAAAATAGAACAACATAAGTTTCATGCATACTACTTAGTGTTCAGTGAAATAATAAATTCTTAACTTCAACGTCATGATTACATTTTTCCTTTTTATTATCTTTCCAAAGACGATAGTAGTCATGATTATTGAAAGAGTAGAAGCTTTCTTACAAGTCACTAATATATTGATGCAATAGAATGCAAAAATGAAAATTTTAAGCAATTTTTGTGGAAGAAGAAATATCTAACTTCTACCCCACAAAAAATTTGTTCATGCATAAACAGACATGGTTCAAAACTCTTGGTCACGATTATCTCGCCGTGTCTCAGGTGATGCAACTTTACATATGAAAGAATGTTATAAATAAATAAATAAATAAATAAATAAGAAGAAAAGGCAAAAAAAAAAAAAAAAAAAAAATCATAGGGAAAAATGGCAATCACATAGGAACCATCAAATTAACAAAGCACGCACTAGTGCACTGCTTCAGTACTTCACCATGAAGATACACAATACATGGCTAATACATTCTTATATTAAATGTATTATATTATTATTATTATTTTGGATAATCGAATGTATTATATACATACACTAGTAATTTTTTATGATTTTTTAATATGATTTTATATCTATATCTATTCAAGTGTATATATATAAATATATATATTCAGAATAAAGGGTATGATTATCATTTTAGTTGAATAAAAGTATAGCATAAAAGGTTTTTATGACAAAAGTGTTGGACAATTTTCATAGGGAAAAAGGAAATAAATATTATAAGACATTTTCCAAAACCATGTCAATTTATATGACTAAAGTGCTCAATTCAATACGCTTACAACTTGCATAAAATAAATTCCATACATGATTACTATTCATTTTCTGACATAAACTCACTAAGACAACAAAGGGAATGTTAAAAAAAAAATTTTAAAAAGGAAAAAGGAAACACTATGGAACATAGAATTGCCAAATATCCTCAAAGATCAAAGCTCCATTTTTTGCAAGGCGATTTCTAAAGTTGCAAATGTATGCACCAAACTCCAAAGATTTAGAGATGTCAATGGCTCTTTGGAAATATTTAGTACACTCCAGGGACCTCCCTGAGCAATTTTAATCCATTTAAATATATTGTAACAATTTCCTAAAGCAAAATTTTTTAAGCTCTGAAATTTTTGGCCTCCCTTAGAACTCTTATTTATTTATTTATGTTGTTGGGTGTTAGGGAGGGGGGGTGAGGTAATTCCTTCTAGAACTTATATTCTTTAGTGTAATTATAGAATTTTTCAATAGAAAAAAGTGAAGATATTTACATGGAACAGCCAGACAATGTGCCTGCTGCGTAAGGTATACAAAGCCAGGATTTGAGTTCCTGTAAGCAGCCATTATTTTAACCGTGCTTTGGCGAGTATCGTCATTGAAGCGAAGCACACGCCATTGATAACCGAGTATCCTAAAGTGTTCATTGTGCTCATGACCTGGATGTATCTCTGCATACCTTTGCTGAAGCCATTTCTCTGTTTGTGGCCAATGAATTTCATCCTGCAAAAAAATACAATAAGAAGCATTCAGTAGATGCTGTCTACAACATAAAGACAAATACAGTTCTTAAAATTTATTTGCTCCACAGAAATATTCAATTCAGAGCTGTGGGTGGGGTTGAGAGAGAGAGAGAGCTCTACAATAACAAAAAGGGATAGAAATTTTATTACATTTTCACAACAAGCAAGAAAACTAAGTTGACAACCAAGATTAACTAACCAGTGAACTCCCAACAATGGTGAAAAATAGCCTTACCCTCTATGGATTGAAATTCATCAGTGGATCCTCCAATTGAATAAATTAATGAGTGATACCCGAACCCTAAAATAGAGGTCATATATTTGTCTACCAATTCCATTTCATTGACTTATAATTTTTAAGAGTTTATGAAACATTACCTTTAGGTTGCTGCAATAATAGAAGAACGAAAATAAAGAAAGAAATAAAATTCTGAATGTTAAGTTTCTGTAGTTTTGGTTCCCGGATATTAAAATTTTAACTTGACAAAGCCAAATAGTCCTAACTAATTTGATCGAGTGCAATTTTTTGTTCTTTCAGGTCTCAAAAAATGAGAATGTAAGATTCAAAATCTTTTTGTTATTTTTATTTTTTATTTTTTATTTGTAACATTTTCTGATGCAGGAGCAGAAGGTGGAAGAAGGGGAGGGCCAAATTCTAAATGCATTACAAATTTACTTTATTTTGTCTGCTCTATGTCACTAACTAGATGGGACTAATCAGACTCAATTTGGTTCTTTTTAGGCTGGTTTTCAAAGTCATAGGTTTCAGGTTTTCAAAGTCACAGGTTTCTCTTCAGAAATGCTTTTCTAACGAACAACTAACATGAACAAGCCATATGAAACGCTCTAAGGAGTGATATAGCCATGCTCTAAAGATTAAAGTCAATTCGTCATCCATACGTATTGCAATCTGATGCAAAGATGAAGAAACTGAAAAAATTATAGTCATGCTTAAGGAGGCAATGAGGCATTGACTGGGTACATTGACAATTTGTTAAATAATTAATTACTGGTAGCCTTTCTTCTAAGAAGTGAATGGTTTGATGTTATAGTGATCGCTCCAATTTTTTTTTAATAGCTCCATCCAAGATGATGGTTTTCTAAATTCAATGCTATGTGAAATGTAATGAAGCCATTCAACTTCCATAGGAAAACAAAACAGACCCATTGTAAATTTCACCAGCACACTATGAGGACTTCCCAGGAAATCACAATCTTAGTACTACTGATTGAATCCAGTGCAATAGAGATGAATATTTCAAATATATTTCTGTATGCCATTGACCACATTGGATTTATCTTCAAACTGAGTGTGGGCATGGGACAGCACACTCAACCTTATGTTGAATCAAGTTCCATTGATTCCCTATATTTCCTTTCACTTGTATCCTATTGTCTTTTCTACCGCCTTTCCCCATGATTAGTTCCAGCTACCACTACTGTGTTGCCGATTGGAGGATCAAATTCTTCTGAATCTTGAAATCGAATCAAGTTATGATTCCAAAGCACTGAATTGCAGATAATTTTTAATCCAAAGCTGGTAAACAAAAAAAAAAAAAAAAAAAAATGCAGAGCATTGAGATTTCTCTTAGCTTTAATCACTTCATAATCAATTTTACATATGATCCTTCAACAAAAAATTCATAGCTCCAAGTCACCAACAAATCTCAAATGAATTGAATGAATGAATAATACAGGGTTAAATATATGAACATATAAAAAGCCACATATGAATATGTGTACAAAGAATATATATATATATATATATAAAGAGAGAGAGGGTAACTGGTCTGGAAGAAGGATGAGCAACAACGGAGACGACGCCGTTTCCCTTGTCTGAAGTTGATCGGAGAACGGTGTGGCCGTCGGAATTATTTCCCCACCACTCCGAAGAGTAAAACCAGTCACCTTCGTCTTCAATACGGCGTCGAGTCGCCGTAGAAAACCGCCTGAGATTCAGGCTTGAGCTCAACCTAGCTCTCTGCCACATCTCCAAAAACCCTAAAGCCCCGAAATTAGACGAACCTAAAACCCTAAACTAGAGGCTTTTTAGGGTTCAAACCAGTAACGGCTCGCTTAAACCCTACTACTATCTTTTTCTTAACTATCCCCCTTCGGTTTTTCATCTTTCGGAAAATTAGATTTGGCTCCCTTGTGTAGAGGGTTTAACACACGGAGACCCTACTTCGGAAAATAATGTACACTGACCCCCTCCAATATGCTGGCATTTAAACACAAAGCGGTACACTGGCGTCACGCAAAAAATTATTTGTTCAGCATATTTGAAAGGGTTTTCTTAATATGTGCCCTAAGGGCACATGTTAAGTTATAATTAATAACCCAATCATTACATAAAAAAATATTTTTTCACAATTTTTCAAACATTTTCACATTTTTTTAAGCAACTTTCACAATTTGCAATGTATTTTTATCATTTCAAATGAAATAATTAGACCATTAATTGCAACTTGACATGTGTCCTTAGGGCACACGTTAAGAAAACCCTATTTGAAATAACATTTTTTTTTTCCCTCCCAAACAAACTGAATCTCAAGTCATTAGGCCGGTGATTCACAAATCACCTGCAAGCTTGTACATCTAATAGTGAAAGAGTGGGGACTCAAATTCAAGACCTCCGATTCCTTTACCTTCTAGGCTACTCTAACATGTTATACCTGAAATAACCTTGGTGTGACTTTCTTAGACAAATGCTTGACCACTTCAAAAAAAAATAAAATAAAAGACCAACATTGGTTTGGAAACTTAATTAGTGTGGGTATCCCTATCCTTTTGGGCTGAGCCTAATCCCATAGGTTTGTGCAATCCCGCATGTGCTGGATAATTATCAGATCGCCCTGAATCGCAAGGATAGTCTCATATAGCTCATGACACAAGTGGGTTTCAAACACAAACCATGTACATCCTGACCGAGAAGCTTATTCATGCTCAACTTGCCATTTGAACTACCCCTCACACTTCAAGGCTAGACAACACTTTAATTTATTCTCCCCCTGTACTCTTCCCCTGTTGTATCTCTGTTTCTGTATCTCTTTCCCTTCTTCTTTTATGATCAACTTGCATGGCCAACAACTTTGCTCCTTCCCTCTTATCATTTTCTCTTTACTAATTTATATTTTATTACTTATATCAACTAACTCATATCCCCCTCTCATGCAAGCAGTATTCTGCCACTGATTCTACTTACTAGTTGCAATCGATAAATGAATGATAATTTGAGTTTCCATACAAAGAGAGACATATTTAATGGCATAGATATGAGGCTATTATTCAATGCTTTCAAATTTGAAAAAACATCAAGACCTCTTGATCTCCTGAATAGAAATATTATCAATCAAATTTACCGTAGAAACATTTAGTAGTCAATTAGGGGAAAAAATTGTATAGAGTAGTATCAATCAAAAGTTTTTTTTATTTATTTAATAATGTTATTGTCAATTATGGGAAAAAATTGTATGAGGTTGTAGCCGATTAATTTCTTTAGTTTATAAAACTAAACTATAATTTTTAATTTAATAATAAACTAAGTCGATCCCATTAAAGTAAAATCCTGACTCCACCACTGCACATTGGGGGTAGTGCATGCCTAGGGTTGCATGCATTGCACGAGCATGTGAGCCAACCCTCATGTGAGATGATGCTTACAATACGCAAGAAAATGGCCTACTTATATGAACCTTTAATAATCCACTCCCATTATAAATTTCTACAATTAGCGTACCATCTCAAATATCCATTAATGACCATTTGCAATTTCCATTGATGATTTGAATCAGCAGTTAAATGAAACCAATATATATATATATATGCTCATGCTATCAACATCATCCATTCATGGCAGTCGAATATTTGTAGTCTGCTTCTATACTTGTGTGTATTAGAGTAAGTTTTTTTCCTCCCCTACCCCTACCCCTTCCCCTTTTTTTTTTTTTTTTTTTTTCAGGTGGGGATTTGTGTGAAGGGTGTTGATACATGTAAAGTATGTTCCAAATACCACCGTTGACCATCATACTTCTCCAAGACCTGCATCCAAAACTCGTAATCGAGAAACCAATTAATGACGTAAACATATATATATACACACACCTTTTTTTTTTCATCCAAAGTAAATATGCATATGGATACATCTACAGAAAAATAAAAGCAATAACTGAAGTGGTTTGTCCACTCAAAAGGAATTGCCTGAATATTTAGAATAAATTTCTGTTAAGTCATTTTAATGGATTAACTGCAATTTACCCTCTGCCTTTTTGTTCTCCTCTTTTCTCTTTTTTCTTTTTTTTTTTTTTTTTTTTCATTTTTTGGAGGGGGTGATTTGAGAGGATCATGGATTACAGAGTGGTCTTTGTTATATCGCAAGTGATAATCAGAAAACTAACATTCGTATGCCTTACCATAAAACATGCCAACACAAATTTTGTTCCATTTGATAAAAAAGAAATGGTTATCTTACCTTCATCAACCAATCTTTGCTACCCATGCTTTCATTCCAATAGCTTTAGCTCCAGTCTTCGTATTTCGCTTCCTCCTGACATCCATTAATAATATATACTTATATAGTCAGTCTTTTAAACAAGCCTTATAGAGTTATAGCCAATCTAATCTAGCCTGTAAGCTTAGAGTGGTTAGGTGTGTTGTGGAGGGGGAGAGAGGGGGGGGGGGGGGGGGGAAGAGAGAGATTTCCAGTGTAAAAATAGCTGTGTTCTTGCAGTCTCAGTCGAAAATCTGGGTTTATAAGTGATTGTAATAGTGTAATGGTATGAGACTGGCCATTATATCCGTCACTAGGTCACTTTAGCGATGGATTTGGAACTTTGGTCATATTAGTCACAGATTTGGTAATGGCTATTGCTCCCACCTTTTTTTTTTTTTTTGGTGCCAGTAATGAACCTTATGAATAAGCATAATGCCATCACTTTGTTTGACTAAAACCCTTACCATTATTCAGGTATCCTAAGGCAGTTTGTCACATAATCAAGCAGGACAAACTTCTGTGAATTGATGCTCCATAATTATAACAAAAGTACAAAACACACCTTATATTGTGCTTTTTTCTTTTCTTTTTTTTTTTTCATTTTTCCTATTAGTTATCTACTTATCTTTGATAACAAAATTCTACAGCAAGACAGATTCTCCTACCAAATGATTCTCTAATATTAAAATTAAATACCATACCTATTTCTTGTAGCTGATGCTTCTGATTCATCCCGTAGACTAAGTGAAGCTAATGGCCTCGACAAGAAATGCACAGGATCAGCTTCAGGTGGCCTACTATTTCTAACAGCATTCGAATCCATGGACCATTTCATTGGAACTTCATTGTTCCTGTAACAAGTGAAAAAATATATTTATTTTTTTCTTCAGTGGATTCTGTGGGAATTAGCCTCTTACACTTTCAAGAATAAGAATACAACAATGACTCTCTCACACACATGTAACTTCAAGATGATTAAATGGATTTACCCCTGTTTTCCACATCATCCTACAACCGAAGGCATACACAGTAAAACAGTTTGTATACAAGAACTAGCATGCCCAGTTCATGGGTTTTATGACTAAACATCTCAGTGGTGGTGGCAGCATCAGTAGAGGGAAAATGGAGGTGGCGTGGTTGGATATTTTCTTGGGGTGGGGTTTTTTTTTTTTTTGTGTGTGGGTGGGGACTCGGGGGGGGGGGATGGATTTTATATTTCCCATACTCCATTGTGAAAGGAGTATTAAAACTTCGTAAAGGCTCCGCTGCTTAAATGTTAAATTGAAATATATTCCCCCTTAAACAATTGGAACATGAGCCTTTTGGTAGGGTAAGCAATTCTTTGGATTAAGGTTAACCTACTTATGTTATTGTTGTGACATCACTGAGAATCTTATTAAAATTACTAATATATCAACTATAATTTAAGTCTAAATTTTAGGTCTTGCTTTAACAAAAACAGAGATAAATATATCAAAGAATGAATACAGATAAATACTTACCCTTCGATACATTTGAATTTGCAGTGATTCATAACAGCCACTGTATAATTGTCGAATAAGATGTCAAGGCGCTTTGCTAGTTTTGGTATCTCAGAAAACGGCAAAATATCCCAAACCTTCAAAACCTGAATATAATTTGAATTTTCCTCTAGAATGTCTACAGTCCAAACTAGATTTAGCAGCTTGTTGACCCTGTACTGCTCCAACAGTTGAGAAGAAGTTCCATCCATGACATTTGGGTTTTTCTTCATGTGAGGGTTACGCCAACCAGTTGAAAGCTTCCCCAACAGAGTAATCACTTCCTTTCGAATCTCGATGCTCTTAATTCTTGCCACAGATTTCCAAAATTCATCACCAAAGCAAACCTGTAATAGTAGAGACATTGAGACATAGCTTATGTTGGAGAACAATTAACGAGATCCCCCACCAACTTGAATCAAAGGCTTTGTTTGGATCTTGAAAAGTAGGAGGGAAAGGAAAAGGAAAAGGAAAATATTTTAAATTGCTTAAAAATGAAATATTTTCTTAAGCATTTTAATCATTTTCCTCTCCTTCCCTTAACACTTTCCAAAATCCAACCAATGCTAAAAAAATTTGGCAGAAAAAAAAAAAAGAAAAAGAAATAGAAAAAAAAGACTAACAAACCCCGATCAACAAAACTTGTGACCATTATGGGATCAAGTGCCCAACCTAAACTACATTGTTCCATTCTATAATAAACAACAGCTGATTATTTTCTAACATGAAATTATTTTGTTATTATGAGGAAGACTACAATATGAACAAGAGCAGTATACCTTCCACTTTGCCCCCCTGAACAATAGAGAATCCATATTGAGTAAAACATCCAGTTGGTCAAACTCAATCAAGGCAGCCGTAATTGCCCGAGTCAAGCACTTGTCCTCATCAGCATTATAATAACACCCCCGATCCTTGGCATCAATGACTAATTTCTTCCAAACAGAGCCACTGTTGATTAGAGTTGCTCCATTCCCCAAAATCCAAAGGCAATACCTGTGCATAGAGGAAGCACCCATGCCATTAAATTGCAAAACATGTTTGAGACTCACTCTAACGTCTATTTTTCCGTAGACAAAGAATACCTTGCTCGGGTCAATGCCACATTTACTCTTTGACGAGTGGAGAGGAAACCCACCAACCCATTCCCATTACATCTAACAGTAGAGATAATTATCAAATCCTCCTCACCACCTTGAAACCCATCAACTGAACGAACCCTCACAGAGAAGTCACTCTCTGCACCTGTACTGTATGTATGTCCGAGTTTCTCTTGAATTGCAAAAACTTGAGCCTTGTATGGTGAAATGACACCAACACTAACCTTCTGTTTTCTGTCAACAGATTCTGCAAAGAAAGGATGGGGGTGGCTTCAGAAATCTAAACTTGTTGATCAAGAAGCAGATGAAACACCCAACACATTTATCTCAACAACTTCTCTAGTAGCAACATTATTTTCCCCTTTATAAAAATTTTGTTAAGCTGACAATATAACATACCTTTATATAGTCTCGCAACTAATTCAGAGACAACAGCGACCTCCATCATATTTTTCCTACTATAACCGTCATCAAATTCCTCTTTTCCATAGGCAACATTGATAAAAGAGTAGGAACCATACATGTTACCACGAAGAAAACGCCTCTCATAGCTTCTTTCTTTGACATTCGGTGCATCCACGATCTGTGTGTTGTAGAATTCCCTATTTGGAAATAAGCTTATGGACGGATGCATTCTGTACTGGACATTGAGAAGGTGCTTCCTGTGTCCTAACAATGCCAGCCTCTCAAACAAACTTCTTCCGAAGTCCGCCTTCTCTGAAATCTGGTAATGGAAAATTTTCAAAATATTGAAAAAGCTCTCACTATTACTTGCAAATATAAAGGAACAAAAAAACGAGATAGAATTCATTACCTCACTTCTAACCATTGCAGGCAGTTGCTGCTCATCCCCTACAAGTATGGCATGGCGGAGACCAGAAAGTTGTAGAGGAATGGCAGATTCACATTCTTTAAGTTGAGCAGCTTCATCAATAACCAGTAATTCCAGTGGATTCATCCCCACTGTCTGCAATTTAGCAGAACTAGAACAAGTGCAGAAAATCAGGCATGCATTTGCCAAACAAAATCTTTTGATCGCATAATCATTAGAGGTTATCGGAATAGAGAATGTATCATGGAGGAACCTCAGTATTTGAAGGCAATCTATTCTAGTCATTCTCAAATTAGTAAAGTGACTAACTCTATCTTGCACATCTTCATTTTCTTTGAGGTCTTCCTTTAATCCTTCATCTGTAACTGTCTCATCATGCAACAAAGTTCCAAGAGATTCGAGAAAACCAAGAGCTTCAATCATGTTCTTCACCACTTCTAACGAAATGAATGAAGTTGGTAAGTGGGTATACAAATTTACAATACAAAACTTCAGCCGGTCGCCAATGTTATTGAATCTCTTCCTTACGAACTCCTTAAACATCAAAACATCATCCCTTTTTTTGCCCTCCTCTCCTTTATAAATCTTGTTTTTGGAGGGATCATCCTTGTTCTCTTTTCTCTCATGCTTCAATTGGTTTTCTTCCTGAGACACCTTCTCCTTCTGTTTTTTCAGTTTTTTGTTTTCTTTTAAGGTTTGATTAATAACTTTTACCCAAATTTTCTTGTTCTTGTCTTCGAAGTTTTTTTTATCATAAATTTTGGCCATTTTTCCTGGACTGCAATTTGCCTTCTCATTTCCAGAATTTCTCTTTTCCTGCTCCTCCTCATTGTCATCACCATCTTCATCAGAGTCTTCCTCCTTTATGCTTTCCAAGTACAAACAGTACTGCTCTTCAGGGTTTTCAAGCAAGCATATCATTGATCGCAAACAATGTGTCCACCCAGACAATGGAGCTACACACTCAGAAAGAACTTCAGCACGATAATCAAGAAAAACATCGAGAAGGTCATCGTGGTCATCAATTTTCATTCGCTCCCCATTCCCAAATAAAACTATATCTCCAAGCCCGTACGTGTCATATTTTGGGGACTCTGTAACCAACCTCAAGAGCCTAGATGTAACTTCCAATACTGCGATGTTGGTTGAAGCACAAGTAAGTGTTCTGCATTTCATCCTCAGGAGTGCAAATAATAATGCACCAACCGTCTTCGTCTTCCCAGTCCCAGGAGGACCCCATATTAGTTTGACAGTATTTTCATGGGTGCATTCCCTAGTTGCAATACAGCTTAAAACAGCTTCTTCTTGGGAGTTGTTTAGATTAGTAGACTGGATAGAGCCAATAACATTCTGTGAAATGTATTTTTCTTCAGAGAAGCATGTAGAACAATTTTCCCCTGCCTGTAAGGAGCAAATATAACAAAGATAAGTAATGCACACAAATATACTTATTTTACTGGGCAGGATACAGTAATAAATCCCTTGCTTTGTTAATTAACAAAAGAGGAATTCGGGAGGTAGAGAATGGAGGATGTTAGTAAAATTGCCATTTCATATATGTATCTTGGAATTAATTAAAGATAAATCAAGATTCTTACAGTAGATTCAGCTTGCAGCACCTTCTTGATAATGTTCATGTTCCCCTTCGAGTTCAATGCATTCCATATACGAATATTTGTTGTCATGTTTATTAGGAAAACAGCAAAGAGAGCTTCTCTCTTCTCATTCCTTTTTTGTGTGCCATGTTGAAACATGATGGGACATGATGCGAGTATTGGGAGTGTACCTGTAACTTCATCTCTTCTCCCTTGAACTAAGGCAATCAGATAAGATCTTTTGGGCCTGTTTAAATCATCAATGCATTTCGGTCTTACATCTGTCAGGGCAATGAGATCTCCCGACTCAGGCTCATATGTCCCTGCAGCATCATTCTCAAAATCTCTCAATCTTTTCAATTCGACATCGTAGAACAAGTCTTTTGGAGGCTTATAATCTTCAGATTCTTCAACAGACCATATCTCCCGCACAGGTGCTGAAAACACTGTTGTCATGCCTGAACACAAATCAGCATGTGTTTCCTCAATAAGCGGGAAGATGAATGAATTCTGATACTCATTTGTTGACAAGAATGTCTTTGGGATCTGCTTCACCTGTAAAAGAACATATTTAGTCCTAAGAGTTGAATACTCTTGAGATAGAGAATTATCACTTGTACAAATTTTAGGAAATGAGTAAAATACAAATGCTAGTGCCCTCAATGGAATAGGAAAACTTGGGAAAAGGTCAGAAACTTCAAATTACATCAAATTATGTGTCAAGCATGCACAGGCATTAAATTAGATGAAATTACAACACGATAACAACCGGCCATGGTTAACAATTTAATATTTTGATCATAAAAACCTTTTATCCATTGTGCAAACCCGGTAAGTGATAGCCAGTGCTTTCAACTATTCGTTCCGTTGTAAGTAGAACTTCTGTTAGGTGACTAGGAAGTAGAGTTGACCTTGTTCATATTAATGCACTTCAATTGCATCTTAAATCCTAAGGCTATCAAGAATTCTCGGCTTCTAATGCTTCAAGTCACACACTAATTCCATAATGTATGCACAGGGAGAGCCTAGTACAATTGAGACTGTTAGTGACCTTGGCTATGTATTACATGGCTTTCACTACACACACGGTGAGACTTCTCATGTGACCTTAGTGACATTGGCTATGTATTACATGGCTACCCACTACACACAAAAATCACATAAAATATATTTGCATGTCATTAAGTCTGTCTATATATAAGGGGTCTTCCCTTTTGATTTTCTGCTTTTTCTTGTATATTTCTTATGTACTTGGGCTAAGCCTTTTATTATTAATACAAATTTTACTTCATCAAAAAAAATATATATATATGTGCGTGTGTGTGTATATATATATATATATATATATATATATATTAATCATAAATGACCTACTGGCCAAATGGCATCCAGGAGACTTCTCATGTGACCTTACGAGGCTTACAGTGATGTAGGATCTAGGGTCAATGATATATCAATAATACAACCATGCATTGGATATATCAATGATACAACCAATTCTTAAAAGGACGATGAAGAATAATGCTCCATGAAAATTATCTGAATAGCATGACATACCGATAATTAAGCAACCAAAGAGACACTTGAGTTCTCATTTCTTATTAGCACATCAATTATTATGGGAAGTTGACTAAATGTGACTATATTCATCTAACCACCAAAAAAAGTTGTGGAAAAAACAGCTGCAAGATTAGTATAAATAACATCCTTCATAAAAAATCTTTGATAAACCATCGTTCATAACAATTTTTTGATAAAAATTACATAAGTTTGTAAAATTGAAAGTTCATGTAGCTTAATTCTGAATGAAAAAGAGTAAAATTTTTCAGAACTTAATAAAGCATAAATAGTTATAATAAAATGATAGCAAATATAGTTACAATCAAATCAAAAAAAAAATTGAAGAAGAAGAATATGCCTCATTTTAGTCAAAAAAAATGAGTAACAGCCAAATTCAAAGATAATTGAAAAAAGTACTATATATAGCCATCAACATTCTTGACACTTGTAAACCAAAGCTTGCAATTGCAACTTTAGCATTTCCTTTGTAGCGACACTTGATTCGCAAAGAAAACACACTATAATCACCGCATCAGGTAGCCTAGTGGCCCAGGGCTTGGGCGAACATGCCTTTGTGCATAGATTGGAGTCATGCTGGTTTATCCATATATATATATATATATATATATATATATATATAGTTTTTATCTGTATCATGCTCGTTTAACTTTTTTAATCACACCAATTTTTTCCCAATCATTCTATCACATGAAAGGGTCCTTCAATTTGCTTTCACCCTCATAGAGGAAATAAGTAAGGTGGTAGCCACATGGCGAAATGTGGCCAACTATACATGACTGCACGGATATTGACCAGAAGCCTCTCCCCCAAATATATCATATGTTGGATTGGCTCTTCTCAAGAGAGCTATGTCCAATGAATTTTTGAAAACACTCACATTAATCATGATTGAAAAAATTTTGGGGTGGGGCCAGGGGGGGGAGGGGGGAATTGGACCACCAACTGACAATCCCATTTGAGTAGGCCGATCAGATAAAAAATTTCCCCTGGTTAGATAAATTTTGGGAGGGCCTATTTCCTTTGTATAGAACATCATGTGGTTTTCCACTGCAAAATTTACAAATTATAGTACAATGTAATGTATACAGAGAGTGTAAACTTCACCTGATCGCCAAAATCTCTAGATACGTGTGTCTCTAGCTAGCCAACCTTAGTTGGATAAAAAAATTGTTCATTTGTAAGAGTTTATATTACTAATCATAACTACTAATCAGAACCTCAAGTACCAAGTATAGTGAATAAGTTTGAAGTTATGATTTGTTTGTCTAGATTTCTTTGTTTCATATGCATAATGAATGTGGAAACTCATAACATTTTGCATTTTCATAAAAAAAAAACATATATATATATATATATTCATGTAAATTTACTTTACCCCCATTTGCCAGCCATTTCTACTGCTGTCAGGTGTGTGAATTTCATACATGGACCAAATGGGTGTATTTATTATCATTTTATATGTGCTAAGTACTATTATTATTAGCAAGAAGGAATATAATAAATGCGTGTGTATATATAGAGAGAGAGAAAGTACTGCAAACCTTGTGTTTGTAAAGACCTCTGTTGACTACATCCCCAATAGACCAAGAAAACACCAAATCTATCAAGCTTCTAACCCTTGGTTCTACCCTCTTCGCCTTCTTCCCATAAGTCTTCTCCATCCTTTCAACTTGCCTGAAATATCAAATACCAAAATCCAATATCATTCAAACATTTATCATCAACCAAAACATAAAGGGAAACACTATTAGTACTCCCAAATAAGCTCCCTGCTTTCCTCAAGAGTGAGAGTAAGGAGTTTTTTTTGGAGTGCAAATAGCATTTCCCAACATAACAGAGACACAAAGAGAGAGCGTTCTTCTCTTTACCAGAAAAGAGAGAGAAACAGAGAGAGAGGGAGAGATGGGTTGCTTGGCAGCTAAGAAAATAGAAAAAAGAGAAGTACCCAATACTCCAAAATGGTGACACTCGTCCATGCCCATGATGAAAGGAAAAAAAAAAGAAAAAGGGATTCTTATATTCTAGCCTTTTCCTTGCAAACTTCCAACTTTCCCAATATTAAAGGAAAACAAAAGTAAAGGCCGTACAAATGATGAAAGAAAATGGGGGCCGAGATAGATAAATTTAAGAGAGAAGGTTGACGAGAAGTCAAATAAAAGGCAGGCAAAGCGAGTATACATGGAAGGAACGGGGAAGGTGCATGATGGCAACCTTTCGGTACTCCGGGTATTTTATTTCAAATGCACGTTCCGTGTGATTAGTAGTCATTCTTAGAAAAGTTATTAATCATTTATTAAGATGTTAGTAGTCTTTTGTAGAAAGTTAGGGGTATTTGCATTCCAATACTTCAAAAAAAATTGGTTGGTGATTAATCATCAATGCTACTTCTAGAAAGGGGATAAAAAGGGTTGCCAACGAATGTAAAGAAAAGAGGAGAAAGCATACGTAGGAGAGAAGTAGGAAGAAGAAGGAATCTAATAGCTACTAACAAAATAAAAAAAAAAGGAAAAAAAAACGAAAAAAGGAAGAAGAAGAAGGAATCAAGTAAAGGAGATATATATATATATAACCAGAAATGATCCTATCAGCACGTGCTGATATAAGTTTATATCAGCACGGTTACAAACCTACAATTGCTGATTACAAACCTACAATTGACTAATTACAAACTTACATTGACTGACTACAAATGTACAAATGGACGGCTTTTAAAAAACTACAAACATCCTATTTCACTGGCTACAAACTTATAATTGACTGACTACAATCGCCCACAGGCCGATAATTGTCCATTTGTAGTCAATGAATTCAATCAGTTGTAAGTTTGTAATCAGTAAATTGTAAGTTTGTAATCAGCAATTATAGATTTGTAGTCGTGCTGATAGGATCATTTCTGATAACATATATATATATATATGGGGAGGGATCCATTTACATCTTTCAATATTATTTTGTGGGAATAATATTTCACTAATCCAACCGTTGGATTAGGTTCTCTATTTGTACACGTCATGTGCCGAATTTCAAGCAAATTTGATATCACGAAGTATTTTATCTGTAAAATCACATTTTTTTTATATAAATAAAACTATAATTTGGGCCACTTATGAATGATATAGCTCTTAATATCCGATTTACTTGAAATTTGACATGTATGATGTGCATGAATAGAGAATCGAATCTAACGGTTAGATTAGATAAATATTATTCCTATAAAAAGGTATTAAAAAAAAAAAAAAAACAAAGGCTATATTTGTTACTCAGAATTTGGAGGTACTTTTGATGGGATTTGGATTTAATGTAATTGGCTACTTTTATTGCATGGTGCAGTAAACGAAGGATTGATGACACGTGGGTAAGGAGAATAAATTGAGAGTTGTTGGGCATTGGGCGTCAAATGCATCTCTCGAATTTTAGCCCTTCATTTCTTCTCCTTGCCATGTGTCATCGATCCTACATTTACTGCACCATGTAGTAACTGCACCAAATCCAAATCCCTTTTGATGTGCATGGCAATTTGGCTTGAGATTGTTCCATTGTACGGGGTAATCAGAGTTATGGAAAGAAGTAGGAGGAAGATCAAAGTGAAGATTCTAGGGAAAACCAACTGCCATTGTTTGATTTTCTAGTTTTTTTTTTTTCTTTTTCCATTTTTTTGGGGGGTCGTTGGGTTTTTATCGAGCATTTTATCAACCAACAAAAATGATCGAGGTGCAGACTGTCCCTGATTGTTCGTGTGAAATCGACACGCATGCACTAGAAGTCACGCACAACTTCTAACATGTGATCCATCCTAAATGTTTGCGCGTGAACGTCATACACGGCTAGGAGCCATGTGATCCCTCCCAAATGACCTACACTTGATAATCTCCCTATTAACCAATAACTTCAATAAAAGACACAAACTTTAACACCTTTCTTATACAAAACTTTAGTTACACTTAGAAGCTCCACAAGTGAGAAAATTTCTAATAAGAATTCAAGAAATAATAAAATTTGAATAACTAGTTTCTCTGTATACATGTTGAAATACCCGGCTACTAAGAATCGTCCATCTTTGTAACCTTCTTTCCTTTACTGCTAACCTTTCATGACAAAATTATTTGGATTTCTCATACTCTCCATGGCATTAGAAGAGTTTGTAGCTAAATCAGCTTCCTTAGCAAGCACTAACTCAAACTATTGGTATGTATCCGATTACATAGTAGTATGATGGATTGCACTTTATAATAACAAATTATTGTCATCTAGTTTTGGTATTTAACTAAATAAAAAAATAATTTATTTTGAAAAATAAATAACTAAATAAATATTAAGTTAGATTTATTTGACTATTTGAGTTAGGTAAGTGATAAGTTTGGTTTGATTTGATTTGAATTTAAATTTTATTTTGTGAGATTTTCTGTTATAAATATTTAGATATTGCATGGCAAGAATAATTTTTTTTATGGAGCATCAGCTGGTAAGAGGTTCCCCATCAAAGTGGGTTCTTTTATTTCCCTCATTTTGGGCAAAGACCGTATAAAAGCTTACACCTTTTCCTAAGGGCCCTATGTCTCCTACAATTAATTGTAGAAAGAGGAATAGGTTGGACAGGACCTATGTTAGGAGAAAAGAATGTGCCGGATTCCTACAGATTTCAGAATTACTATTTTACCCCAGTTTACAGTAAATGACAATTTTTTTTTTTTTTTTTTTTTTGGTTTTTTGGAAGGAACAGTAAATTACCTTTGTTATAGAACATTTTTACCCTCTTAAAGGAAAAATGTTTTTTGCCATTTTAACAAAAAAAAAAAAAAAAAAAAAAAAAGAATTCATAAAGAAATGCAAAAAAAAAAAAAGAAGGCCAAGACTAATCCGGCCAAATGACGTACCAGGAGTTACGTCAGAGAGTTACGTCATTGGGTCAGATTAGCCCTAACCTTTTTCTTTTCTCTTTTTCCAATTCCTTTTGGGTCCCGTGGGGTGTGGTGTTGTTGGTGGTGCGGGCCCAACCTGTCGGACCTACAAAATTAGTTGGGCCGATTCAGGTACTAAAATCCCAAGCCAAGGCCCAGTATTCGGGCCTAGGCATATTTAGTCTTTGGCCTTTGGCATGAGCTTTCGGGCTTCATTTAAACTTTGTCTTGTAGCCTTATAGGGATCATTTATATAGGATTGCAACCCCTTAACTTTACTTGTAAACTCCATTAATTTTAATTTTTTAAGATTTTAAAAAAACTATAATGCTTTTTATGAAAACTAGTCGTATGGTACACTAGAAGATATCATTTTGATCAATTTTGTAAAACAAAGTTTTTTCAAGATTTTAAATTTAAGTGGAACTCTTAGTCTATATTTGGTAGGAGGAAAAAGGGGAGAGAAGGAAAGGGAAGGAGGCAAAATGGGAGGATGGTAATTGGGTGTGTTTGGTAGAGAGGAAAGGGGAGGGAGGATTAGGAATCCCTCATTTTCACTTTTTCTCATCCCTCCAATTTTGGGGAGATTAGAGGAGGGAAATGGAACTTTTTGATTAAAATGACACATTTACCCCTATACCTATAATAATTTACTCATTATTACTACATATGTGAGGGTAAAATAGTAAAATTAATATCCATTCTTTCCATTCCTTCCTTTGTATCAAACATACAGGAAAAAATGAAACTATTTTTCCCCTCCATTTTACATCCATCAAACCAAACACATAGGAAGAAAAAAAAGTCTCCTTCCCTTGAGGATGAAAAGTTCATCCCTTCCACCTTTCCTTTCTTTCACCTTTTCATCCTCTGTACCAAACATAGCATTAGTAAAAAATGAAATAAAGACAATAAATAATAAAAAATGTACTTAAATGACATTTAAAAAAAAAAATTATTCTGTAAAGTTGTTGAAAATAATGTTTTCTAGTGGATTATGTGACAAATTTTTATTATATTTTTCGTAAAATCTTGATAAATAAAAATTAGTGGGGTGTGAAAATAAATTTAAGGAGTTGCAATAACCGCCCTCTTTATATATGAAATAAAATAAAATGCTAGCTTGAAGCTTAAAGACAAACGGACATGAACTACAGAAATGCTAGACTTAAGACCGTTATGCAGCGTTCGGGATGATCCACACCTAATCATCTTCGTGTGTATATATATTACTAATAATTATAATTTATAAATAATGAATATAATTTATTAGTAATATAAGTTATATAGTACTAAAACTAATGAGTAATGACTAAATATTTATTACTTAAAAGTTTATGACTTTTTTTTTAGAAGGTTATAATTTTATAATTATACATTAAAATTATAAGTTATACACTATAGCTTTACAAGTTTCAGACTCTTTTTTTTATAAAGTTATAATTATACATTAAAGTTATAATTTTAATGTATAATTTTAATTTTTGTCATGGTTTTTATTTAATTATACATTTGTTGGGAGAGAATGAGGATTGGTGCAGGGGATATTCCGGGCTGGGTTGGGCTGCATGATGAGCTTTTGGGTAATTTTCGGGCCAGGCTCAGCTCCCAACCAAAGATTCAGGCCGAGTTCAGTGCCTCAGTGGTAATAGTATCAGGCTGGGGCCATGGATCTTCGAATATTTAGGGCTATTTAGGGTGTTAGGGGTTCGGTTTGGTTTGGTTTTAGGGTAGATTTTAAACCAAACCATTATACCTCGGTTTTGTTCTTACGAAACCAAAACCGAACCATACTATAAAAAACCAAACAAAAAAATTTCGGTTTGGTTCGGTTCAATTCGGTTTCGGTTTTAATCTATCAAGTAGTAACAAATAATTGAAAAAGAAAAAAATGACATGCCAAACTCCAAATAAAAACATTTTTAATAAAAGCATTACATTAGCAACTAAAAAAAACATTAAACATTATATCAAAATGGAAACATATTGACATATGTCAATCCAAGTTCAAATCTCCAATCTAATACATGCCAATATCACTAGTCACTTAATCAGTACTCACTATTCAGTAGGTTTTGTACTCTAGTAAGTTCAGTATTGCCATTTTGAATCTATTACATATTCTGCCCTTATTCGAATAGGAAATTTACAAACTAAAGTTTGATATATATATATATATATATATATATATAATATCTTTCGGTTTTTTCGGTTTGGTTTGGTTTTCTAAACATGAAAACCAAAATCAAACTAATTTAATTCGGTTTTCTAAAATTAGAACCAAAACCAAACCTAATGGCAAAAAAACCAAACCAAACTGGCCGATTTAATTTGGTTTGATTTGGTTCTTGGTTTTAGCATAAACCATTAACACCCCTAGTCACAGACTACGGACTTTTTGATGAGGCCCATGCATAACTGCTTTAAGAATTCCTCGTCCAACAAGCAATCAGGGTCGGAACTCCATAAAAATGGATTGATTGTGGCCTTGTGGGGGATCAATGTAGAAATGGATTGGTCAGGTCCTTCTTCCCCAGTGGCATGGAGGAAATTGTGTAACTTGATTTCTTACTCCTACATCTGTTGATATCTTTTTATAAAAATTAAATTTCGCAAATTCAATAATTGGATTAAATATTTTCTTCATACATATTATGTATGCCGAATTTCTAGTTAATCAAAGATTAAGAACTATATCATCCATAAAGTGCCTCAAATTATAGTAGTTTTTTTTTATATTTAAAATGAAAATAAATGTAAGTTTACACATTCAACACTTCCTTATATCCATTTATTTTGAATTTAGGTATGCATGACACATATGAATGGAATATCAAATCTGACGATTGAATTGATGAAATTAGGTTTGTTTTGGTCAGTGTTATTAAATCCGAACCGGACCGGCCGGTCGGACCGGTGAACCGGACACCAGATTGGTCCGGGTTCTTAATTGGATCAGAAATGCTAATGAACTGGACAAATCGGATTAAACCGGTCTAAACTGTCGGTTTTTTATACGAACCGGATGCAAACCGGTCCGGTTGAACCGGTACTAATATTAAAAAATTCCAAGTTTTTGCATGTATGGGGAGTAGAAATGTGAATGTACACATTTCAAAGGAGTTCTTAACCACTAGACCACCTAATGCTTATGTTAAAAACTTCACAACATATATTATTTAAAGTGTAAGTGTATACATTTTATTTTTTGGTATTATTTTAATTAATTATCATTATTTTAATTATATGACCGGTCTAACTGGTGACCTGATAGTTAAACCAATGACCCGGTGACCCGACCTCCAAACCGGGTCAATGACCAGTCCGGATTTAATAACTATGGTTTTGGTCTTCAGGTTAAGGGTTGGTTGTCTAAGTTTTCTATGTGGTTTGTTACACATGCTTCTGTAGTAGCTAATGAGACTACTCATGAGATGGCTTTATGGGCTGTTAATTGTAATCGTTTTGGTTCCATCCCCATCTCTCATATTCTCTATTCTATTTTGTTTGCGAATCTAATAGTTGGAGATGGGGTGCCCTTTTCTTATTCTTCTTCTTTCTCCCTCTCCTTGATGTAAGATATTTGATTATGAAAAAAAAAAAAAAACTAACAAATTTTGATTTTTATAAAAAAAAATATCAACGAGTATAAGGGTAAAAAATCTCTGGTGTGCTGGCTGATAAATCTCTTTCCAGGTTCGCTCTATTTGCCTTTCCTGAGTCCTCCCTCCCCATATATTTAACATTTATAATTTATAATTCATTACCCCCATAAAAGGAATTTCCTTTTCATTGGTGGATTTAATGAAATGTCTAATCTATAAGAAGAAATAAAATAAATTTTTTTAAGGGAAATTTTTTAGGGCCCAAGTACAATATAATTTAATTCCGACTTAAAAAAAAAACACAAGGATAGAAAGAAGAGCAAAGCTATTGCTACCACATAAAATATTCTAAGCCTCCTACTAAATTTACATCTTTTAACGTTTTATGAAAAATGTAAAAAGGTTTCTACAAAAACTGGTTGCGCAATTCACTAAAAAAACATAATTTCAAACAACCTTGTAAGAGAAAGTTTTTACAAAATCTATGGTTTAAGTAGAGTTTTTGGAAATTTTTTATGAAACATTTTGTAAAAAATGAAACAAAGATTGTAAATGGCTAAAAAATCTATTTAAATAACAGATTTTAGAAAAATTTTATTTTATAAAGTTGTTCAGAATGATGTTTTCTAATAAATGACGAGACTAATTTTAGTAAAAACCTTTCATATTTTCCCTAAAAACTTAAGAAATATAAACTAAACAAGGGTTAGGACTAATTTATATGGTGGCAATAGCCTCTCTATAGAAAAGAGGGGCCAAACGAAACGTTTTGTCATTTCCATTTGAGCAGTCTGATTCGAAATCGATGGCTTCCACGAAAGTGGTTTTTCAATGGAAAATAGTGAAGATATTTACATGGAACAGCCAGACAATGTGCCTGCTGCATAAGGTACACAAAGCCAGGATTTGAGTTGCTGTAAGCAGCCATTATTTTAACTGTGCTTTGGCGAGTATCGTCATTGAAGCGAAGCACACGCCATTGATAACCGAGTATCCTAAATTTTTCATTGTGCTCATAACCTGGATGTATCTCTGCATACCTTTGCTGAAGCCATTTCTCTGTTTGTGGCCAATGAATTTCATCCTGCAAAAAAATACAATAAGAAGCATTCAGTAGATGCTGTCTACAACATAAAGACAAATACAGTTCTTAAAATTTATTTGCTCCACAGAAATATTAAATTCAGAGCTGTGGGTGGGGTTGAGAGAGAGAGAGAGAGAGGTCTACAATAACAAAAAGGGATAGAAATTTTATTAAATTTTCACAACAAGCAAGAGATAACTAAGTTGACAACCAAGATTAACTAACCAGTGAACTTCCAACAATGGTGAAAAATGGCCTTACCCTCTATGGATTAAAATTCATCAGTGGATCCTCCAATCGAATAAATTTATGAGTGATAGCCGAACCCTAAAATAGAGGTCATAAATTTGTCCACCAATTCCAATTCATTGACTCATAATTTTTAAGAGTTTATGAAACATTAACCCACCTTTAGGTTGCTGCAATAATAGAAGAACGAAAATAAAGAAGGAAATAAAATTCTGAATGTTAAGTTTCCGTAGTTTTGGTTTCCCAGATATTAGAATTTTAACTTGACAGAGCCTAATAGTCCTAACAAATTCAATTGAGTGTAATTTTTTGTTCTTTCAGATCTCAAAAAATGAGAATGTAAGGTTCAAAATCTTTTTTTTTTTTTATTTTTTAATTTTTTATTTGTAACATTTTCTGATGCAGGAGCAGAAGGTGGAAAAAAGGGAGGGCCAAGTTCTAAATGCATTACAAATTTACTTTATTTTCTCTGTTCTATGTTACTAACTAGATGGGACTAATCAGACTCAATATGGTTCTTTTTAGGCTGGTTTTCAAAGTCATAGGTTTCAGGTCTTCAAAGTCACAGGTTTCTCTTCAGAAATGCTTTTCTTACAAACAACTAACATGAACAAGCCATATGAAACGCTCTAAGGAGTGATATAGCCATGCTCTAAAGATTAAAGTCAATTCATCATCCATACGTATTGCAATCTGATGCCAAGATGAAGAAACTGAAAAAATTATAGTCATGCTTAAGGAGGCAATGAGGCATTGACTGGGTACATTGACAATTTGTTAAATAATTAAATACTGGTAGCCTTTCTTCTAAGAAGTGAATGGTTTGGTGTAGACATGTTGTTCAAGAGAATGGTAGCCATCCTCACAAGTGATAACAAAAAAATGAAATAACAGCATTTCATGAGTTCCTAAGATTGATACTATAACATCAGTTGTAGTGATCGCTCCAATTTTTTTTTAATGGCTCCATCCAAGATGATGGTTTTCTACAATCAATGCTATGTGAAATATAATGAAGCCATTCCACTTCCATAGGAAAACAAAACAGACCCATTGTAAATTTCACCAGCACACTATGAGGACTTCCCAGGAAGTCACAATCTTAGTACTACTGATTGAATCCAGTGCAATAGAGATGAATATTTCAAATATATTTCTGTATGCCATTGACCACATTAGATTTGTCTTCAAACTGAGTGTGGGCATGGGACAGCACACTCAACCTTATGTTGAATCAAGTTCCATTGATTCCCTATATTTCCTTTCACTTGTATCCTATTGTCTTTTCTACCGCTTTTCCCCATGATTAGTTCCAGCTACCACTACTGTGTTGCCGATTGGAGGATCAAATTCTTCTGAATCTTGAAATCGAATCAAGTTATGATTCCAAAGCACTGAATTGCAGATAATTTTAATCCAAAGCCAGTAAAAAAAAAAAAAAAAAAAATTGCAGAGCATTGAGATTTCTCTTAGCTTTAATCACTTCATAATCAATTTTACATATGATCCTTTAACAAAAAATTCATAGCTCCAAGTCACCAACAAATCCCAAATGAATTGAATGAATGAATAATACAGGGTTAAATATATGAACATATAAAAAGCCACATATGAATATGTGTACAAAGAATATATATATATAGAGAGAGAGAGGGTAACTGGTCTGGAAGAAGGATGAGCAACAACGGAGACGACGCCGTTTCCCTTGTCGGAAGTTGATAGGAGAACGGTGTGGCCATCGGAATTATTTCCCCACCACTCCGAAGAGGAAAACCAGTCACCTTCGTCTTCAATACGGCGTCGAGTCGCCGTAGAAAACCGCCTGAGATTCAGGCTTGAGCTCAACCTTAGCTCTCTGCCACATCTCCAAAAACCCTAAAGCCCCGAAATTAGACGAACCTAAAACCCTAAACCAGAGACTTTTTGGGGTTCACACCAGTAACGGCTGGCTTAAACCCTACTACTTTCTTTTTCTTAATTATCCCCCTTCGTTTTTTCATTTTTCGGAAAATTAGATTTGGCTCCCTTGTGTAGAGGGTTTGATACACGGAGACCCTAACTTTGGAAAATAATGTACACTGACCCCCTCCAATATGCTGGCATTTAAACACAGAGCGGTACACTGGCGTCACACAAAAAATTATTAGTTCAGCATATTTGAAAGGTTTTTCTTAACGTGTGTCCTAAAAGCACATGTTAAGTTATAATTAATAACCCAATCATTGTATGAAAAAATGTATTTTCACAATTTTTCAAATATTTTCACATTTTTCTAAGCAACTTTCATTATTTACGATACATTTTCATTATTTCCAATGCAATGATTAGACCATTAATTGCAACTTAATGTGTGCCCTTAGAACACACGTTAAGAAAACCCTATTTGAAAAAACATACTTTTTTTCCCTCCCAAACAAGCCAAACCTCAAGTCATTAGGCCCGTGATACACAAATCACTTGCAAGCTTGTACACCTAATAGTGGAAGAGTGGAGACTCAAATTCAAGGCCTCTTGGTTCCTTTACCTTCTAAGCTACTTTAGCATGTTATACCTGAAATAACCTTGTTGTGACTTTCTTGGACAAATGCTTGAAGTCTTGAACACTTCAAAAAAAAAAAAAAAAAAGGTCTTGGAAACTTAATTAGTGTGGGTATCCCTATCCTTTTGGGCTGAGCCTAATTCCATAGGTTTGTGCAATCCCACATGTGCTGGATAAGTGGATATTTAGGGTAAATTACATTAAGATCCTCTAAAATCTGACAATTACAAATAGACCCCCTCACGTTTCTAAAATTATATTAAGACCTCCTCCCTCTAACTTCCATCCATTAATCCGTTAAATCACTTTCAATTTTTTTCAAAATACCCTAATTACCCTTAATGGATGACAACTTCAATGTTAAATGCATATAACTCATCAGTCCAACACATTCATCCAATACATTTGATTGATTGATTTATTTATTGATAAACAACTAAAAGATTATATATATATATATAAAAGAAAAATGCCAAAAAGCTTAAATTTTTGTCCAACTGATGAGGTAGCCATCAGATTTGCTCATTAGAAACAATTATCTATTTAATTGATGTGTAAAAAAAAAAAAAAAAATTGATTTGCTAAGTTGCCACCTCATTTGCCACCTCTATACGTGCATCTCCATTGTAATAATTCTTTTTATTTATTTCTACATATGAGTAATGTTACATAGCCCTTTTTTTTTTTTTACTCAAATCTACTTACTCAAATGAGGTGGCAATTTAGCAAATCAATTTTTTTATTTTTTATTTTGCAAATCAATTAAAAATTTAATTAAATAAATAATTGTTTCTAAAGATCAAATTTGACAGCTGCCACATCAGTTGGACAAAAAATTTAATTTTTTTTAGCATTTTTCTTATATATATATATATATATATATATATATATATATATATATATATATATATATATATATATATATATATATATTATCTTTTAGTTGTTTATCAATAATAATTAAAAAATTCAAAAGTATTGGATGAACTATTGGACTGGTGAGTTATATGCATTTAACATGGAAGTTATCATCCACTAAGGATAGTTAGGGTATTTTGAAAAAATTTGAATATGATTTAACGGATTAATGGATGGAAGTTAGAAGGAGGGGTCTCTTTGTAGTTTATTTTGTAAAGTAAAGGGTGTTAGTGTAATTTTAAAAACGTGAGGGGGTGTATATGTAATAGTCAGATTTTAGAGGGGGTCTTATTGTAATTTACCCGGATATTTATCATATCACCCTGAATCGCAAGGATAGTCTCATAGAGATCATGACACAAGTGGGTTTCAAACACAAACCATGTACATCCTGACCGAGAAGCTTATTCATGCTCAACTTGCCGTTTGAACGGACTTGGATTCAATGCTGAGCTTAGAAAGGTCAGCACGGTGCCGGGTTAATCTCATCCATTCATCTCAGTTTTGGATGGTTGAGATTGAAAGATGAAAAAGTTACTTTTATAAGGTATTTTGATAACTTTATCATCTTTCAATCTTAACCGTTCAAAACCAAAATGAACGACTGAGATGAGCTCGGCACCGTGCTGATCTTTTTAAGCTCAGCACTGAATCCTCTCCCCATTTGAACTATCCCTCACACTTTAAGGCTAGACTACACTTTAATTTATTCTCCTCTGTACTCTTCCCCTGTTGTATCTCTCTCCCTTCTCTTCTTTTATGATCAACTTGCATGGGCAACAACTTTGCTCCTTCCCTCTTATCATTTCCTCTTTACTAATTTATATTTTATTATTTATATCAACCAACTCATATCCCCCTCTCATGCAGGCAGTATTCTGCCACTGATTCTACTTACTAGTTGCAATCGATAGATGAATGATAATTTGAGTTTCTATACAAAGAGAGACATATTTAATGACATAGATAATGAGGCTATTATTCAATGCTTTCAAAATTTGAAAAAACATCAGGAACCCCCTTGATCTCCTGAATAGAAATATTATCAATCAAATTTACCGTAGAAACGTTTAGTAGTCAATTAGGGGAAAAAATTGTAGAGTAGTATCAATCAAAAGTTTTTATTTTTATTTTTATTTTTTATAATAATGTTATTGTCAATTAGGGGAAAAAATTGTATGAGGTTGTAGCCGATTAATTTCCTTAGTTTATAAAACTAAACTATAATTTTCAATTTAATAATAAACTAAGTCAATCCCATTAAAGTAAAATCTGTTGGAAAATATTGTCTTATATTACTTATGTATAATTCTATCAAAACAGTATACATATAATACACGAATTATTCTGAATTACACAATATACAGAATACAGAATATAATAGAAACCGAAATAAATTCTGGAAATTCACAAACTTACAGAATACAGAAGATAATAAAACAGAACCGGATTGATTAAGGCTAGTGTTTGACGCTATGTCCTTAAGACAGATTTCGCCCCTCACTTGGTGCTTTGAGTCCCACAGACGTCTGCCTCCTAGGATACAATGATCTGTACGCACAGAAGAAGCACTGCAATCTCTGCGTCTGGTGAACCCACTGTGTCCTTACTCTCTTTTTCAAACAGTACGAAATGTTAAACTCTTGATTTTTTTTTTTAATTGACTGCGAAATGCAGTTTAAATAAATAACCCAGAAGTGACTATCCAGAACAGTCCAAAAGGCACATTGATCAGGTGTGTCTTTTGTTCATGACTGTTCTGGGTTAACAGACAGACATGACTTATCGGTAATTAAATTAATTAGCAAAATAAATTTTGCCTAAAAAATAACACACATGGGTCAGTCTTCTTGACCCCACCCCACCCGACCCGGCCCGGCTCGGCTTGGCTCGGTGCGGGCGTTTTTGGGTCCAAACCCAATGTTGGCTAGGTCCTCCCTCCTCACAAAACTTGGGTGTCCTTTGGGCCCAAACCACAGGTCCAAAGTATGTGTATATGAATTCACTTAGAATTTCATAGTTATTCAATGTGGGACAAGCCTTATTACCATTCTTCAACCAACTATTCAAAGGTGACTTTAGAGAACAATTTCTCATTCACCCATTAATGATTTTGGCTAATTAAATATTCGAATTAAATCTCCACATAGAGATTAACTAATTCCAACATGGACCCACCTCAAATTATACATGGGACCCACTTTAATAAATGGCCAATATCTCTAACAAAATCCTAACTCCACCACTGCCCATGAGGGGTGGTGCATGCCTAGGGTTGCATGCATTGCACGAGCATGTGAGCCAACCCTCATGTGAGATGATGCTTACAATATGCAAGAGTTACTTTTGTTTACATTATTTAACTTAACATGACATGGTAAGAATGAGTGCACATCCGGGAGAAAAAAAAAAGGGCATATTGCATATGAACCTTGAATAATCCACTCCCATTATAAATTTCTACCATTAGCATACCATCTCAAATATCCATTAATGACCATTTTCAATTTCCATTGATGATTTGAATCAGCAGTTAAATGAAACCAGTATATATATACATATATGCTCATGCTATCAACATCATCCATATATGGCAGTTGAATATTTGTAGCTAGTCTGCTTCTCTACTTGTATGTATTAGAGTAAGTTTTTTTTCTCCCCTCCCCCTCCCACATTTTTTTTTCCTTTTCTTTTTTTCTCAGGTGGGGATTTGTGTGAAGGGTGTTGATACATGTAAAGTATGTTCCAAATACCATCGTTGACCATCATTCTTCTCCAAGACCTGCATCCAAAACTTGTAATCGAGAAACCAATTAATGACGTAGACATATATATATATACACACACCCTTTTTTTTTTTTCCAAAGTAAATATGCATATGGATACATCTACAGAAAAATAAAAGCAATAACTGAAGTAGTTTATCCACTCAAAAGGAATTGCCTGAATATTTAGAATAAATTTCCGTAAGTCATTTTAATGGATTAACTGTAATTTACCCTTTGCCTTTTTGTTCTCCTTTTTTATTTATTTTTATTTTTATTTTTATTTTTTGGAGGGGGTGATTTGAGGGAATATTTGAAAGACAAACCCATGGATATTCAATTAAGGGAGAGGATCATGGATTACGAGTGGTCTTTGTTATATCGCAAGTGATAATCAGACTAACATTTGTATGCCTTACCATAAAACATGCCAACACAAATTTTGTTCCATTTGACAAAAAAGAAATGGTTGTCTTACCTTCATCAACCAATCTTTGCTACCCACGCTTTCATTCCAATAGCTTTAGCTCCAGTCTTCGTATTTCGCTTCCTCCTGACATCCATTAATAATATATAGTCAGTCTTTTAAACAAGCCTTGTAGCCAATCTAACAATGTGTACGTCTACCTCATATGCTTAGAGTGGGTAGGTGTGCCTTTTTTTTTTTTGGGGGGGGGGGGGGTTAGAGAGAGATTTCCAGTGTAAAAATAGCTGTGTTCTTGCAGTCTGTCGAAAAACTGGGTTTATAAGTGACTGTAATAGCGTAATGGTATGGGACTGGCCATTTAGGGCCGGTCCTGAGGTCAAGCCACTCAGGCAGCCGTCTAAGGCCTCAAAATTTTGACAAAAAATAAGGGCCCCCAACTTAGTTGTTACCTTTGTAATAAGTCCAAAAAAAAAAAAAAAAAAAAAAAAAATTTTTTTAATAACTAGATGAGAAAAGGCCCTAACCCAAGTTTAAGGGCCCCAAATAATTCCTAAGTTTCTAACCCAAGTCCATATACAATAACCCAAATGGCCAAATAATCTACTCAACTCAAGCCTAAAACCATTATAAAAAAAAAAAAAAAAGGAAAAAAAAAAAGACACCATTTAACCCTAAATCTGTCAGTTTGCCTCGAGCCTCCAAACTCCAACATCTTCCTCTCTTCCTCTCTTAGTGCTCTCAACCTCTCACAGCCTCTATCCTAATTAGATCAGATCAGAATTCTATTTGGAAGATTAAAAGTATTTGATTACCTCTCAAACAAAAAAGTCGTGTACACCAAATCTTCAAACCATTCTCTCTTTAATTAATTAATTTCTATACTTTTTCTTTCCTACACACACACACACAAGGGGCACTATGATATTATAGGGAGAGATTTATTTTTAGAATTAAAAGTCTTGAAAGAAGTTTTATGAACATATCTAAAATGACCAATTCAAGTACTTAATTATTTGAAAGAAATGAACAGTTATTTCCCAAATGCTTGGATTGCTTATAGAATATTGTTGATCATACTAGTTACAGTTACATTTGCAAAAATAAGTTTTCAAAGTTGAAGTTGATCAAATCTTACCTTCATTCCACTATGTCACAGGAAAGATTGACCGGATTAGTTATATTATCCATTGAACATGATATGGTAAAAAAGTTTGATTATGCTAACTTAATAAGTGATTTTGTAGCTAAAAAGGTAAGAAGAGTAATATTTAAATGATACTTTGCTATAGTTGGTTCATTTCTTTTTGGTATTATAGCTTTAAATTTTGTTGTTTTTTTTTTCTTCTTCTTGTATATGTAATTTTTTCTAAATTATAAAGGAAGAAGATCATATTTTATTTATTTATAATTCTTATAAAGATTTATTTTTTGTCTTAATTTATATAAGAAAATTTTAGTACTCATATATTTAGCCAAATTCTGTGTGTATTAGGGAAAAAAATTTGTTGGGTATAAATTTTGTTGTGCATATGAATATGTATAGAGGGCCCCAATTTAGGAGTTCGCCTAGGGTCCCCAAAAACTCAGGACTGGCCCTGTGGCCATTTTATCTGTCGCTAGGTCACTTTAGCGATGGATTCAGCACTTTGGCCATATTAGTACAGATTTGGTGATGGCTATTGCTCCCACACTATATATATATATATATATATATTTTTAGGGGTAGTGCCAGTAACGTACCTTATGAATAAGCATAATGCCATCACTTTGTTTGACTAAAACCCTCACCATTATTCAGGCATCCCCAGGCAGTTTGTCACATAATTGGGCAGGACAAACAGAAATATGAATTGATGCTCCATAATTATAACAAAACAGACACCTTATATTGTGCATTCTTCTTCTTTTTCTTTTTTCCTTCCATTAGTTATCTACTTATCTTTCCATTAGTTATCTACTTATCTACTTACCTTTGATGATTTATGGGATAGGGTGTATTTTTTGGGATGTTTTTGGGCTTCTTCCTCAAAGGAATTTGGTGGCTTTCCTTTTTTTGTTTTGAAATCTGATTGGAGGGCTGTTTGTTGTTAGTCCTTCTAGTTTGCCTTTTTCTCTTTTCGTTGTTTTGCTTTCTATTTTTGGTGGACTTCTCGTCCTCCTTTTGTATGCTTCCTTTCTTCTATTAATAAAATCTTGTTTGTCGCTGTTTCAAAAAAACAAAATTCTACAGCAAGACAGATTCTCCTACCAAATGTTTCTCTTATATTAAAATCAAATACCTTACCTATTTCTTGTAGCTGATGCTTCTGACTCATCCTGTAGCCTAAGTGAAGCTAATGGCCTCAACAAGAGATGCACAGGATCAGCTTCAGGTGGCCTACTATTTATAACAGCATTTGAATCCATGGGCCATTTCATTGGAACTTCATTGTTCCTGTACCAAGTGAGAAAATATATTAATATTTTTCTTCAGTGGATTTTGTGGGAATTAGCCTCGTACACTTTCAAGCAATAAGAATACAATAATGACTCTCATACACATGCAACTTCAAGATAATTAAATGGATTTTACCCCTGTTTTCCACTTCATCCTACAACCGAAGGCATACATAGTGAAACAGTTTGTATACAAGAACTAGCATGCCCAGTTCATGGGATGTATGACTAAGCCGTCTAAGCATCACAGTGGCAGTGGCAGTGGCAGTGGCAGCATCAGTATAGGGAAAATGGAGGTGGCGTGGTTGGATATTTTTCTTGGGGTGGGTTCTTTTTTTTTTTTTTGTGTGTGTAGGTGGGTGGGGGGGAATTATATATTTCCCATACAATACTGTGAAAGGCGTATTAAAACTTCGCAAAGGCTCCACCGCTTAAATGTTAAATTGAAATATATTCTGCCTTACACTGTTGGAACATGAGCCTTTTGGCAGGATAAGCAATTCTTTGGATTAAGGTAAACCTACTTATGTTATCGTTGTGATATAACGGAAACTCTTATTAAAATTACTAATATATCAACTAAAATTTAAGTCTAAATTTTAGAACTTGATTTAATAGAAACAGAGATAAATATATCAAAGAATGAATACAGATAAATATTTACCCTTCTATACATTTGAATTTGCAGCGATTCATAACAGCCACTGTATAATTGTCGAATAAGATGTCAAGGCGCTTTGCTAGTTTTGGTATCTCAGAAAGTGGCAAAATATCCCAAACCTTCAAAACCTGAATATAATTTGAATTTCCCTCTAGAATGTCTACAGTCCAAACTAGATTAAGCAGCTTGTTGACTCTATACTGCTCCAACAGTTGGGAAGAAGTGCCATCCATGACATTGAGGTTTTTCTTCTTGCGAGGCTCACGCCAACCAGTTGAAAGCTTCTCCAACAGAGTAATCACTTCCTTTCGAATCTCGATGCTCTTAATTCTTGCCATAGATTTCCAAAATTCATCACTAAAGCAAACCTGTAACAGTAGAGACATTGAGACATGGCTTATGTTTGAGAACCATTAACAAGATCCCCAACCAACTCAGATCAAAGGCTTTGTTTGGATCTTGAAAAGAGGGAAAGAAAAATGACAATATATTTTTTTTTTAGTCAAATAAAGGAGCTTCAAGCATCATAGAACAACCCAGCATCATAGAAAATATTTTAAATTGCTTAAAAATGGATTATTCTCCTAAGTATTTTAATCATTTTCCTCTCCTTTCTTTAACACTTTCCAAAATCCAAACAGAAGCTAAAGAAATTTGGGAGAAAAAAAATAATAAAAATATAATGAACAAAACTCATGGTCATTATGGGATTAGTGTCCAACCTAAACTACATTGTTCAATTCTATAAGAAATAACAGCTGATTTTTTTATTTTTTTACTTTGGATGCACAAGAAGGTATTGAGTTAATATAACAAAGACTACAATACAAACAAGAGCATTATACCTTCCACTTTGCCTGTCTGAACAATAGAGAATCCATATTGAGTAAAATATCAAGTTGGTCAAGCTCAATCAAGGCAGCCGTAATTGCCTGAGCCAAGCACTTGTCCTCGTCAGCATTATAATAACACCCCCGATCCTGGGCATCAATGACTAATTTCTTCCAAACAGAGCCACTGTTGATTAGAGTTGTTCCATTCCCCAAAATCCAAAGGCAATACCTGCACAGAGGAAGCACCCATGCCATTAAACTGCGAAACCACCCAAAAGCTAAACATGTTTGAGACTCGCTCTAATGTCTGTTTTGCCATATAGACAAAGAATACCTTGCTCGGGTCAATGCCACATTTGCTCTTTGACGACTGGAAAGGAAACCCACCAACCCATTGCCATTACATCTGACAGTAGAGATAATTATCAAATCCTCCTCACCACCTTGGAACCCATCAACAGAGCGAACATTCACAGAGAAATCACTCTCTGCACCTGTACTGTAAGTATTTCCGAGTTTCTCTTGAATTGCAAAAACTTGAGCCTTGTATGGTGAAATGACACCAACACTAACCTTCTGTTTTGTGTCAACATATTCTGCAAAGAAAATGATGGGGTGGGTTTCAGAATTCTAAACTTGTTGATCAAGAAGCAGATGAAACACCCAATACATTTGTCTCAACAACTTCTCAAGTAGCAACATTATTTTCCCCTTTGTAAAGACTTTGTTAAGCTGACAATATAACATACCTTTATATAGTCTCGCAAGTAATTCAGCGACGACAGTGACCTCCATCATATTTTTCCTACTATAACCGTCATCAAATTCCTCTTTTCCATAGGCAACATTTATAAAAGAGTAGGAACCATACATGTTACCACAAAGAAAATGCCTCTCATAGCTTCTTTCTTTGACATTTGGTGCATCCACAATCTGTTCATCATAGAACTCCCTACTTGGAAATAAGCTTATGGAAGGATGCATTCTGTACTGGACATTGAGAAGGTGCTTACTGTGTCCTAACAATGCCAGCCTCTCAAACAAACTTCTTCCAAAGTCAGCCTTCTTAGAAATCTGATAATGGAAAATTTTCAAAATATTGAAAAAGATCTTACTGTTACTTGCAAATATAAAGGAAGAAAGAACAAGATAGAATTCATTACCTCGCTTCTAACCATTGCAGGCAGTTGCTGCTCATCCCCTATAAGTATGGCATGGCGGAGACCAGAAAGTTGTAAAGGAATGGCAGATTCACATTCTTTAAGTTGAGCAGCTTCATCAATAACAAGTAATTCCAGTCGTTTCATCCCTCCTACATGCAATTTAGCAGAGCTAGAAGCAGTGCAGAAAATCAGGCATGCATTTTGCAGACAAAATCTTTTGATCACATAAGGATCAAAGGTTTTTGGATTATAAAAGATTTTTGGAATAATGAACGCCTCACGAAGGAACCTGAGTATTTGAAGGCAATCTATTCTGGTCATTGTAAAATTAGTAATGGGGCTAACTCTGTTTTGCACATCTTCAAATTCTTTGAGGACTTCCTTTAATCCTTCATCTGTAACAGTATCACCATGCAGCAAAGTTCCAAGAGACTCAAGAAAATCAAGAGCTCTAATCATGTTCTTTACCACGTCTAACGAAATGAATGAAGTTGGTAAGTGGGTATACAAATTTACAATACAAAACTTCAGATTGCCGCCAATGCTATTGAATCTCTCCCTTACAAAATCTTTAAACGTCAAAACATCATGACTTTTTTTGCCCTCTTCTTTATATTTCTTGCTTTTGGAGAGATCATCCTTGTTCTCTTTTCTCTCATGCTTCGATTGGTTTTCTTCCTGAGAAACCTTCTCCTTCTGTTTTTTCATTTTTTTGCTTTCTTTTAAGGTTCGATTGATAACTTTAACCCAAATTTTCTTGTTCTTGTCTTTGAAGGTTTTTTTGTCATAAATTTTGGCCTTTTTTTCTGGACTACATTTTAGCTTCTCATTTCTGGAATTTCTCTTTTCCTCCTCCTCCTCATTGTCATCATCATCTTCATCAGAGTCTTTCTCTTTCATGCTTTCCAAGTACAAAGAGTACTGCCCGTCAGCGTTTTCAAGCAAGCATATCATTGATTCCAAAGAATGTCTCCACCCAGACAATGGAGCTAAACACTCACAAAGAACTTCAGCACGATAATCAAGAAAAACATCAAGAAGGTCATCATGGTCATCAATTTTCATTCGCTCCCCATTCCCAAATAAAACTATATCTCCAAGCCCGTATGTGTCATATTTCAGTGACTCTGTAACCAACCTCAAGAGCCTAGATGTAACTTCCAACACCGCGATGTTGGTTGAAGCACAAGTAAGTGTTCTGCATTTCATTTTCAGGAGTGCAAATAATAATGCACCAACCATCTTCGTCTTCCCAGTCCCAGGAGGACCCCATATTAGTTTGACAGTATTTTTATGGGTGCATTCCCTAGTTGCAATACAGCTTAGAACAGCTGCTTCTTGGGAGTTGTTTAGATTAATAGAGCGCAAAGAGCCAATAACATCCCGTGAAATATATTTTTCTTCAGAGAAACATGTAGAACAATTTTCCCCCGCCTGTAAGGAGCAAATATAACAAAGATAAGTAATCCACACAATACAATAATAAATCCCATGCTTTGTTAATTAACAAAAGAGGAATTGGGGAACAGAGGATGTTAGTAAAATTGCCATATTCATATATGTATCGTGGAAGTAATTAAAGATGAATCAAGATTCTTACAGCAGATTCAACTTGCAGCACATTCTTGATAATTTTCATTTTCCCCTTCGATTTCAATGCATTCCATATACGAATATTTGTTGTCATGTTTATCAGAAAAACACCAAAGAGAGTTTCTCTCTTCTCATTCGTTTTTTGTGTGCCTCGTTGAAACATGATGGGACGTGATGAGAGTATCAGGAGTTTATCCGTTATTTCATCTCTTCTCCCTTCAACTAAGGCAATCAGATAAGATCTTTTGGGCCTGTTTAAATCATCAATGCATTTCGGTCTTACGTCCGTCAGTGCAATGAGATCACCCACCTCAGGCTCATATGTCCCTGCAGCATCATTTTCAAGATCTCTCAATGTTTTCAATGTAACTTTGTAGAACAAGTCTTTTGGAGGCTCATAATATCCAGATTCTTCAACAGACAATATCTCCCGCACAGGTGCCGAAAACAATGTTGACATGCCTGAAGACAAATCAGCACGTGTTTCCTCAATAAGTGGGAGGATGAATGAATTCTGATACTCATTTGTTGACAAGAATGTATTTGGGATCTGCTTCACCTGTAAAAGAACATATTTAGTCTTATGAGTTGAACACTCTTGAGATAGAGAATCATCACTTGTACAACTTTTAGGATCCGAGTAAAATACAAATGCTAGTGACCTCGAAGGACTAGATAAACTTGAGAAAAGGTCAACAACTTCAAATTACCATCAAATTATGTGTCAAGTATGCAGAGACATCAAATTAGATGAAATTACAACACAATAACAACCTTTTATCCATTGTGCAAACCCGGTAAGTGATAGCTAGTGCCTTCAACTATTCGTTCGGTCGTTCCCTTGTAAGTGGAAACTTCCGTTAGGTGACTAGGAAATAGATTTGACCTTGTTCATAATAATGCACTTCAATTGCTTCTTAAATCCTAAGCCTATCAAGAATTCTTGGCTTCTAAAGTCACACACTAATTCCATAAAATATGCACAAGGAGAGCTTAGTACAATTGAGACCATTAGTGACCTTGGCTATGTGTTACATGGCTTCCCCCTACACATATGGTAAGACTTGTCATGTGACCTTAGTGACATTGGCTATGCATTGCATGGCTACCCACTACACACATAAATCACATAAAATATATTTGCATGTCATTATGTGTGTCTATATATATTTGTATACATATATATATATATATTAATCATAAATGGCCTACTGGCCAAATGGCATCCAGGAGACTTCTCATGTGACCTTATGAGGTTTACAGTGATGTAGGATCTAGTGTCAATGATATATCAATAATACAACCATGCATGAGATATATCAATGATACAACCAAATCTTAATAGGACAATGAAGAATAATGCTCCATGAAAATTATCTTAATAGCATGACATACCAATAATTGAGCAACTGAAGAGACATTTGGATTCTAATTTCTAATAAGCACATCAATTATTATAGGAATTTGACTAAATGTGACTATATTCATCTAACCACCAAGAGAAGTTGTGGAAAAAACAGTTGCAGGATTAGTATAGATAACATCCTTCTTAACAATTTTTTTATAAACATTCCCTAGGCTCGTAAAATCCAAAGCATCACTTAGCTTCATTCTGAACAAACAAAGAGTCAAATTTTTTCAGAACTTAATAAAGCATAAATAGTTATAATAAAATGATAGCAAATATAGTTACAATAAAATCCAAAAAAAAAAATAAAAATAAAAATGAAGAAGAAGAATATGCCTCATTTTAGACCAAAAAAAATGAGAAACAGCCAAATTCAAAGATAATTGAGAAAAGTACCATAGCCTTCAACATTCTTGACACTTGTATACCAAAGCTTGCAATTGCAACTTTAGCATTTCCTTACTCGATTCGCAAAGAAAACACACTATAATCACCGCATCAGGTAGCCTAGTGGCCCAGGGCAGCCCTGGCAGGGCTTGGGCGAACATGCCTAGCTTTGTGCATAGATTTGAGTCATGCTGGTTTATCTGCATGTGTGTGTGTGTGTGTGTGTGTGTGTGTGTATAGATTAAGTTTTTTATCTATATCATGCTGGTTTAACTTATTTAAAAACACCAATTTGTTCCCAATCATTCTATCATATGCAAGAAACGTGCCATATGGCAAAATGTGGCCAACTATACATGAATGCATGGATATTGACCAGAAGCTTCTCCCCCCATTATATTATACAAAGTATGTTGGATTGGCTCCTCTCAAGAGAGCCATGTCCAATGAATTTTTAAGAACACTCACATTAATTGTGATTTCAAAAAGGGGAGATTTTTGTTTTTGTTGTTTTTTTTTTTTTTTTTTTTTTTTTTTTTGGGGGGGGGGGGGGGGGGGGGGGAGGGCGGTATTGGACCACCAACTGACAATCCCATTTAAGTAGGCCAATAAACAAAAAATTCCCCTGGTTGGATGAATTTTGGGAGTTTCCTTTGCCTGGAACATCATGTGGTTTTCCACTGCAAAATTTACAAAAGATAGTACAATGTAATGCATACAGAGAGTGTAAACTTCGCCTGATTGCCAAAATCTCTAGATACATGTGTCTCTAGCCAACCTCAGTTGCATAAAAAAAATTGTTCATTTGTAAGAGTTTATATTACTAATCAGAACCTCAAGTATCAAGTATAGAGAATAAGTTGGAAGGTGTGATTTATTTGTCTAGATTTCTATGTTTCATATGCATAATGAATGTGGAAACTCATAACATTTTGCATTTTCATAAAAAACAAATAATTTTACGGTTAAATTTTCTTTACCCTCATTTGCCAGCCATTTCTACTGCTACCAGGTGTGTGAATTTCATGCATTGACCAAATGAGTGTATTTATTTTCATTTATATATGCTAAGTAATATCATTATTAGCAAGAAGGAATATAATAAATGTGTGTATATATGTAGAGAGAGAAAGCAATGCAAACCTTGCGTTTGTAAAGATCTTTGTTGAGTACATCCCCAATAGACCAAGAAAACACCAAATCTGCCAAGCTTTTAAACCTTGGTTCTACCCTGTTCGCCTTCTTCTCATAAGTCTTCTCCATCCTTTCAACTTCTCTGAAATAGCAAATGCCAAAATCCAATATCATTCAATCATGTATCATCAACCAAAACATAAAGGGAAACACTATTAGTACTCCCAAATAGGCTTCTGCTTTCCTCAAGAGTGAGAATGAGTTCTATTGGATTGCAAGTAGCATTTCCCAACATAACAGAGACACAGAGAGAGAGCTTTCTTCTCTTTACCAAAAAAGAGAGAGAAACAGAGAGAGAGAGGGAGAGATGGGTTGCTTGGCAGCTAAGAAAATGGGAAAAAGAGAGGTACCCAATACTCCAAAATGGTGACACTAGTCCATGCCCATGATGAAAGGAATAAAAAAGAAAAAGGGATTCTTATATTCAAGCCTTTTCCTTGCAAACTTCCAACTTTCCCGATACTGAAGGAAAACAAAAGTAAAGGCCGTACGAATGATGAAAGAAAATGGGGGCCGAGATAGATAAATTTAACAGAGAAGGTTGACGAGATCTCAAATAAAAGGAAGGCAAAGCGAGTATGAATGGAAGGAATGGGGAAGGTGCATGATGGCAACCTTTCGGTACTCCAGTATTTCAAATGCACGTTCCGTATGATTAGTAGTCATTCTTAGAAAAGTTATTAATCATTTACTAAGATGTTAGTAGTCATTGTAGAAAGTTAGGGGTATTTGCATTCCAATACTTCAAAAAAATTTTGTTGGTGATTAATCATCAATGCTACTTCTAGAAAGGGGATAAAAAAAGGTTGCCGACGAATGTAAAGAAAAGAGGAGAAAGCATGCCTAGGAGAGAAATAGGAAGAAGAAGGAATCTAATAGCACAAAATAAATAAGTAAATAAATAAATAAAAGAAGAAGGAATCAAGTGAAGGAGATATAGACACACACACACACACATATATATATATATATTGGGGGGTAAAAAAGGGTTATATTTGTTACTCGGAATTTGGAAGTACTTTTGATGGGATTTGGATTTGGTGCAATTAGCTATTTTTACTGCATGGTACAGTAAACGTAGGATCGATAAAATGTGGACAAGGAGAAGAAATAGAAGGCTGTTAGGCGTTGGGCATTGGGCGTCAAATGCATTTCTCGAATTTCAGCCCTTTATTTCTCCTCTTGCCACGTGTCATCGATCTTACGTTTACTACACCATGTAGGGCATTAAATCCAAATCTTTTTTTATGTGCATGGCAATTTGGCTTGGGATTGTTCCATTTTATGGGGTAATCAAAATTATGGAAAGAAGTAGGAGGAAGATCAGAGTGAAGATTCTAAGGAAAACCAACTGCCATTGTTCGATTTTCTAGTTTTTTTTTTTTTTTTGCCTTTTTTTTTTTTAAGGAGTCGTTGGGTTTTTATTGAGCATTTTATTAACCAACAAAAATGATCAAGATGCAGACTGCCCCTGGTTGTCTATAAGAGATAGTATGGTTTGGAGCCGTGCATGACTTTAACACGAGTGCACTTAGAAGTCATGCACTTAGAAGTCATGCACAACTTCTAACATGTGATCTATCCCAAATGTTTGCGCATGAAAGTCATACACGGCTAAGAGCCGTATGATCCCTCCCAGATGACCTGTACTTGTTAATCTCCCTATTAACCAATAACTTCAATAAAAGACACAAACTTTAACACCTCTCTTATACAAAACTTTAGTTACACTTAGAAACTCCACAAGTGAGAAAATTTCTAATAAGAATTCAACAATAAAATTTGAATAACTAGTTTTTCTGTATACATGTTGAAATAGCCAGACACTAAGAATCATCCATCTTTGTAACCTTCTTTACTTTACTTCTGACCTTCATGACAAAATTATTTAGGTTTTTCATACTCTCCATGGCATTAGAAGAGTTTGTAGCTAAATCAACTTCCTTAGCAAGCACTAACCCAAACCATTGGTATGTATCCAATTACATAGTAGTATGATGGATTGCACTTTATTATTGTCATCTAGTTTTGGTATTTAACCAAATAAAAAAATAATTTATTTTGAAAATCAAATAAATAAATATTAAGTTAGATTTATTTGACTATTTGAGTTAGGTAAGTGATAAGTTTGATTTGAATTTAAATTTTATTTTATGAGATTTTATGTTATAAATATTTTGATATTGCATGCCAAGAATAATTTTTTTATGGAGCATCAGCTGGTAAGAGGCTCCCCATCAAAGTGGGTTCTTTTATTTCCCTTTATTTTGGGCAAAGACCGTATCAACCATGTGACTTCGAATATGATTTTCCAGTTTAACGCTACATCTTTTTTTTTTTTTCATTTTTTGTCCTAAAAGCTTACACCTTTTCATAAGGGCCCCTCTGTCTCCTACAATTAATTGTAGAAAGAGGACTAGGTCGGATAGGACCTATGTTAGGAGAAGAGAATGTGTCGGATCCCCACAGAATACCTATTTTACCCTAGTTTACAGTAAATGACCCTTTTTTTTTTTATGTTTTTGGTTTTTTTGGAGTAAATTGCAGAAAACTATCCGTAAGTTTGGGGTGTGTTTCAATTTGATACCCTTAAGTTTAAAACGCATCAATTCAGTAGCCATATTTTTCGTTGACTCAAAATCAAAAACACTGTTAATAGAGACTGCAAAATGACTTTACTACCCTTATGTTAAACGAGGTCGTTTAGGGAAATAACTTGCTTTGTGGTGAAAAACCACTCCCAAATGTCATGGAATCAGGCATCTCACTCTCGACGGCGAGAAGCACCGTCATCTCCCTTTTTTGACGGCGGACAACGAACACCATGAAAGAGCACCTGAACTTGTAGATCGACCGCGGCCCACACATCCACTTCCTAATCTACCGCTTGGGCTTCTCTGATGCCGTTGACATCAAACATCAAAGAAGTAGACGCCATCGCATCCTCCCCTGTTCTGGTCTGCTCCAGTACTTGATTGGGTTTTGCACTATTGTTCCATGGCCAAATCTGTGATTAAATACCTCTGCAGATCTGTCGGTGATGCAAGAACCACCAACAGCTGGCAGCTAGGGTCAACAGTGGCAACAACTAGCAGCGGTTCCTACAGATCGACGGCGACGAGTTAAAGATCTGAAGTTGAAGATCTGCTCCCAACCAAACACAACGTTGCAGATCGAGGGCTCCATCGTCGACCAATTGACGGCTTTAATAATGTGCATTATGATGGGTTGTTGTCGAGGGTTGTGAGTTATGAAGGTGGATTCGAGGATTGGGTTGATTGTGGTTTTGTGCGAATGGGGGTTAGTGGGGAGGGATTGGGTTCATGGTTTTCGCCATCATCACCTAGAGGAGAAGTTTGAGTGGGTGAGAGTATTTTCGCATTTTATTTTTTGTTGTTGTTGCATTATTGGCTAGCGAGGTTTGGGTGAGTGAGTGGGAAACGGTAGATCATGATTTTTTTTTTTTTTAGTGCATTGCCGGCGAGGGAGGTTTGGGTCAGTGAGAGCTAGGGAGGTGCAGTATATAGCTAGCGAGCTTCGCCGGAGAAGACAACCAGCAACGCTGCTTGTCATTATTTTTATTTTTATTTTTTGTGGGGGAGAGGGGCAAAGTAGGCATATTGGAGATAAATAAAATCACATACATGTCATGTGCCTCCTCACCGTTTGGTCAACTAACAGTTGCTAACGGTGGGCTCTTAATTGCAACAAAACTAAAAGTTTGGATACTCAATGGGTGACATTTAAATTTGGGGGTAGCAAACTGAAACACAATCTAAACTGGAGGATAGTTTTTTATATTTTACCCTTTTTTTTTTTTTTTTTTTTTTTGGGAAGAACAATAAATTACCTTTGTTAAAAAACCATTTTCACCCTCTGAAGGGAAAAATGTTTTTTGCCTTAAAAAAAAAAAAAAAAAAAAAGGAAAGAAAGAAGACCAAGACTAATCCGACCCAATGACGTACCAGGAGTTACGTTATTGGGTCAGATTAGCCCTAACATTTTTACTTTTCTTTTTCTCAATTCCTTTTGGGTCCCGTGGGATGTGGTGTTGTTGGTGGTGCGGGCCCCACCTGTTGGACCTACAAAATTAGTTGGGCCGACTCAAGTATTAAAAGGGAACGGCTATTGCAACCCCCCATTTCTATAAGCCCATCCTCATCCTTTAGGTTTTTAAGGTTTTATGCAAAATATAAAAAGTTTTTATGAAAACTGACTGTGTTGTCTACTAGAAAATATCATTTTAAATAACTTTGCAGAAGAAAGTTTTTCCAAAATTTATCGTTTAGGTAGACTTTTTAGCAAAAAATGAAATAAAGGCTATAAATAGTTAAAAAATATATTTAAACGATAGATTTTGGAAAAACTTTCTTCTACAAAGTTGTTCAAAATGATGTTTTCTAGTGGACATCACGGCCGGTTTTGATAAAAACTTTTTATATTTTGTATAAAACCTTAAAAACCTAAAGGATGAGAGGTGAGCTTATAGGAATGGGGGGTTGCAATAGCCGTTCCCGTATTAAAATCCCAAGCCAAAGCCCAGTGTTCGGGCCTATTTAGGCTACGGCCTTTGGCATGAGCCTTCGGGCTTCATTTAAACTTTGTCTTGTAGCCTTATAAGGATCATTTATATACGATTGCAACCCCTTAATTTTATTTGTATACCCCATTAATTTTAATTTTTTAAGATTTTAAAAAAATATAAAAGCTTTTTATGAAAACTGGCCATATAATATATTAGAAAATATCATTTTGATCAACTTTGTAAAACAAAGGTTTTTCAAGAGTTTAAATTTAAATGGAACTCTTAGCCTATGTTTGGTAGGGGGGAAAAGGGGAGGGAAGGGAAGGGAAGGAGGGAAAATGGGAGGGAGGATGGTAATTGGGTGTGTTTGGTAGAGAGGAAAGGGGGACAGATGGAAAGGGGAGGGAGGATTAGGAATCCCTCATTTTCACTCTTTCTCATCCCTCCAATTTTGAGGGAATTAGAGGAGGGAAATGGAACTTTTTTTTATTAAAATGACACATTTACCCTTATGCTTAGAATAATTTACTCATTATTACTACATATGTGAGGGGAAAATAGTAAAATTAATATTTATTCTTTTCATTCCTTCCTTTATATCAAATAAATAGGAAAAAAGGAAACAATCTTTCATTCCATTCTACATCCATCAAACCAAACACATAGGGAGGAAAAAAAGTATCCTTCCCTTGAGGATGAAAAGTCCATCCCTTCCACCTTTCCTTCCTTTCACATTTTCATCCTCTGTACCAAACATAGCATTAGTAAAAAATGAAACAAAGATGATAAATAATAAAAAATGTACTTATGACATTTTTTAAAAAAAATTTATTATGTAAAGTTGTTGAAAATGATGTTTTCTAGTGGATTATGTGACAAATTTTTATAATTTTTTTTTTATAATTTTTGTAAAATCTTGATAAATAAAAATTAGTGGGGTGTGAAAATAAATTTAAGGGGTTGCAATAACCACCCTCTTTATATATGAAATAAAATAAAATGCTAGCTTGAAGCTTAAAGACAAACGGACATGAACTATAGGAATGCTAGAGTTAAGACCGTTATGCGGCGTCCAAGATGATCCACACCTGAAAATTTTCGTGTGTATATATATTACTAATAATTATAATTTATAAATAATGAATATAATTTATTAGTAATATAAGTTATATAGTACTAATACTAATGAGTAATAACTAAATATTTATTTCTTATAAGTTATACACTAAATCTATACAAGTTTCAGAATTTGTTTTATAAATTTATAACTATACATTAAAGTTATAACTTTAATGTATAATTTTAATTTTTGTCCTGGTTTTATTTAATTATACGTTTGTTGGGAGAAAATGAGGATTGGTGCAGGGGGTATACCGGGCCGGGTTGGGCTGCATGACGAACTTTTGGGTAATTTTCGGGCCAGGCTCAGCTCCCAACCAAAAAGGGAACGGCTATTGCAACCCCCCATTCCTATAAGCCCACCCCCTATCCTTTAGGTTTTTAAGGTTTTATGCAAAATATAAAAAGTTTTTATGAAAACCAGTCATGACGTCCACTAGAAAACATCATTTTGAACAACTTTGCAGAAGAAAGTTTTTCCAAAATTTATCGTTTAGGTAGACTTTTTGGAATGAAATAAAGGCTATAAATGGTTGAAAAGTATATTTAAACGATAGATTTTGGAAAAACTTTTTTCTGCAAAGTTGTTCAAAATGATGTTTTCTAGTGGACATCATGGCCGGTTTTCATAAAAACTTTTTATATTTTGCATAAAACCTTAAAAACCTAAAGGATGGGGGTGGACTTATAGGAATGGGGGGTTGCAATAGCCGTTCCCAACCAAAAATTCAGGCGGAGTTCAGTGCCTCAGTGGTAACAGTATCAGGCTGGGCTGGGGCAATGGATTGACTGTGGCCTTGTGGGGGATCAATGTAGAAATGGATTGGTTGGGTCCTTCTCCATTGGTATGGAGGAAATTGTGTAACTCCATTTCTTACTCTCACATCTGTTAATATATTTCTGCACAAATTCAATAAATAGATTAGATATTTTCTTCATACATATTACGTATGCCGAATTTCTAGTTAATCAAAAAGTAAGAATAATCTACATATCATCCATAAAGTGTCTCAAATTATAGTTTTTTTTTTTTTTTAAATTTTTTATTTATAAATTTTTTAAATTTATTTTAATAATGAAAATAAATGTAAGTTTACACATTCAACACTTCATGGTATCCATTTATTTTGAAATTAGGTATGCATGACATATATGAATGGAATACCAAATCTAACGATTGAATTGACGAAACTAGGTTTGTTTTGGTCTTAAGGCTAGGGACTGGTTGTTTAAGTTTTCTATGTGGTTTGCTATAGTAGCTAATAAGACTGCTCATGAGATGGCTTTATGAGTTGTTAATTGTAATCGTTTTGATTCCATCCCCACCTCTCAAATTCTCTATTCTATTCTTGCGGATTTGATAGTTGGACATGGGGTGCCCTCTTCTTATTCTTCTTCTTCTTTTTCCTTCTTCTCTTTCTCCTTGATGTAAGATATTTGATTATGAAAAAAATAAAAAGAACCCACAAATTTTGATTTTTATAAAAAAACTATCAACGAGTATTAGGGTAAAAAATCTCTAGTGTGCTGGCTGATAATTAAATCTCTTTTTGGGTTTGCTCTATCTGCCTTTCCTGAGTCCTCCCTCCCCATATATTTAACATTTATGATTCATTACACCCATAAAAGGAATTTCCTATTCATTGGTGGACTTAATGAAATGTCTAATCTATAAGAAGAAATAAAATAAATTTTTTTAATGGAAATTTTTTAAGTCCCAAGTACAATATAATTTAATTCCGGTTAAAAGAAAAAATGATAGAAAGAAGGACAAGGCTATTGCTACCACATAAAATATTTTAAGTCACCTACTAAGTTTACATCTTTTAAGGTTTTATGAAAATTGTAAAAAGGTTTCTATGAAAACTAGTTGCGCAATTCACTAAAAAACATAATTTCGAACAACCTTGTAAGAGAAAATTTTTACAAAATCTGTGATTTAAATAGAGTTTTTGGAAATTTTTCACGAAACATTTTGTAAAAAATGAAACAAAGATTGTGAATGGCTAAAAAATCTATTTAAATGATAGATTTTGGAAAAATTTTATTTTACGAAGTTGTTCAGAATGATATTTTCTTGGACAATACTTGGCTCGTCACAGTGGAGGAGCAACTATTCCTCCCTCCCACTCATATTATGCCACGTGTATAATAAACAAATGAAAATTGATTATGTACATGTATCCCTCTGTTATGTTATTATAGACATGCATTTATGTATCCATATATATATATATATATATGTTTATGTGTCTAAATGAATATGATTTTGTGTTTATATATTTGTATTCACGTGTCCATGTATCTGTATCTACATATCCATATTTTTTAAAATTAACTATTACACGTGGCGTAATATGAATGGGAGAAAGAAGGAGTTGTTCCTACACTATGAGAAGCCAAGTATTGTCCTATTTTCTAATGGATAACGAGACTAGTTTTAGTAAAAACCTTTCATAGTTTCCTTCAAAACTTAAGAAATATAAACTAAATAGGGGTTTAGATTAATTTATGTGGTGTCAACGGCCTCACCCTAGAAAGAAGGGGCCAAACGGAACCGTTTTATCATTTCCATTAGTGCAATCTGATTCGAAATCGATGGCTTCCACGAAAGTGGTTTTGGGTAGGGCCTGTCACTTCCCAAATCAAAAGCCCCCTACGCGGATCCGTTTTGCTGATTATTCGCATCCTCGGCACATTGTTTACTGTGTTTTTTTCTTTGCTTTCTTTTCAGGTCAAAAAAAGAAAGCGTTCCTATCTCTCTCCACACATGGTTCTTCTTCTCCAGGTATTCCTTCCTCTTGTCTCTCCTATATTAGCCTTTTTTTTTATTTATATAAGTTGTTTAATAATAATTCATGGTTTTAATCCTTCTCTTATAGAGTTTGATTAATCTGTTGAGTAATTGGAGCTTGAGAAGTTACACTTTTAGCTAGTATGATCGATCAGAATATCTGAGTATTTGGGTTTTGGATCATTTCTATGACTAATTGGCATCAGCCAGCACACTAGAGAAATTTTTTGGGCCATCAGATTTCCAACCCTCTTTGTTTTTCATCTATTCTTCATAATTTTTTCCTAGCTAGCTAGCTAGCGGGTTGGCTTCGAGCGAATCCGTTGGCAAGTCTCCCGTTAACTGTTGATTGCCTATTGTTAGCGTTGAGATTCATGCCACCAAGCGATTGCTATCGGGCCTTCATTGATGCATCCCAAAAAATATCCTCCCAATGATCATTGTCAACTAACGCAGCAAAAAACCAGAAATTATGACTATAACAAACATCAATAGTCTAGGATTCTCGAATTCATGAGAAAAAAACAAACCATATAGCTTAAATAATATTATCAATCAAAGTAATTGTTATTTGCCCATAGGGCTACAAGCCTATTTACGGTGATCTACTACCAAGAATTAGAAATAAATTAGGAATAGAAAATTACTAGTCCTCTTAGAACAAGGAATTTAAGAAAACGAAAAAAAAAATAAAAAAATAAAAAAAATAATAGCAATAGGAAAAAAATAAAAAAAATAAAAAAAATAAAATCAATAGTAAAATTGATGATTCTGCGATGGAGAGGCGGGCGATTGGTCGGTACCCTCAAAGGCGATTGGTCAAGATTGCTTGTCCTACATCAGGCAGTTTGTCACATAATCAGACAAGACAAATAGAGCTAAGAATTGATGCTCCATAATTATAACAGAATAGAGATCTTATATTGTGCATTCTTTTTTTTCTTTTTTTTCCATTAGTTATCTAGTTTTTTTATAACAAAATTCTACAGCAAAACAGATTCTCCTACCAAATGATTCTCTAATATTGAAATCAAATTCCTTACCAATTTCTTGTGGCTGATGATTCTGGTTCCTCCCATAGGCTAAGTGAAGGTAATGGCCTCGACGAGAAATGCACAGGATCAGCTTCAGGTGGCCTACTACTTCTGACAGCATTCAAATGCACAGGATCAGCTTCAGGTGGCCTAATATTTCTGACAGCATTCAATTGCATGGGCCATTTCATTGGAACTTCAATGTTCCTGTAACAAGTGAAAAAATGTAATAATATTTTTCTTCAGCGGATTTTATGGGAATTAGCCTCTTACACTATCAATCAATAAGAAAACAACAACGACTCTCTCACACACAGATGTAACTTCAAGGTAATTAAATGGATTTTACCCCTGTTTTCCACTTGATCCTACAACCGAAGGCATATATAGTAAAACAGTTTGTATACAAGAACTAGCATGCCCAGTTCATGGGATGTATGACTAAACATCACAGTGGCGGTGGCAGCATCAGTAGAGGGAAAATGGTTACAGAGAAATACTTACCCTTGGATAAACTTGAATTTGCAGTGATTCATAACAGCCGCTGTATAATTGTCGAATAAGATGTCAAGGCGCTTTGCTAGTTTTGGTATCTTAGAAAATGGCAAAATATCCCAAACCTTCAAAACCTGAATATAATTTGAATTTTCCTCTACAATGTCTACAGTCCAAACTAGATTTAGCAGCTTGCTGACCCTGTACCGCTCCAACAGTTGAGAAGAAGTCCCATCCATGACATTTGGGTTTTTCTTCGTTTGAGGCTTACGCCAACCAGTTGAAAGCTTCCCCAACAGAGTAATCACTTCCTTTCGAATCTCAATGCTCTTAATTCTTGCCATAGATTTCCAAAATTCATCACCAAAGCAAACCTGTGATAGTAGAGACATTGAGACATGGCTTATGTTGGAGAACAATTATGGGATCAAGTGCCCAACCTAAACTACATTGTTCTATTCTATAATAAACAAAAGCTGATTTTTTTCTAACATGAAAGTATTTTGTTACTATGAGGAAGACTATAATACGAACAAGAGCAGTATACCTTCCACTTTGCCTCTCTGAACAATAGAGAATCCATATTGAGTAAAATATCCAGTTGGTCGAACTCAATCAAGGCAGCCGTAATTGCCAGAGCCAAGCACTTGTCCTCATCAGCATTATAATAACACCCCCTATCCTTGGCATCAATGACTAATTTCTTCCAAACAGAGTCACTGTTGATTAGAGTTTCTCCATTACCCAAAATCCAAAGGCAATACCTGCATAGAGGAAGCACCCATGCCATTAAATTGTGAAACATGTTTGACACTCACTCCTAACGTCTATTGTGCCATAGACAGAGAATACCTTGCTCGGGTCAATGCCACATTTACTCTTTGACGAGTGGAGAGGAAACCCACCAACCCTTTCCCATTACATCTGACAGTAGAGATAATTATCAAATCCTCCTCACCACCTTGAAACCCATCAACTGAGCGAACCCTCACAGAGAAGTCACTCTCTGCACCTGCACTGTATGTATGTCCGAGTTTCTCTTGAATTGCAAAAACTTGAGCCTTGTATGGTGAAATGACACCAACACTGACCTTCTGTTTTCTGTCAACAGATTCTGCAAAGAAAGGATGGGGGTGGTTTCAGAAATCTAAACTTGTTGATCAAGAAGCAGATGAAACACCCAATACATTTCTCTAGTAGCAACATTATTTTCCCCTTTATAAAAATTTTGTTAAGCTGACAATACAACATACCTTTATATAGTCTCGCAACTAATTCAGAGACAACAGCGACCTCCATCATATTTTTCCTACTATAACGGTCATCAAATTCCTCTTTTCCGTCGGCAACATTGATAAAAGAGTAGGAACCATACATGTTACCATGAAAAAAACGCCTCTCATAGCTTCTTTCTTTGACATTCGGTGCATCCACAATCTGTTTGTCGTAGAACTCCCTATTTGGAAATAAGCTTATGGACGGATGCATTCTGTACTGGACATTGAGAAGGTGCTTCCTGTGTCCTAACGATGCCAGCCTCTCAAACAAACTTCTTCCAAAGTCGGCCTTCTTAGAAATCTGATAATTGAAAATTTTCATAATATTGAAAAAGCTCTCACTATTACTTGCAAATATAAAGGAACAAAGAACGAGATAGAATTCATCACCTCACTTCTAACCATTGCAGGCAGTTGCTGCTCATCCCCCTATAAGTATGGCATGGCGGAGACCAGAAAGTTGTAGAGGAATGGCAGATTCACATTCTTTAAGTTGAGCAGCTTCATCAATAACCAGTAATTCCAGTGGATTCATCCTCACTGTCTGCAATTTAGCAGAACTAGAACAAGTGCAGAAAATCAGGCATGCATTTGCCAAACAAAATCTCCTGATCACATAATGATTAGAGGTTATCGGAATAGAGAATCTGTCATGAAGGAATCTCAGTGTCTGAAGGCAATCTATTCTAGTCATTCTCAAATTAGTATAGTGACTAACTCTGTCTTGCACATCTTCAAACTCTTCGAGGACTTCCTTTAATTCTTCATCTGTAACTGTATCACCATTCAACAGAGTTCCAAGTAGATTCGAGAAAACCACGAGCTTTAATCATCTTCTTTGCCATTCTTAACGAAATGAACTGAAGTTGGTAAGTGGGTATACAAATTTACAATACAAAACTTCAGCCGGTCGCCAATGGTATTGAATCTCTTCCTTACAAACTCCTTAAACGTCAAAACATCATCCCCTTTTTTTCCCTCCTCTCCTTTATAACTCTTGTTTTTGGAGAGATCAGCCTTGTTCTCTTTTCTCTCATGCTTCAATTGGTTTTCTTCCTGAGACACCTTCTCCTTCTGTTTTTTCAGTTTTTTGTTTTCTTTTAAGGTTTGATCAATAACTTTAAACCAATTTTTCTTGTTCTTGTCTTTGAAGTTTTCTTCATCATAAATTTTGGCCTTTTTGCCTGCACCACTTTTTGCCTTCTCATTTCCAGAATTTCTCATTTCTTGCTCCTTCTCATTGTCATCACCATCTTCATCAGAGTCTTTTTCTTTTATGCTTTCCAAGAACAAACAGTACTGCTCTTCAGGGTTTTCAAGCAAGCATATCATTGATCGCAGACTATGTGTCCACCCAGACAATGGAGCTACACACTCAGAAAGAACTTCAGCACGATAATCAAGAAAAACATCGAGAAGGTCATCGTGGTCATCAATTTTCATTCGCTTCTTATTCCCAAATAAAACTATATCTCCAAGCCCTGTACAGTGTCATATTTTCGGGGACTCTGTAACCAACCTCAAGAGCCTAGATGTAACTTCCAATACCTGCGATTGTTGGTTGAAGCACAAGTAAGTGTTCTGCATTTCATCTTCATGAGTGCTAATAATAATGCACCAACCGTCTTCGTCTTCCCAGTCCCAGGAGGACCCCATATTAGTTTGACAGTATTTTCATGGGTGCATTCCCTAGTCGCAATACAGCTTAAAACAGCTTCTTCTTGGGAGTTGTTTAGATTAGCAGACCGGATAGAGCCAATAACATTCCGTGAAATGTATTTTTCTTCAGAGAAGCATGTAGAACAATTTTCCCCCGCCTGTAAGGAGCAAATATAACAAAGATAAGTAATGCACACAAATATACTTATTTCACTGGGCAGGATACAGTAATAAATCCCATGCTTTGTAAATTAACAAAGGAGGAATTGGGGAGGTAGAGAACAGAGGATGTTAGTAAAATTGCCATTTCATATATGTATCTTGGAATTAATTAAAGATGAATCAAGATTCTTACAGCAGATTCAGCTTGCAGCACTTTCTTGATAATGTTCATGTTCCCCTCCGAGTTCAATGCATTCCATATACGAGTATTTGTTGTCATGTTTGTTAGGAAAACAGCAAAGAGAGTTTCTCTCTTCTCATTCCTTTTTCGTGCGCCTTTTTGAAACATGATGGGATGTGATGCAAGTATTGGGAGTGTACCTGTAACTTCGTCTCTTTTCCCTCGAACTAAGGCAATCAGATAGGATCTACGGGGCCTGTTTAAATCATCCCTGCATTTCGGTCTTACATCTGTCAGGGCAATGAGATCTCCTGACTCAGGCTCATATGTCCCTGCAGCATCATTCTCAAAATCTCTCAATCTTTTCAATTCAACATCGTACAACAAGCCTTTTGGAGGCTTATAATGTTTAGATTCTTCAACGGACCATATCTCCCGCACAGGTGCTGAAAACACTGTTTTCATGGCTGAACACAAATCAGCATGTGTTTCCTCAATAAGCGGGAGGATGAATGAATTCTGATACTCAATTGTTGACAAGAATGTCTTTGGGATCTGCTTCACCTGTAAAAGAACATATTTAGTCTTAGGAGTTGAATACTCTTGAGATAGAGAATAATCACTTGTACAAATTTTAGGAAATTAGTAAAATACAAATGCTAGTGCCCTCGATGGACTAGGAAAACTTGGGAAAAGGTCAGCACCTTCAAATTATCATCAAATTATGTGTCAAGTATGCAGGGACAGTAAATTAGATGAAATTACAACACGATAACAACCTTTTATCCGTTGTGCAAACCCGGTAAGTGATAGCCAGTGCTTTCAACTATTCGTTCCCTTGTAAATAGAACTTCCGTTAGGTGACTAGGAAGTAGAGTTGACCTTGTTCGTATTAATGCACTTAAATTGCATCTTAAATCCTAAGCCTTTCAAGAATTCTTGGCTTCTAATTAGGGGTGCAAAATGGTTCTGGTAGACCTGTGAACCAGACCGTTTCATGCAATTCGGACCGGTCCAAACATTAACCGGTCCGGTTCTCGGGACAAATTTTTAAAAACTGATGAATTCGGTTCAGTCCACGGTTTAGGAAGTTTCAAAATCGGCTTGAACCGAATTCCTGGATTACGAAAAAAAATTAAAAAAAAAAAATATGATTATATATATAATTATGTGTTTATATTAATATATTATACGCCATATATAAGTATTATTAAATAAATAATAATACTTTCGATAAAGTTATTACCTTTTACAAAAAAAACAAAAACATAAACAAAAAAAAAAAAAAAAAAAAAAAGAAACCAAGAACTGGAACCTTTTTGTCAGTCCGATCTGGTCTGATCCAATACAATTTTCGGTTCGGTTTAGGTCCAATTTTTGAGGTCCCAAATTAATTCGGTCCAGTCCAAATATACCCCTGCCTGGACCAATTTGCACCCCTACCGTACTTCTAATGCTTCAAGTCACACACTAATTCCATAATGTACGCAGAAGGAGAGCCTAGTACAATTGAGACCGTTAGTGACCTTGGCAATGTATTACATGGCTTCCACTACACACAAAAATCACATAAAATATACACACATATATATATAGACACATGCACATAATGACATGCATATATATTTTATGTGATTTTTGTGTGTAGTGGAAGCCATGTAATACATGGCCAAGGCCACTAACGGTCTCAATTGTACTAGGCTCTCCTTCTGTATATATATATATATATATATATATCATAAATGGCCTATTGGCCAAATGGCATCCAGGAGACTTCTCATGTTACCTTATGCAATGATATATCAATAATACAACCATGCATGGAATATATCAATGATACAACTAATTCTTAAAAGGACGATGAAGAATAATGCTCCATGAAAATTATCTGAATAGCATGATCGACATACCGATAATTAAGCAACCAAAGAGATTTGAATGTGAGTGTGTGGCCCAGGGCTTGGGCCAACATGCCTTTGTGCATAGATTGGAGTCATGCTGGTTTATCCATGGGTGTGTGTTTTTAAATTTTTTAACTTATTACAGAGAGTGTAAACTTCGCCTGATCGCCAAAATCTGTAGACACGTGTGTCTCTAGCCAACCTCAGTTGCATAAAAAAATTGTTCATTTGTAAGAGTATATATTACTAATCAGAACCTGAAGCTAGTATCAAGTATAGGGAATAAGTTTGAAGGTATAATTTATTTGTCTACATTTCTATGTTTTTCATATGCATAATGAATATGGAAACTCTTTAACATTTTCCATTTTCATAAAGAACAAATAAATTTTTATTTTTTAAAAAAAAATTACTCTACCCCCATTTGCCAGCCATTTCTACTGCTGTCAGGTGTGAATTTCATGCATGGACCAAATGGGTGTATTTATTTTCATTTGATATATGCTAAGTAATATTATTATTAGCAAGAAGGAATATAATAAATGTGTGCATATATATATATATAGAGAGAGAGAGAGAGAGAGAGAGAGAGAGAGAAAGTAATGCAAACCTTGCGTTTGTAAAGATCTCTGTTGAGTACATCCCCAATAGACCAAGAAAACACCAAATCTATCAAGCTTCTAACCCTTGGTTCTACCCTTTTCGCCTTCTTCTCATAAGTCTTCTCCATCCTTTCAACTTCTCTGGAATATCAAATGCAAAAATCCAATATCATTCAATCATTTATCATCAACCAAAACATAAAGGGAAACACTATTAGTACTCCCAAATAAGCTCCCTGCTTTCCTCAAGAGTGAGAGTAAGGAGTTTTTTTGGAGTGCAAATAGCATTTCCCAACATAACAGAAACCTTCTCTTTACCAGAAAAGAGAGAGAAAAAGCGAGAGAGAGAGAGAGAGAGGGAGAGATGAGTTGCTTGGCAGCTAAGAAAATGGGAAAAAGAGAAGTACCCACGCCAATACTCCAAAATAGTGAAACTCCATGCACATGATGAAAGGAAGGCATAGCGAGTATATGATGGCAACCTTTGGTTTTTTTATGAAAAATATATGCATGTTCACAGTACACTTTCCGTATGACTACAATACGATGCATTGTTCATTGGGGGAATTACACATAAGTCCCGCGGCTACGGGCAAATAATTGGAGTTAGTAATTATTCTTAAAGAAGTTATTAGTAATTTATTAGGACATTAGTAGTCATTTGTAAAAACTTAGGGGTATTTGCATTCCAATACTTAAAAAAAAATTGTTGGTGATTAATCATCAACGCTAAGGCTGGAAAGGGGATAAAATTAAAGGTTGCCGACGCATGTAGAGAAAAGAAGAAAAAGCATACCTAGGAGAGAAGTAGGAAGAAGAGGAATCTAAAAGCCAAGAAAAAAAAAACCAAAAGAAATGAAGAAAAAGGAATCAAGCAAAGGATATATATATATATAGTTATATTTCCATCAGCACGTATTAATATAAGTTATATCAGCACTATGTATTAGGGGTTGTACTCTTTGCATTGATCCAATATACTTCATATCCCACTAATGTACAAGATACAACTCCCAATGCGGGTGTTGATATAAGTTATATCAACACGTGTTTACTTGATCATCATCATCATCATCATATATAGATATATATAAATATATATATTGGTAGAAGAGAATATGTCAACACTAATGTGGACTGGATTTACCGATACATCTTTTCAAAGAATACTTCAAATTTTTGTCGGGAAATTAGAATTTCAAATCTGACTACCTTTAATTATGTGACCTAAATTAGTTAAGAAATTAGCAGCTTGATTTCCTTCTCTATAAACATGATTTATTCTAACTTCCATATTATACTATAAAATAATCTTCGTACAATCATTTGAATACTATAAATTTTCCAAGGCGAACTTTGTGACTTATAAATACTATCAATGACAATACTAGCATCCCCTTCTAAATAAATTTTTTAAATTCTTTTTCCTTGTGCAAGAAGAAGACCATTCCGAAGTGTAGTCTTTTCCATTTTAGACACTATTGTATCATCATCAAACTAAACGGATTGCATGATATTAGGCTTACCATAACTATCTCTAATAATAGAACCAACTGCTCATTTTTTATTTTTAACTAAACCATCAAACTTCAATTTAAATCACCCTTCATCTGGAGGAATCCAACGAATAAATATTGTATTTTTCTTCTTTTTCTTTTGCATCTTATTTATAAAGCCAGTAGATTGAAGGTTAGTATTATCCAAAGCGAAGTCAGAAAAAAAATTTGTTGCCCTTTCAATAACTAAAAATTTATTAAAAGTATCATTTCCAAAAATAACATTATTTCTAGAATACCAAATTTGCCAAAGTAAGTTTGTTATTCTTTCAATTGTCTTACTCATACTTTTCTCATTCTTACTAATTTTTTTTTGAATATTTTTGACCCAATCGACTATATTATCTACATCCTCATTACGAATAGGACAAGTTCCTTCCACAGTACACTAAACATCTTTAATATATCTACAATTCATAAATATATGACTTTGATCTTTAGCATCTTCATTACATAAGGAGCAATGAAAATCAATCTTAAAACCTCTATTATGAAGAGTTTTTCTCACAGGGAGCCTACCATGCATGAATAACCACATGACACTTCTAATTTTAGGTGCACATTTTAACTTCCAAATCCAACTTATATTGCGTCTATCCAAGATTGAGAATTTTCTTTTGCATCTAATGTTTCTATGAAGCCAAGTAGCTGTTTTTACCGAAAAAATACCATTTGAAGCAAGACCCCACTAAATCTTATTTGGAGAATCACTAACATGTATAGGATGGTTAAAAATCTTTCTAGCAATATTCGCATCCACTACGTTATTAATTTTATCACAATCCCAAGATTTGTTTGGGCAAATGACAGCAGCCACCTTTAGATTTCAATCTAAATCCCTAAGTTTGTTTCTAAGGATCATTTCAAAAATAGCTTTATCAAAGAGCCATTTGTCAACTAAAAAATGAATATCTTTTTCATTACCTAGAAACCACCTTATACCATTACAAACAAGATCACGACCTTTAAGAATATTCTTCCAACCCCATGAGTCTTGACTCTTTGGTTTGATTTGAAAGAAATTCTCCTTTTTAAGATATTTAGTTCTTATCAACTTAACCCAATAATTATCTCTACAAATAAAATATGCCATGCTAGCTTTGCTATGCAAGCAAAATTCACATCAGAAGTATTATGAATGCCCAATCCTCCCTCTCTTTTTGGGGCACAAATTTTATCCAATTGATCATAGCTATAGGCCTTTTTTCTAAATTGTTAATTACTTTAAAAAAATTGTCTTTGGAGTTTGTCAATCTCTTTCCTAATTTTTGTAGGGATAAGGTAGCAATTCATGATATGCTGACCGACACTAGAAGAAACCGATTTAATTAGAATTTCTCTACCAGCTTTTGACACTAGCAACTATGAAAAATACAATATTTTTCTTCCAAAATTTTCTTAGTAACCAAATAGCCCTTAAATAAATAAAATATTTTCAAAAATAATATTAAAATCTTATTATGTAAAAAAAAAAAAAAAAAAAAAAAGTCGCACATGGGCAAATCTAATTAGTATCATTATTTTGTGATTGGAACAATAGAGCAACAAGATGGTAGTTGGTAGTTTATAAAAAATGAAGAGAGTGGAGGTTGTGGCAAAAAATAACACACTATGTCATTTGCACCATTGGAGCACCTTGTACCAAATTATAGCATTTGGCACTGTAAGAGCATCTCCAGTGATGAGTTAAAACGTGTGCTATTGCTATATTATAACATTTAGCACAAGTTGGGATGCTCTAATGGTGTGCTAAAAATAACAATAGCTCACTTTTGTGCCAAATATAGCATAAGGGTGAGTTATTGCTATATTTGCTATGTCAGCTCTCCCTTCATTTCTCAACAGCCAAACACACAGATCTGTGAAAAATACAATATTTTTCTTCCAAAATTTTCTTAGTAACCAAATAGCCGATAAATAAATACAATATTTTAAAAAATAAAATTGAAATCTTATATATAAAAAATAAAAATAAAAAGTCGCACATGGGCAAATCTAGTTAGCATCATAACTAGATTTTAAAAAAAAAAAGAAAAAAAAAAGTCACATACTGGCAAATCTTATTAGCATCATAATTTTATGGTTGGAATAATGGAGGTTAGAAGATGGTAATTGGTAGTTTATAAAAAATAGAGGAAATAAGGTTGTGACAAAAATGGCACACTATGTTATTTGCATCATTGGAGCACCTTGTGCCAAATTATAGCATTTGAAAATAATTTAGCTTACAACATTGAAAATAGGGGCATTTGGCCAAAAGTCTATTTTAGCAAATTGTTACTGGTTAAAATCCCACTTAAAAAGGTAATAAAGTCTCAAGTCCCAATAAGAGAGGATAAGACAAAAATGACCCTCCATCCTCTATGAAATGAGTTTCTGTTCAAAATATGATATTAAATTTCCTAACAATCTGGAGATTTCCCCTGCACGAAATTTGAGAATATCCTAAAGCGCTAATTGTGCAAATTAATTACACCAAAAAAAGGGGTTTCTCGCCAAGAAGGTTGAGGTTCATCTGTAGCGCAAAGGTGTGCCGCTATATCATCATCGGCAGACAAAAAAAGGGCTAGATCATGGCTTATTCACCAATAAAATGGCAAAAAAAAAGAAGTGAATTCATCATGGTTAACTATATGTATATAGGTTCATTTGTTGTTTTGAACAAAAAGATTTCATATTTATTGGTTTATATTTGAATATTTCGATGTACCCTGCATTTAGGGTTTGTTATTGATGGCAAAAAAATTCATATTCTAGCTTTTCCGAGGTATTTGTGTGCTGCCCTATTTTTCATTGTTGATCTTGAAACAGTTACACTAACTGATTGCAATGTTCTTTTTATATCAATGTTCTTTTTAGTTACAAAGTCTGCAATGTATCTCATTGCAATGTCACTTTCTGCAATGTTCTTTTTATATCAATTAGTATGAACCCGTGCGATGCGCGGGAATCACAAATAAATATGAAGACAACCAATAAGGGTCCACACATTTTCTTAACTTATATCCTCCACCCAAAAAACAATATAGATAACATGAAAAAAAACTGCATCCAAGCTTCAAAAGAAGAGGTAAAGTGGAGTACATACAAAGCTCCTCGCAATAAGGCTATCAAGACTTGTTACCTGCTGCTTATAGTAGGATGTTAAAAATATTCAAAGTGGTCCCAAAAGTTGATGCTAATCACAGCTAGTGCTGCTACCACGACCAGGAGGTAAGTGTTTTCATGTTTGAAATTTGAAAAGGTGAAAAAAAAGGAAGAAGAGGGGAAGAGAGAAGGGAGTGTGTATGAGAAAAAAAAAAAGAAAAAAAAAAGGAAAGAGAGTTGCTGACATCATGGTGTGGGCTCAAAGATGAGGAGAAGGTAGGAATTTGGAGGGAAGGCTTATTAAGAAGCCATGTCATTATAATGCTGATGTCAGCATATATCTCTTAATTATAATATGTAATAGATGTAGCTGTTTACGAAGAATATGGTAGCATCTTCTCATGTGTAACTATTTAAAGCATAGCTTGCAAGGATGAAGCCGTATGGCATAAAAGCTACAAAATTGAATGACACATCATCGTCTACAAAGAAGATAATCTGACAAGAGAAGGAATTAGTGTCAACACAACAAAAACATGAACGACACAGTAATCAATTAATATCAAATCTTGGTACAATAACTGGACTGTTGAACCAGGTGAAATTGCAGAGAGGACACGTTAAAGATGATAAGCACAAAAACCATACTTGAATTCAAATTTGAAACATCACAGTTTAGTCGAAGGTGATAATCATGGGAATCCCCATGATTGCCGCCGAAATAATGGGGTATTAATTCATCAATGATCTTCCCCCAAATAAACGTCAACAGCCTCATAGAATATGTTTCAAGGGTAAAGGACACGGATGGTATTGCTTGGTTTTATACAAATGGTAAAGTTGCTTAAACGGCAACATTAATGTAAAAAGTGGACTTGTGGCTAGAGAACAAACGTGGTGAGATTTAATACTTTACCAAATGTAATATTTGGACATCTACCTGATTTCCCCTTGAAAATACTCTAACATGTGCTAAACTACTCTATATCATTTGTATCATTGAAGCACTTTGTGCCTAAGTATAGCATTTGAAAATAATTTAACTTACAACACTAAAAATATTCTAATATATGCTAAAATAATAGTAGTACAGAGTATTTGGTTTGCGTCGCTGGCTCGAGATGCTCTAGGAGGGGAAAAAATGTTTCTTTAACGAAGGTAATTTTACTAATTTACTGTCCCGACCAAAAAAAAACACTGTAAAATAGTTATTCTGAAATCTCTAGGAATCCGAGCACGTCTTTCCCAACAAAGGTGCTTTCCGACCTCGTCCTCTTTCCACAATTAAATGTAGGAGACAGAGTGGCCCTTATGAAAAGGCGTAAGCATTATCTATCCAAAAAACAAAAGAAAAGGCGCAAGCTTTTAGGACCAAAAAGAAAAAGAAAAAAACAGAGGAGCGGTAGCTTTAAGCTTTTAACCTAGAAAATCATATTCACTTATAAAAAAATAAAAAAAAGACTAAAAAAAATATCATATTCTTGCTGATTAGTCACATGGTTCATATGCTCGTAGAGGGTCTGTTTTGATTCCTTCTTCTTAATATATTCTTTTGCTTTTAAAAAAAATAAAGGGAAATAAAAGAAACCACTTTGATGTGAACCTCCTACAAATTGATGCTCAATAAAAAAATTTATTCTTATTTATTTTCTTACCATGCAACATTAAAATATTTATAACATAAAACCTTATAAGATAAAATTCAAATTCAAATCAAATTAAACCAAACTTATCACTTACCTAACTCAAATAGTCAAAAAAATCTAACTTAATTGTTTTTTTAATTAATTTTTAAAATAAATACCTTTTTAGTTCTTTAAATATCTAAAATAGAAAATAATAATGTGTTATCATGGAGTGCAATCCATCGTACTATTATGTTCTCAATATGTAATATTGAGAGGGTACCAATGGTTTGGGGTAATGCTTGCTAAGCAAAGAAAGTTGATTTACTCACAAACCCTTCTAATAGCGTGGAGAGTCCAAGAAATCCAAATAATGTTATTATGGAAAGTACGTTAGAACTTTTTTTTTTATAATCCCCTTTGTTTTTTTAGGTTAGAACTTAGAAGTAAAGCAACGAAGGTTGTAAAGACGGATGATTTCTAGTAGCATAAACATGGGTTATTCTTTTTTCTTGGTAGCTGGGAATTTCAGCGTGTATTCCTGAGTTATTATTAGAGATTTTATCACTTGTGGAGCTAAAGAGTAACTAAAGTTTTGATTGAGAGATTTTCCCCTTTTTATTTTTTATTTTTTATATTTTTTTTTAATATTACTCCTTTGCCAACTAGGTGTGCAATTCAAACTAACCCGACCCACCTGTTTTCATGCCCATTTCCCATTTCTCCGACCCAAAGCTCTGTTTCTCAGCCGCCAATTGGTAATGCATTCGCGCCTATTCCATACCTCTCAGCTGCTTCTCGTTCCGTTCATCTCTCTCTGCTTCTGAGAATCCATGGCGAATCGCACTGAGAAATCGCCCAACGTGATTGAAAAATACGAAGAAGAAGAAGAAGAAGAAGAAGAAGATGAAGAACAAACCTTCGAAGAGCTCGGATTGGACCCTCGCCTGGTTCGTGCCCTAATCAAGAAAGGCATCGAGAAGCCCACTCCGATTCAGCGTGTCGCCATTCCATTCATCCTAGTAAGGTTTTACACTCACTTATCCTCTCATGCTTTGGCCACTGAGAAAATGCTGCAAAAAAGAAAAAAAAAAAATTGCATTTTGATTTGTAAATTTCCTTCTTTTACTCCATTTTCTCGGAAACCAAACGGAGGTTTGATTAATTGATTAATCATATGTTTTTGATTGATTTACAGGAAGGCAAAGACGTGGTTGCTCGCGCAAAGACTGGTTCCGGAAAGACCCAGCCGTACCTCCTTCCGTTGCTTCAGAAGCTGTTCTCTGATTCTGGTTTGAAGAACAAGCTTGCTCCAGCTGCATTCGTTCTTGTTCCGACGCGAGAACTGTGTCAGCAGGCGTGTATAGTCATACCCAATTTGGTTTTCCAGTGTTTGATTCTGATCGGTTATTGGTTGCTGATATTATATTGCGTGTTATTGCATATTTCCAGGTTTATTCACGAGTCTCATCGCTCATTGAGTTATGTAGAGTTCAGTTGAAGGTTGTACAATTATCAAGCAGCATGACCCCTTCTGATTTGGTTGGTTCATCTCCCACTATTTATACCCATTTTCATAAACACTCACAAACAGGCGCATAGACATGCACACATATGTCTATTTATATAGATGGAGAGAGGATTATAGGTTATGCAATAGTGATTGATTGTTCCTTACATTATTTATATGCATTTTCATAAACACACACAAGCGCATACGCGTATATGTTTATGTATGTAGATAGAGTTGTAGGTTATGCAATACTGAAATGTTTTGTTAACTACATTCTGGTTCTAAATTTTGCTTGCAGCGAGCTGCATTGGCCGGCCCACCTGATATTTTGGTGTCCACACCTGCTTGCATACCAAAATGCTTGTCCGCAGGCATTCTTAAGACAACAGCCATTAATGATTCACTTGATATCCTTGTTCTTGATGAGGTGTGAGTTTGGTTTCAAGTTTATCCTTAATTCCATATCTTGAATTTTGTTTGACTTTTTTGACCTGCGGATTCATTTTTTACAACCTAAACTAGACTGATCTTTTCATTTCAAGCAATTTCCCATTTTGAACAACTTGGATGAGTAAATTCACTGCTTCATGATTATATTGTCCTTTTCAATGTGTATTGCCATTTAACAGGTGTTGGATATTTTGAACACTCAGTCATTTTAAGTTGTTGATTTTCTCACCACTAACTCAGATATCTGAAATTCAAGACATTCTATTAGTGGATATATTTTCTCTTTCAATCTTAAGTTTTGGAACACCTTATATTTTCTCTTTTTTTTTTTTTAAGAGATTAATGATGTGTTTGTCTTCAGGCAGATCTTCTTTTGTCATATGGGTACGAAGATGATCTAAAAGCTCTTACAGCTCATGAGTCATGTCCCTAGACGTTGTCAATGCCTTCTTATGTCTGCTACCTCAAGGTGTGTTTGTATTGATAGTATTTCATGATTTCATAAGCAACTGTAACCCATGCCATTTTTTTTTTACCTAGGCAGATGCTGATGGGTCCACATATTCATCAGCAATAGGTGGAATTATATATGGAGTATCTCAAGTTTCTCAACTTTATAATAGTGAACTTTTGTCTCTAATATTTGACTTACTTATCATTAATACTTAAAAAAAAAAGGGTTTTGAAGCTGTTTGAATCAAAATCCATTCATTCATTCATTCATTCATAGGCCGCCTTCAAATTATTGTTACATTTATTTTGGTACTTTGGTTTTTCCTGAGAATTAGGACGACTGACCCATATCAAACTGTCCATGTTTGTGTCTTTATATTTGGCAGTGCTGATGTTGAGAAGCTGAAGAAGCTTATTCTACACAACCCCTACATTTTGACTTTGCCAGAAGTGGGGGATATTAAGGACGAGATTGTCCCCAAAAATGTTCAGCAATTTTCGGTAAGAATTGTGATGCCTTTATTAGAAATTATAAAGGCATTTGATCCTTTCACAATTATTTTCCTTCAGCGCTGAATATACATGTGCCCCGATGCTTTCTTTCTTTCCTTGTTCTTTTGTTTATCCCCCTATTTTTTTTGGGGTGGGGGTGAATGGAGACAAACCTATTATAATTTTTTTTTGGCCATCCTGATATGTTGGACATATTTTGGATTGGCCATGTTAACATATTTTGTACTCCCTCCGTTTCAATTTAAATGTCTCCTTCGAAAAAACAAGCTTTTTTAGGTAACATTATTAAATTTTTTTAAATCATTGTTTTAGTTTTAAAATTCT